>CM052445.1:20400006-20567161 GCA_028533085.1 Varecia variegata | reverse complement strand
TCAGCCTCCCGAGTAGCTGGGACTACAGGCATGCGCCACCATGCCCGGCTAATTTTTTCTATATATATTTTTAGTTGGCCAGATCATTTCTTTCTATTTTTAGTAGAGACGGGGTCTCGCTCTTGCTCAGGCTGGTCTCGAACTCCTGACCTTGAGCGATCCACCCGCCTCGGCCTCCCAGAGTGCTAGGATTACAGGCCCGGCCAAGGTTTGTTTTTTAATCTAAGCACTGCTACTAACTACACAGAGGAAATATTCTTTGCTATTTTATTAATAAGAGACATTAAGTTTATAAATAAAATGAGGGTTCATAACATGACTTTTTGGAAATACTAATTATCAGACTAAAATTTACTGGACCGTTTATCTAATTGTAATTTTAAATTCTGAAGAATAGCATAGTGACTAAATATGCTATCCTCCAGTGCTTTACGAAACAGATGAAATGATCTCACCACTAGGAAGCAGTATTTCTGCAAGTACCTCTGCTCTGTTTTTTGGTGTAAAGTTAATCTCTATATTTACTTGTACAAAAAAAGGGCATTTAAAGTTAGTGAATTTATTGCTCTTACTTTAGGCACAGCATATGGTAGATCAAGTAGATGAAAGCATTTAGGAACCTTCACCCACCTCGATCTCACTTCTATAGAATCTCTAGTAACTGTTTCTCTGTAAGTACATTCATGGGAAAAACTCAGAAAAGCTTATTCTGTGTCACATGACAAAAAATAAATAATAGCCATGTATTCAGAAGCTGGAAGAAAAGATAACAGTAACCATATGAGTTATATTATTTTATATCTCAAAGTGGGATTTAATATTTGTTTTCACTTGGTGGTCCTAAAGTTATACGTACGATGTATCCATCTTTTTAGTGAAAAAGTCATTTGTTATCAGTTATCTGTGTGTTTGTGTGTGTATGCATGGGCCTGTATGTATGTGCTAACTGGTGAACAAGAAATATGTGTGTGTTAAATATGATATATAGCCCCTTCGCCCTAGCTAATATAAATTCACACATACAAAACACATTGGATGCACTGGAATCGTAGATTTCTCCCTTTAATTTTTTTATAAATTGTGCAATAAAGAATTAGAAGCATGGTTCATATGCCTACTAGATGTGCTTATGGGAACCCTGGTCTAGGTCATGTACACTTTCATTTTAGGCAGTGTTTTTAAACTTACTTGTGATTTCAAAGGTTAGGCAGCTGCTATATGCAATGCATTGTTCTGTGCTAGGTCATTGCTTAATGAAGAAAAAAGAAATCTGCCAGTACTACTTTTTCCAGTACTACATTTAGCTTGAAGTCACAGTGATTACATGTCAGCTGTGTTGAGACAAACTTTTCATACTCTCCTTAGATGCATTTTCTTTGCAGAGAAAGAAATGCTTACATCACATTCCATATGACCTTGTGCCAAGTGCCTGAGTCGAGTATGTCCCTTCTGTATTTGGAGCAGGCTTTTTGTTTTATTTAGTTCTCAGAAGGCTGGGGTGTCCAGTTACTGTATTTTATTAAACAACTAAAATTTCCAGCAGGCTCAGTGGCTCAAAATGCCACCTTACTTTCTAACCATAAAAAAGTATTAATTTCATGAGAAACATTTGTAGAAAATAGATCTGTTCATGGTAACAAATCTATTTGTTTTTAATAGCCTTCATTTTCTTAATTCTGCTTAACACATTGCTTTAGTTTACATCTCACTATGCTTCCGTATTCCTTAATATCCTTAAGCACACGTATACCTGATATTTCATATTCATAGGGTAAATGCATTCTTTGAATTTTCTACATTTATATTCCTATCCAGGTTTGGCTATATGGTTACCTGTTGGACCTATTCTATGGTTTCTCAAATACAGCATCCTCCAAACTTAACATCTTCCCTTCAAAACCTCCTCACTTCTGGTGTTCTATCTCATAGAATAAAATCATGCAGGTGCCCAGACAGAAACTCTGGAGTGTTTCTGAATGCCTCTCTTTCCTTCCCCCCTTCCCTTCCCACACTACTGACTTTTTGTATATACCATCTGTTCCCATGTCTTTATCTCAACTGCCACAGACATTCTGGTCATCATCTCTCACCTACATCATTAGAGCAGCCTTCTAAGTAGTCTTTCCTTATTGAATCCCTCCTTACAGTGCCATTATTGATTGTTTTAAAATGGAAATCTGGTCATATCTCTCAAAATTTTTCATGGCTTTCTCACCACCTCCAATATAAAGACCTACTCACCAAAGTTCATAAGTGCTGTCATGATCTTGCCCCTGCTTACCTCTTCAATTTCCACCCCTCCCCTCTCTACACCATATGCCATTCTGTACTTTTTTCATTTCCTAGAATATACCATTAAGCTAGGTCAGACCAAAGAGGTTGGTTTGCATTCAAAGACTGATAGAACTCAGATTTTATTCAAGATTACTTTCACTTAGGCTCTCTACTCAATTAGCAAATAGGCATTACCAAGGACACGTATAATATAAGCATTTAAGTGAATGGATCCAACACTCAAGTGTCTTCCTAATTTCTCATTGAGACGTGGCCAAAATCCAGTTGTCAATGTAATATATACTCAGTGAATAGTATGCCAGGTCACACACAGAAGCTCAGTAGCTTTTGTTGCATTAGGCAGGGTGAGGGGCCACGTGAATGCTCAAAGTTCTACCTTTAACCATATAAGGAAAGTTTTTCTGTATTTAAAAGGATGAACAATGCTTTTTTCTGTGTGATTGGGTCAACAGCAGTTCTCACCATGATCTTCCACAGCCATGTTGTTGGTTGCCTTCTGGCTTTGTACATACTGCTGGCCCTATATGCACAGTAGTTCTCAACCTCACTTCTTTTAAATAACTCTTAAACATCCTTTAAGACTCAAATCAGGGGTCACCTCTTCCAGAATATTCTCCTTGGTTGTCTGCTTCATGAGCATTCATCCTGAGCATCATTTTTTATGGTCCTTAGTGAAATGATTTTTAAATGTTGGTCTCCTTAAAACACATCTAACCCCCAAGGATGTATTCAGATTCAAGGCGAAGGGATGGAAAACAATATTCCATGCAAATGGAAGCCAAAAGAAAACTGGCATAGCAGTTCTAATTTCAGATAACTTAGTCTTCAAATCAACAAAAGTAATGAAAGACAAAGAGGGTCACTATTTAATAGTAAAGGGTAAAATTCAACAAGAAGACATAATTCTAAATATTTATGCACCTAACTCAGGTGCACCCAGATTCATAAAGCAAATCCTACTTGATCTAAACAAAATGATAAATAGCAGAATGATACTAGCTGGGGACTTCAACACCCCTCCAACAGAAAGGACAGATCCTCCAAACAGAAAAGAAACAATGGACTTAAACAGAACTCTAGAACAAATGGGACTGACTGACATTTACAGAACATTCTACCCCAAAACCACTGAATATATGTTTTTCTCATCAGCTCATGGGACGTTCTCTAAGATTGGCCATATCCTAGGCCACAAAGTATGTCTCAACAAATTAAAAAAAATGGAAATTACACTATGCATCTTCTCAGACCACAGTAGAATAAAATTAGAAATCAACTCCAACAGAAACTCTCATCTCTACACAAAGTCATGGAAACTAAACAACCTCCTGCTGAATGATTATTGGATTAAGGAGGAAATTAAGATGGAAATCAAAAGATTCTTTAAACTAAATGATACAGGAAACACAAGTTATCAGAATCTGTGGGATACAACTAAAGCAGTCCTGAAAGGAAAATTCATAGCCTCTCCTGCAGGAGGCTTCTGGTCTGATACAGGGAGCTGAATGGAGACTGTGGCCTTGCTCTGGAGAGAGCACAATGGGGCCCTGCTGGCTTCTGAACCCTGGGCACTATGGCTGGTGCTATTTTGAGGTCCCAGCCCCAGGGCACTTTATCTACTTGGGGGTCAGATTCATTGCTGCCACCTCCCCATTGCTCCTGCCAGGCTGGAGAGGGAGCATGGAGGCCAAGTGTTCTTGCACAGCCTGTGGCCAGGTGCTGCATACCCCCAATGCTGCTTGGGGACCCAGTCAAAGCAGGTGCCCATGGACCTAGCACCTACTCCTGCCACTTGGATGGCTCTGCCCAGCCACAGCTGCTGCAGGTCTTAGGCAGAGGACATGCCTGGGGTAGCAACTACCTGGGTAGCAAAACCACTACCACACCTAGGCAGAGTGAATGCCCATGCTGCCAGGCACAGACTTCCCCCATGTGCCCATTGCCCATTGTGTGCCTATGAAAATAACTGGAAGATGAGACGCAGGAGAGGAGGAGAATTAAAGGCTCACAGTACATCCGCACCTCTCCTACCTGGTCAATCTTCTGGAATAGGATTCAAGCACGTCATCCAGGGACCACTCCCTTTCTTCACCGAGCAACAGAGTTCCCAGCAGAGGAGATCAGGTGTACCACAAAGCTATTAATATCTGTTTTGAACTGAGAGAAGAGGTACCAGATGAGAAGGAACCAGCATAAGAACTCTGGCAACATGAAAAAACAAGCTGTTTTGACACCCCCAAAAGATCACACTAGCTCTCCAGCAATGGACTCCAACCAAAAGCAAATTGTTGAAATGTCAGATATGGAGTTCAGAGTGTGGATCACAAGTAAGATCAATGGGATTGATGAGAAAGTTGAAGACCAACATAAAGAAACAAAAAAAAAATCAAGTTATGAATGAAAAATTGACTGAAGAGATAGATAACATAAGAAAAAATATAACAGAACTTCTAGAAATGAAAGAGTCATTTAGGGAATTTCAAAATAAAGTGAAATGTTTAAACAGCAGACTACACCAAGCATAAGAAATAATTTCAGAGCTTGAATAAAAGGCCTTCAAATTAACCCAGTCAGTAAAAAATGAAGATAAAAGAATCAAGAAGAATGAAACATCTCTTTGAGAAATATAGGATTATGTGTAGCAAACAGCCATAAGATTCATAGGTATCCCTGAGGGAGAATAAGAAAAAGCAAAAATCATAGAAAACTTATTTGAGGGAATAATGGAGGAAAACTTCCCTGGTATTGCTAGAGATTTAGACATCAAGATACAAGAAGGTCATTGAACACCTGGAAGATTCAAGGTAAATAGTACATCACCAACGTACATAGTCATCAGTCTGGCCAAGGTCAAAGTGAGGTAGAAAATCCTACAAGCTGTGAGATAAAAGCATCAGATAACTTACAAAGGAAAACCCATCAGATTTAGGGCAGACTTCTCAGCAGAAACCTTACAAGGCAGAAAGGCTTGGGGGTCCCATTTTTAGGTTTCTTGAACAGAATAACTGCCAGCCAAGAATTTTGTGTCTTGCAAACCTAAGTTTCATAAATGAAGGGAAAACAAGCAAACACTAAGGGGATTTATCATCACTATACCTGCTGTACAAGAAATCCTTAAAAGTGCTCTATACACAGAGCAGAATAATCCATACCCACCAGTGTAAAAATGCCCAAAATTTAAAATCCACAGCTCTTGTAAAACAGTAACACAAGGGAGAAAGGAAAGCAACTAGGTAACAATTGACATGATAACCAGAACAGGATCTCATATATCAACACTAACATTGAATATAAATGGTCTTAATACCTGACTTAAAAGATATAGATTGGCTGAATGGATTAAAACAAAACAAACAAAACTCAAGTATATGCTGTCTCCAAGAAACCCATTTAACTTGCAAAGATTCTCATAGACTCAACGTAAAGAGGTGGAAAAAAATATTCCACACAAATGGAAACCACAAGTGAGCAAGAATAGCTATTCTCATATCACATAAGATAGACTTTAAATCAATAATGGTAAAAACAAAAAGATGGTCATTATTAATGACAAAGGGACCAATTCTAGAAGAAGATATAACAATCCTAAGTATATATGCAACTAACACGGGAGCTCCCAGATTCATAAAACAAATTCTAGTAGATCTAAAGAAAGAAATAAACAGCAACATCCTAATAGCCAGGGACTTCAACACTCCACTGATAGAAGTAAACAGATCATCAAGGCAGAAAATCAACAACAAAAACAACAACAAACAACACTGGACTTAAATAGGACTCTAACACAAATGGACTTAACAGACATTTACAGAACATTCTACTGAAAAAATCCAGAATACACATTCTTGTCATCATCACGAGACATTTTCTAAGATAGATTGTATGTTAGGCCACAAAACAAGTCTCAGCAAATTTAGAAAATCAAAATCATACCATGTATCTTGTCACCCCACAGAGGAATAAAACTAGAAATCAATTCTAAGAGGAACTCTCAAATCTACAAAACACATGGAAATAAAGCAATCTGTTGCTGAATGATGCATGGGTCAAAAGTATCTAATGTGGTGGTAAGCACACATCTCATAATATTTTTTCTCCCATTGCTGAAAGCCTCTGGTAATATTTATCAGAATACTTTGAAAATGTATATTAAAATCTAGTCTGGCAGTCTGAATGAGTGGTGTGATTCAGTTTTGGATCACATATGATATATGGCCTTCACCTAAGATAAGCAAAGCTTTAACACTAGCATTGTGGTCATAATAACGTCTTACTGTCTTCCTTTGTCTTCTTCCTTTGCAAATGCTTTGTGCATTACACACATTCATCCACTAGGTGGCAATATGTACTCAAAAATGTTTTTAGTTGCCGCTGTAATGGAATTTCAGAGGTCCAAATTTTTTTATCTGGAAAATAGCCATTGTATCAAATCTTAAGAAACAGTGTTATCTGAATGTAAGCTCCTACCTAGAGATAACTATGGAGATTGTAATGTTAATATTTGCTGCCATTTACTTTCAACTACATTCTCTTTTCTGTCTATATATTTACACATCACACATTTGCAAAAATAGATTATCCCTCATGCTCTTTTCATTTCTCACCATTTTATGGTTTTTCATACCTCACTTCTTAAATACATATATGCTCTCTCTAAATTCCTCTAAATTATCTACCAACTTCAATACTCTTAGTACCCTACCTTTTCTTTCTGTGGCTCTTGCCTAACAATAACTTTGTCCCTTTTCCCTTTTGTTTGTTAAATATTAAACCCACTCCACAGTGAAATCAAGAGATAGACCTGTATAGTACCATATGCATCTCCTTTGGTTTTGTACTACATCCTAGATAAATAGAGAAAATTCTGGATAGTCATACAGTCTTAGGAAGTCATATGGTTCTCTTTCACTTAATTCTGTACAAAATGCAGAATGAGACCAATTAACTTTATGTAAGATTTATCTTCAATTAAGAGAGGGAAAACCTTCCAAGAAGTTAAATTGTATATCAAGTATGATTATAGCTTTGAAAAAACTCAGAGAAATATACACGTTTTAAAAAATGAAAGTAAAATGCTAATAGTATTTGTGTTAGATGATGGAATTTAAAAAACTTTTGTTTCCTTTTCCTGCCTTTTTGTAGTTTTTTTCTATATTTTCTTTAATGAACTATACTTTTTTCAAATGAAAAAATATACATAACTTTTCTTAAACCATCCTTTATCTTTCTCATTCCTAGATTGAAAAATTCCTGTTTCTTTAATGTATCCTATCTAATTTTCCAGAAGATACTTAATAAAATTTTGACATTTCCTTGCATCTCCCCATGGTGCTGGTTACTGCTAAGTGTAATGAGGGGTTAGTTCATTTTTTTTAATACATAAACTTTATTTTAGAATAGTTTAGATTTACTTTTAGTTTTACATTTACAGAGAATTACAAATATAGTACAGAGAGTTCCTATACTACATCCCATACCCAATTTTCCCTATTATTAACATCTTACATTAGTTTGGTACATTTGTTGCAATTAGTGGACCAATATTGATGTATTGCATGCAAGACCTTGTGTTTGGAATATAATTTTTTTTTAAATCTCTTTACAGCTAGATCATTTATTTTAGCTGAAAAAAATTGACAAACATGTTTAATATCATAATGCCATTTATTAAGCCTAATTTTAGCCTAAAAAGATAAACAGTCCACATAGTAGTATTTATTCACCCTTCAATTCTCAGCCATGAGTATGCCCTGAATACTCATAGAAAGGTTCAAATGTGCTGTAGGAGGTGATCCCAGGGCTGAATAGAGACAGGAGGAATGGCATCTAAAAAGCCATCTTCAGAAACAGGTAGCTGAGGAGGATCAATGATGACATAATCAGAAGGGAGCTTAGAACCAGCAAGATTCCTATAGTTGTGAGTTGTGAGTTCAAATTCAACTGCCAGAAGTTTGCATGTCACTCTGATGGCCCATCGAATATTGTGAATGTTCAAGGACTTTTGAGCTCAGCTAATAATTTTTCAGAAAACCATGTTCATATACATATATATTCAAAAAATCAAATAATATAACTGTAAGAACTTTTTACATATCATTTTTTTCAGATGAGTAAACTGAAGCCCCAATGTAAAGTCAAGAATGTTAGAGCTGGACATGACCTTAGAGGTCACCTACTTAGAGATGCTATGTACCCCAGTACTAACGGTCAGGAGAAGTCTGTGACTTTCTTAGGATCACCCCACAGTTGGTAGTGTGGAACTAGATGCTAATTCTCTTGACCTTCGGATGAGAGCTCTTTTTACCACAGAGCTTTGACTCATTAAATCATTTATTTATACATTTAACTCATTTGTTCATTCTACAAAAATTTTTTTAATAACTGCTTCATGCCTGGCACTGTGCAAGGGTTTGCAGGTATAAATTTTGAGAGTGTGCACAAGTTTAAAGAATTGAATAAAAAATTGAGTCAACTGCCACCAGGTGGCATAAGCCCTCAGCCTGGCAAGGACATTTGTAGGTAATTTGTAGGTAACCATTCAGTTTTTCCTGTCAGACTATTTTTCCCCCATATTCAGATAGAACTGATCTGAATGTATAATCTGGGCTTATCATTTCCTATCAAGGTGCCACCAATCTTCTAGCCTCCCAGGTAGAAGCCTTTGAATTATGTTTCTGTTTCATTTTCTCTTCTACTTGAGTCACTGCTTGTTCAGACTGTTTCCTTCCCTCGCCTTTAGCCCCTTCATAAAAATCTCCAACTTAGCAATATCAGGAGGGAAAAAAAACCACCTTGAGCTGGTCTTAGCCAACTACAGGTTCACTGCTGCTTTTGGGCCTTTGTTCCTGCTGTTCTCATTCTGTGAAATTCCTTCTTTTAAACTCTTTCATCATCAACTCAACAATGTTCAACAAACATTTCAATGGTTATTATTGTGATATATGGAATGCCAAACTATCTGCTCTCCCCCAACACCAGAATCTTCTGTGTCCCTCCCTACCCTTCTGAGAGTAAATAAGGTCTAGTAGCTAAAATGGCTGTATGAACAAATAATTGCTATATTGGAGGCATTTACCAGGCATAGTGGTGACCAAAGTATCAGCCTTGCAAAGGTGATCAAGAAATAAATTGGTCTTTGGGTTAGGTCTGAAGGTAACTTAAACAGTTTAAATGGATATACAGTCAAAGATTGTTCTACATAGCAAAGTGACACTTTAGACAATTTTAGACTTTGAAAGTCTGACCATTTTAGACTTTGAAATTTTAGTTGAGAAGAAGATATGATGTATATAAGCAAGTAGCCAAAGTTGATATCAAAAAGAAAGGCAGGAACCAGATTAAGAGGGCCCCTGAATGACATGCAAAGAAGGTAGGACTTTATCCTTTAGGGATTAGGAGCCATTACAAGATTTAGAAAAGAGGATGACAGAAATAGATTTGCATTTCAAAAAGATTCTCCCTGGCCCTATGTGGTGTGGATTGGAGGAGGTGAGACCAGATACATGCAACCAGTTAGGAAATGTCCATAGAGCCTAGGTGGGTGGGGATGTTAAGGCCTGGACCAAATAAAAGCTGTGCTGAAGGAGGTAGGGATGGATCTGAGAGATTCAACAGAACTTGGTGAGGAATCAAATATGGGAATGAGGAAGGAGAGCTGGGTAGACTCCTGGCTTCCTGGCTTAGGCCACTGGGTGAGTGGTGATGCCATTAATTAGGATAAAGGACACAGGAAGCTGAGCAGTTTTTAGGAGGTGGTAGTAGTCGTGGTGGTGGTGAAGTTCTTGAGTTTACTTTGGGACATATTGTATGATTTTTGCATTAATCAACTTCGTATGTTAATGTGTAGGTTAAAATGAAAGGTTTCAGTAAAGAAAACTTTCTTATCACCATTCATCAATCAAGCAGTTTGTTAGTCAAAACTATTCAAGTGCCTCCTTTATGTCTCATAAACCAAGGAGTTAGG
This sequence comes from Varecia variegata, assembly GCA_028533085.1. Classification (NCBI taxonomy): domain Eukaryota; kingdom Metazoa; phylum Chordata; class Mammalia; order Primates; family Lemuridae; genus Varecia; species Varecia variegata. Next base: position 20,556,903 of record CM052445.1, on the reverse strand, counting down.
TTCAATGGGTATTATGGATCATGCATCTCAAATTTTCCAAGATAGTTTCATTTTCCTACAGTTTTATTATTTTTGACAAATGCAATTCATTCAATATTTAATTAATGTGATTACATTTTTATATCTTGTTAGACTTTTCTCATAAGTAAATTCATAAATCATTAAAAAGATTAAGGTATGAATCCTGCAAATGAGAAATCTGTAGTCTAATCCAGAAGAAGAACTTAATACCCATTAGAGAACCTTTTAGTGGTAAATTGCCGTGTTACAGAGGTTTACAGGGTGTCCAGAAAGGGGCTCTCATTTTGGGTAGGAGGAATTGAGAGGGCTGCATTGAGGAGAAGCTGGAACCGCAGCAAGGCTGTAAAGAATGAATAATATCTGAAAAGTCAGACAGTGGGTGAGGAGAGTAGCCTTAGGAAAGATACCCAGTTGAAATGACCTCAATGTGTTCAAGGGAGATGGAAGACTTTGTCCAGTCTTGATTAGCCATTTGACTCAGAGAGTGACTAAATCCGATGGGTTGTATGACTTCTGTATCTATCTTCTCTTTGGGATTCACTTTGTGACGATTTTTCTAAGGTGAAATAATGAAAATTTCTTATTTCTTATTTCTTTCCAGATTCTGTTTTTCCGTTCCCTTCCTGGCATTTTTCAATTTGCATCTCATTCTGAATGTTAGCTTTCCTTAGTCCCAAAAGCTTTTGATAAATTTTAGTATTCTCTAATCACCCTAGTTTCTATTTTTGGTAACATCCCTATTGGCCTGTGAGGTCTACATGCAGCCTTTTGAGGTAATGTAATTGAAACTCCCATTAGAATTAACTGTATGAGATACAACGTATTCTCAAGAGCTGTAGATGAAATAAACACTTGGTGCTGAAAATCTATACTATAATAAGGATATATAATAATGCCTCCTGTGCATTTGATAAATGTAGTAGGCATTCAATACCTTTTGATGAATGAATGAATTTTCTATAATAACCTATTAATAAAGAAGACTGCATCTTCTTTCTTCTTTGTTACATACTTTACTCAAGTAGTTTTTACTGCCAGAGGGAGAAATACAGTAGGAAGCTCAGGGGATAATCTGCTGGGCCATGTGTTCTGCAGATTTCCTCTGGCTTCTCCTGCAGTCAAGGCAAGCTCTGGCTTCCTGGTGCTCTGAGGTGAGGTCAGGGACCTGGGGTGTCAAATCCCTTCTCTCCAAGGGGCCTTCACTCAGGGATCTGTATGAAGTGCATCGAAACGTGGGTCCAAGTCGCTGCCATCCGCTTCAGCTATTTTTTTTTTTTTACAAATAAGGGCTCTAAATGCTTTGAAAACTGTTTTTAAACTTGTTAGGCATTCCTTTTATAATTTATAATTTGTTTACACTCTTTTGAACACTCTACTAATGTTACTAGTAGAGCAAAATTAAAATTCAACTAGGCTCACTTTGATGGTTGATCATAAATTCCAAATGAGCGAAGTTTAAATTAGTGAGATTTTATTATCTACGTATATATGTGCATCTATATAGGGTTATGTGTATGTGAATTAAGAATCACAGCAATTTAGCACAGGAGGAAAACATAAAAAAGAATTCTTTCTAAAACATACATTTTGCAGATGAAGAGATATGTAACTGGTAAATTGTTCTTTTTCTTCCATCCAAGAGACTAGTTCTATATTTAAACACAATCCATAAATAGCCTCCTTTACAGATATAATTTGCTATGATTCCATGGCTCTGCTGAGCATGTTACACATTATGTAATGCTCTTACTTCTATTAGCTGTGTCTTAACTTCTCCTGTAAATCTACAGGCACTTTGAAGGTAGAGATTCTGTCATATTTATCTTTGCATTCACCACCTGCCCCAGGCCTTTCCCCACAGCCGATTCTGGATTGAGCATTAAGCATTTGCAGGCAGCCATGATTCCACACTGAAATCAAGGAAGCAAGTGTCAGGGTGGTAGGTCTCTGGTGGGCTTGGAAAATTTTCTTCTGTTCCAGAATATCTGATGGTTTCCCTGGATAACCTTGCTTAGTATTTGGAGCCCCGCTGTCTCCATTCTTCACCTGAGAGTTCAGAAGCTGTGCCTGTATGTTGGGGCCTACCCATCCCATCCCATTGTTTCCCCAACCCCAATCTCAACTGCCTTGAACTAGACTGAATTTGCCACCCCCTGGCTTGAACCAGAAGTTAGAATTGCTGCCACTTCCCCACCTTTTCACCATTGTGCCCTTCAGTTCAGCCCTCTTACATCTAGGCATGCTGTGTGGTAAATAACTCAGGCAGCCTGCAATAATCCCACTCTGAGAGCTAAAGCTATTGCTTGCCTGGCACTGTTACATAAAATAAATGGTGTTAAATGATTTGAAAGAGTAAATCTGGATGTTAATTATTCACTCAACAAATACTTATTGAGTACCTAATATATACCATACTAGACCCTGTTCTGTGTCCTGGAGATACAGCAGGGAACAATATCAAATCCCTGCCCTCGTGGGATTTACTTTAGCCAGGAAGGGACACAATAAATGAATAAATGAATAGATATATAAGAAAGTCATTGCTAAGAAGTAAGTTGCTGTGACAAAACATAAAGCAAGGAAAAGGAATAGAAAATGACAGGAGGGGGTGCTATTTTAGACAGGATGGTTAGGGAAGGCCAGGACACAGATGGTAAATGAAGCCATAGGTGAGTAAGATTAGCTGGAGAATAATGTGACTCCTGAAGAGAAAGGTGAGGACGCAGCCTTGGGGAATTCCAACATGAAGAGTGTTCCAGGAAAATCCCAGGAAAGTATAGAAAAACCACCTCTCCCAAACTGAGAGGGAATCAAGAGACCAAAGAATAACTCACACAAGACCAGCTTGATCAGTTAGATGAGTTTATTGGAAGTTACTTACAAGAGCACTTGCTCCTGGGTGGCACAGGAATTTCTTCCACAGAAGTTTCTTGTGAGCAAAATCCACATGTGCCCACCCTGTGGTATTGCCTTAAATCCCTTCCCAAAGAGTAATAGAAAGTTTTCATGTTTTATCTTTGTTCACAGTGAAACAAATCATGCAGGCGCAGTACCATCATCAAATGCTGTCATGCAACCCATGTTATGTTAATGATATTACAATTTTTCAGGAGGCGGGATTTTAGTGTTGCAATTAGCTAAAGGTCACTATATGACAACCAAAGTAGCTCTAAAGCAGACAGGGCCAGTTTGAGCTGGCCGTTTCTGGGCATGAAAACGCTGAGGCACCTAAGAAAATGGTGGGCACTCCCCAGCCCCCAGCCCAGTAGTTATCTTGGTATCTGTTCAGTCTACTTTGTAAAAATTTTGCTGAGGACTCCAGGCTAGCACAGTGTTCCTGTTATGTGGTGGGGAACCTGCATTTTTTCCTCATAGATGTAGGGAAGATGAGGAGGATTCAGGAAGAAAGATGGAAAAGGAACAGCCAGCGAGGTGGAAGGACAAACAAGACAATGTGTTGCTCTGGAAGGCAAATTGAGAAAGTATTTCAAAAAGGAAACAATTGACTAAGACCAAGAGTCGACCTTTGAATTGACAATGTAGAAGTTAATGGTGATCAAGGCAATAGCAGTTTAATTGAAATGGAGGGGACCCTGATAGGAATCAGCTTGAAACAGAATGGGGAGAAGAAATGGAGACATGAATGTGCGCTGTGCCTTTGAGATACATTGCTACAAAAGGAAGCAGAAAATGGGCAGTATCTACAAGAGAACTGTGGCACCAAAAGAAGCTTTTATTTTTCTAAGGTGGGAGAAATCATAGTATTTTTATGTGGAAAGAACAAAGATGCAGTAAAGAGGGAAAACTGATAATACAAAAAAAAGGGAGGTCATTATATAGGCAAGAGACAATGAGATTCAGTGTGCACATACGTAGACCACATTCCCTCCTGTAAAAAGGTAACTTTCAGTCACAGACTTAGGACATTCTAAAAGAAGACATATAGGTAGTCAATGGTAAATTAACCATTTTGGCAAGTGCACATTTCATTTCTGGTTTGTTTTGGTTTCTCATCATTAAATTAAGTGGCAGTTAATAATGTATATTAAATTATAATGATAATAAGAATGTCGTTATGCAGAATTTTAGACAGTGGCCCTTCAGTGAAGTCAATGTTATTTTAATGAATGATTTGCAGTTTCTAATCCTAGAACAATTTGAAATTTTCATTCCTCAGTGTATGGTAAATAATCTATCACATTATTCACATTATTATAATTAGATGCATGTAATTAAAACAATAGCAGCTTCTTTTCTGTTTCTGGCACTTCTACTGACAGGGCTTTAGTTCTCTTGAGTAAAGCCTCAGAGAAAACCCAAACGGAGAAAGCATGAGCCTATGATCAGAAAATACCACCTTTCCTGTTTGTGTTTTTCTCTTTATAGTACCTCATTTCTAAGTTCCCAGGCATAAATACAGGTAGAAATTGACCTAAAGTCCAATCTACCTTTGAAATAAATGTGTATTTCATGTGATGAAAAATCTAGGTACAATAAATAAGAAACAAGATTTTTCAGGGCATCAGAGCTGTGGTCATAAAGAGGGATTTCCCTCAGTGAGTATAAAACCTTAATTAAGATAGCCATGATAGGTTCTTTTTAATGTAAAACTAGAGATTTTTGGATCTAGAAAAAGACATTCAAGATCATCTATTACAACCATTTTATTTTACAGATGAATAAACTCAGTATCTGAATGGTTAAATAACTTATGTAAAGATGCAGAGGTGATTAGTGGCTTTGTTGGGTAGATTTTTAAATTAATAAAAAGAAAACTAAAATAGTAATAATATTTATTGGGTGCTTCCATATACTAGGCACTGTGGTGACCACTTTACCGTCATAACTTCATTTAAAATTTACAGCAACTATATGAGGTGGAAAGTAAGAGATCTCTTTACCAAATGCCATTTAATTGACTTACAATTTCACCACTTGGCTCCATTTCCTTCTCTGTAAAACATAGACTGATGCCAGTGCCATGTTATTAATAAATGCTTGAGGCTGGTAAATTTCTTTAAAAATTTCTTTCCACTTATCCAATTGGCAATCTTTAGGCATAATTTACACTGCTATCAGTATCACCTGGAAACTTGATAAAAATGCAAATTCTCAAACCCCAAGCACACCTCCTGGTTCCTACCTGGAAACAGGTAGGAGCCAACAATTTGTGTTTTAAAGCCTTCCCTTTAAGTGATTCTGATACTTGCTAAAATTTGAGAACCACTGCTTCAGAGTAAAGGCTATTATAGAGACTAAGTAGAAGCTCCTGGAGCTCCTTCTTCATGCTATCAATAGGGTAATCCCGAAGCAATCCTGCATCCTTGAAGGATCACAGAGATTACTGCCACCATCAAACACGTGGAAACTATGTTTGTTTGGAGAAGTGATTCCTATCATATTCTGATTTAACTCACCATGTGACTGGATTTTGGTGAATGACAATAGATTATTAAAATTTAACCAATGGTTACTTCACTTGAAGCTGCTTTTTCAGCTGTGGCCTTTTTTATTGAAACAAACTAACACCTCTCCTGGCACCTAATACATAGTCGTTGAATTGGCCCATTTTCCCATTATTCAAAAAAACAATCTTGTCTAAGACTTATGTCAACTCTTCAGCTCTGTGCCAAAAGTAGGCCCACAAGGACCTTAACTGTTTTAACATTTCATAGAACACCACATTAATACACTACATCTGTGATATCATACTGTAAGACTTTAACAGCAGGAGTAACAAATATCCTATGCCCTTAAGACACATGTGTGTCAGTAGCTGGGAGACAAAATCCGTGAAAATTTAGGTACCTACCATCTCAGTGAAGTTTCTAGGATCAAGTTGTCTGCATCACATTGAGATATTCTGTTCAGATGTAAATGTTGTGCACCTTTGTGCCCCTACCACTACGAAAGAGGCACAATGCTTAGTAGGCATCTTTGGATTTTCTGAGGCAACATATTACTACATTTGGTCATTCTGCTCCAAATCATTTAGTCACTGAGCAAAAATATTTCCAGCTCTGAATGAAGCCTAGTGCAAAAAAACAACTCCTTGGTTGGTCAGGCATCAGTATTCGAGGCCCTGCAATTTAAGCTTTTCTAAAACAGTGGATCATAGGTTCTTTAAGTGTCTGTGGTAGATAAGGGATCTAAATGAAGCCTGTGGCAAGCTTAAATAAGAGAATCACAGTATGGACACCTAGGATTTTGGAACAAGGCAATGATCTCTTTATTAAGTCACCATTTTCCTTCTGAAAACAGTTCATGACTTGCTACTGGGTCCTGGGAGAAGTGAATACATGATTATAGGTCTGCAAGTGACCTAAGCTTTCCAATATGAATTGGTTGTTTTGGAACAAGGTCATCAGAAAGTTAGACGTGCATAGAGGTGCTTCATTGTCAAATAAAAGTGTTATAATGTGGCACTGGGCCTAAGCAGATCCTAAAGGCAGAGGTAAGACACTAACAGGGCTTGGCTCCCACTCCCATGACCAGCTCATTGCCTTTTTTCTCTCAATTTGCATCCATAGCCCCATGGGGAGTTCCCTATGCCCTGTTGCCTGAGGAGAAAAAAATCTGGTCTTGGTTTATAGTTGGTTCTTCCCAAAATGCTGGCACTAGGCATTTAAGGGTGGCATGAGTGGTAGTGGAAAAGGGAAATATTCCCACCAGATAAAACTTCAAGCAGTACATGTCATGGTGAATTTTGCCTGGGAAAAAATACCTCATTTCAGGAAATTTCTCTCAGGTGTACAATTTTAACCATTATAGCTCTGTAAACATAAGACACCAATAACACATGTATATTAGTAAGTAATCTACTGAGTTCAACTGAAAAATTGACCTAATAGCTTTAAAATATAGTCCACTTTGAGAACTAATACCATAGCAAATGATGTACATTCTTTAATCAAATACCATCTGTATTAATCAGCTATACCACAATAATGTTGTCTAGCAAACCACCCAAAACAGTGGCATAGAATAGTAAGTATTTCTGGCTGACACATCTAGAAGTCAATTGAGATTTGGCTGATTTAGCCTGGCTCTGGGAAGACTAGGCACCAAATGTCTCTCAACCTCCTTGGCCCAGTGGCTACCCAAGACATGTTCTTCTCATGGTGAAAAGCAGCAGTTCAACAGAGCAAGCCCAATTGTGCAAGCCCAATTCAAGCCTCTGCTCAGGTCATGGCCACTAACCTCCTATTAACCAAAGCAAGGCATATGAGCAAGACTAAAATCAAAGGGTGAGGGAATATACCTTTCTCATTGAGAAGGGGAACAAGGGTGAATAGTTGCTGAAGAATGATCTAATCTACCATACCACCTGAATTTAAAGCTGGTATTTTTGTCTTTACAAAAATATTATTTAGTATGTTGTTATCAAAGGGCTGCAGTAGTACAAATAGTTTACTCAACACAATTTAACAAATATTTATTGTGTTTTTTATTTGTTGGGCACTGTGTTAGGTATTCCAGATAGAGAGATGACTAAGACACAGTCCCTGCCCTCAAGAAGCTCACAGTCAGAACTATAAACAAGTTAAAATTTGATGTGATGAATAGAACAAAAGCATCTACAACTCTCTAAGGCTGGTGTTATTATTGCCATTTTACACATAAGAAACTGAGACTCAGAAGGATTAAATGATTTGTCTAATATGATACAACAGACAGAACTGAAATTCAACCTTTTGGGGGGAGGGAGATAAAACCCTGAACTCTTCCTGTCATTTTACAACCACCTTCTGGAGAAAGTGAGCGCAGAGGTGATCCAGTCCAGTATTTCACTTGATACTGGGATCCTTTTATCCATCAGGCAGCAAAAAGCCCAAATCTTTGTGACTTGAACCCCATGATAATAGACGTAGAATGGATTATGTATGCTTTCCTCTGCTCCATATTTCTACTCTTTTTACTTAGGTTAGATTTACTTAGATTGTCCATCATACTAAACTTTATAATAATGTTAAGTAATAAGTTAGACTTGCATACCTCTTCTGGTCCGATAGAGACCTGAGGTGCTGGAGGATACTTTGGTTGTTTTTAAAATATCTGAGTCATAGGCAATAGCCTTTTAGTGGATTGAATTTTTGTTAATATAAACTATTTTGATGACAAAGGAATAAATCTAATGGACCATTGGTTCCTTCATTTCTCAGAAGTAAAATGTTTGTGGGTAGTAATCAGGGATCTTGAGGGCTAACGTGTAGGTGTAATTATGACTTTCAGCTCTGTGAGCCACTATGAAGCTATTACTGTAATGTTTTATGTCAATATTTTATTAGTGTGTATCATAATAGCTCCAATACAAAATGGCTCTTCATGTTTGTTCAGAATATCCATGAGTTTGAAGAATAGTCACCATAACCCTGTTAAGGCAAATTATAGGTTCTATATAATTGTTTCCATGTTAAGAAAGAGAAACTAGAGAGAGAAATAAAAAATTTGCACTTAACTGGGGTAAAGTAACAAGTCACTGGAAAAGTCAAAGATAGGACAGAAGTCTAGTGATTACTAACCTGGATAGTAGGTTTTTGGCTCTTGAAACAAAACTTTTGGCAAACGTTAAAGGTACAAGAACAAATTCATTCCCTACAACTTAATTTTCTAAGACCTGCTAGAGATTTAATGAGCACATTTAGTGCTGGGGCAAACCCAGGATAATTATGAAATATTAGAAAGAGTTTGTAAACTTGGTGAATCACTATAATCCTGTACCATCATTTTACACTGAGGGATATTTGTGTTCTGTTCATTTTCACAGTGAGGTTCGTGTTGGTTGTTTGGGGGTCTGGATTCAGTTGGCTCCAGTTCACTGTAATACTGAATGCCAATATTTTTTACTTCAGTTTTTCTTCTTCTTTCCCAATTCCCAAGTTTGTCAGCACTTGAAGGACCACCCCCTTGAATGCTCAATTATTGAAAATCTGTCCCAGTATTGAGAGTTGCTTACACAAACAGAAGCCCCATCTTAAGTGCTGAGCATTGGAGCTGAGTTGGGCCTGTTTTTCAGGTAGTCTTCACTATGAAATCTGCTAGAAAATACTTTTAACAGACCTCTGATGGAATCTAGAAAATAATGAAAAGAAAAAATATATACATCACTTCTAACTTCAAGGCTAGATACTCAGAGAATAACTACCTTATTTATAGTAGGCAAATATCCTTAGAGAGCTTTAGGAGCGGTTCCCACTCATGTGCTTTTGATATAAAAACAGAGTCTCAGGTGTTTCTATCTTCGGAGAGGGTATTTGCTTACAAAAAAGGGAGGTGAGGGGTTGGCATTAGGTTTTAGAATGACTTGCCTATGAACATATGTGAGCAGGCCACTGGCATAAGAAACTAGATCTATCAGGAATTGATATACTTTCTTTTTAATTTTTTGTCTTATTTTTAAAGAGATAAGTGGATGGAAAAACTTACTGGCTCTCTTCCTTTGGATCAGAAGGTAAACATTTTCTCATCATGGGATAAATTATTTGGAAAAGGGTACATTAAGGAATTAGAGCAATTTGAGACAGGAATGCTCTGCCTATTTCTATGTCAATAATGGATTCTACCTCATGGCTATGTTTAAAAATTTCCTCAGCCTGTTTGGAAAGGCTGGAATTTATCTATTTAAACATTTCCATGACATGAGTTTTTTTCTTATTTTTCTATCTGAATTTCACCCAGTTGCTTTTAGGTAGAAGGTAATTTGGCTCTTTACAAAAAAAGGTTGAAATGGCAAAAGTTTTCAAGATCTTTTTTTTATTTTTCTTTCTTTTGGTAAAACTAAACTGCTTCAATAGTCAATTACCAAATGATCTATTCTAATTAAATAATTATTTCCTTAATTACTCCCATGGATTGCAGGACTATGGTTTTTAAAAAAATTAAGTGTTTACAGAAAACTCGTGTAACTTGCACTGCCATCTTTTGGAAATTAGATCCTTTCTTCTTTAGAAATCCTGCCATGTTTCTCTCCCGCAGAGATTGAATTACTAGGGTATGCTTTGTATTTTAAGGCAGACTATTTGATTTCTTTGAGACTGTTGATTCAATCATCACATCCTCTATTATATGATTTTTTAAAACTCTTTCTTCTCTTTATTTTGGGGAATTCGATTGGTATACTAATGCCTTTCTTTTCTGTGAGGGAGTCTTATTGTTCTTATGGTGAAGGTTCATGATTTATTTGGACATCTCTAGATATAATTCAATTGTTTTATGGTGGTTGAACTTTTCTTTCCTTTGGATAAACACCTATTCTATGCTTTTCCCTTTCTGTAGTTTTCTCTATTAGTGATTCAGATGGTATTGCTCATCTATCTTAAGAATTCAAACATTGTTCAGGTGTGATTCAGGCTCTTTTTGTACTATAATAGGAAAACCAGAAATGTTTATTAGATGAAGTTTATGCAAATGAAAGCTAGAAGTTGAGATAGATGATTTTTCTAAGTGCCTTTAGAATGCCAGTATCAGGGTCAGAACCCAACTGCATTCCCTCTGATTTCAGATCCTAGATTTGTTAATTGGCTCTGTTGTCTCTTTCCATTGACAAGGCTTATTTTATTCTGAGGGAGATCAGTGGCTGAGAAACAAAAGGAAACAAGTTTAAATCTTCTAGTATAGATTTTTCTCTGAGGATTTCAGCTCATTTCCCTAAGTTGTTATAAGTCCATTGGCACTCTGAAGGAAAGGCATTTGAATTCTTCAAAATTCATACCTAGTAATTAATCAACTTGTATTACTATCTACTATGTCATATACTGTGAGAATAGAGAGATAAATACAAATAACAGCTTCTATTTATTGATAAAATACTTTTCTAGGAACTTTTCACATCTTCTTTCTAATCCTCACAACCACCTTTAAAGAGAGATATTCTTATACCTATTTTACAGATGGGTAAACTGATGCTCAGAATGATGAAGTGACTTCCCCAAAGTTATACAACTAGTAAATGGCTGAACTCAGATTTTTAACTCAAGTCTGACTCTAAACTCATTCTCTTTCTATATTACATACTCCATTCATTACCTCTTCCTATTATGAATAGGACTTGGTATCTGCCTTTAAAAGATTATAAGTACACAAAAGATCACATATTAAATGATCCCATTTATATGAAAAGTCCAGAATAGGCAAATTTATAGTACAGAAAGTAGATTAACTGTCTCCTAGGGCTGGGAGTAGGGGAGTAAGGAGTCACTGCTGATGGCTGTAGGATTTCATTTTGAAGTGATAAAAATGTTCCAAATTGTTTGTGATGATGGTTGTACAATGCTGTGAATAGACTAGAAATCATTCAATTACACACTTTAAATGAGGGAATTGTATGGACTTATATCTCAATAAAGCTGTGTTTTTATGGTTTTTGTTTTCAAGGTTAATAGTGTAGTTAGGAAGATAGAACTATAAACAGCTAACATTTCCTGGCAACATAAAAACAAATATGAGCAATGGGTTCTGGAAACTCAGGGCAAGGTGCAGTTGTTCAGTCCAGGAGACTGGGAGATGGCTTTGTGAAGTGGATGGCATTGGAGCTGAATCACAGAATTAGAAAATTGGTAGGCAGAGAAGAGGGGAGGCTGAGAAGACAGCATGGGCAAAGTCGCAGGTACATGAGAGGACTGGGTTTTTCTGGAAGAATGGCACGTCATGGCAAGTCATCCAGTTGGAAGGTGGTGATAGGTGAGCAGGGGATGTAGAGGAAAATGAGGTTGGACAGAGGTCTGACTATATGGAGGGTCTTGAATGCCATATTAAGGAGTTAGACTTTATTCTATACACTATGAGGAATCTTTTTCACAGGTGGGAGAGAGTATATTTTAAAACTGCATCTGCATTTATGTTTTTCTACATCAGAGATCTAGTTTCAGCAAACCCACACCATCCATTAAATTAATGTTGCAAATTTGAATTTTCCTTATTTTGTTTTAATGTGTTTATATGGATAAATATATATAGATAGATACAGATAGTTATAAATTTAGGGGGTTTCATAGTTCTGTGTTTAAACGGTAAGGAGTTTATACACAATTTTATGCTTTTATTGAAGTATAATAATCTGATATAATATATATATTTTAAAATTTTCCTTTAAAGGGAATTTGTAATTTGCTTATGAGAAATATTTTTCTAGGAGACAGAATATTAATCAATGTCTCTTCCAAACTTGACCTGGGGAGCCACAGTCTGTACTAGGGGCACTCTGGTGTCCTATCCTGCAGATCTGAGAATCTGTGCCAAAAATATCAACACCACATGTACATTATAGTAGAGTTTTTACATGGGAATGAAATAAGAATTTCATAGTTTGTTAATATGAACATAAAAGCAGGAAAATCTGACCTATTAAGAAATGAAAATGTAAATAGTTGAACCCTGTGAAGCAATCACTGGGCATGATCTTAATATAGGATGGAATCTTGGCTATGGGTTTTATTTTATGATTTTCTTTAGAGTAATATTGTTCTGGTCACTGCTATAGGTAGCATCGGGAATAACGGCCACAACATCCTGCAACTTTTTCTCCATGTCCACTCACTTGATTTAACATTTTAGCATACTCATTTGACAGAAACAAACTGGAGGTGTTGGCTGATCATTTAACCCTTGCCCCTCACAAAAACAAAAACAAAAACAAAAACAAAAACTAGAGCTTCATTATATTTTAGTTAACAGGCATTAGACAGTAATAATCTCTCTTTCTCTCCCTTTTTTTTTTTTTTTTTTTTGTCATTTGTTTGTTTCGAAGAGACAACAATTGACATATCCTTGAATACAAATCCAGAGTTCATTTTCTGGTGAAAAACATATAGGAACTTTGAAAGTGAAAATTAAAAAAAAAAAATACAAGTTTTTTGGCCGGGCACGGTGGCTCACGCCTGTAATCCTAGCACTCTGGGAGGCCGAGGAGGGTGGATCGCTCAAGGTCAGGAGTTCGAGACCAGCCTGAGCAAGAGCGAGACCCCGTCTCTACTAAAAATAGAAAGAAATTATCTGACCAACTAAAATATATACAGAAAAAATTAGCCGGGCATGGTGGCGCATGCCTGTAGTCCCAGCTACTCGGGAGGCTGAGGCAGAAGGATTGCTTAAGCCCAGGAGTTTGAGGTTGCTGTGAGCTAGGCTGATGCCACGGCACTCACTCTAGCCCGGGCAACAGAGCGAGACTCTGTCTCAAAAAAAAAAAAAAAAAAAAATACAAGTTTTTTTCCATCTCATTCTATGTTTCAATTCTACAAACTGTGATATCATAATGCCTTTCAAAAGGGTGCAAGAAACAGAGTTAGTATATTTTGTCAAATGAGACCTTGTTAGAATTTGAAAATTTCTAGAAAACTATATTTTTAAGATTTCCTAAAACTTAAAATATTTTTAAAAATTCAAATATTTATATGTTTCCTATTATTAATATTTAAATTACAAAGTCATTACAAATTCAATAAAGAAGGAGGTAAAAGGAAAGTGAGGGAGAAGAATATTAAGTTTGTTATCATTACTCATTCCAATAGTTCCTTTTATTTTTATTGGTCTCTTTAACTCCCTTTTTGTTACTCTTCACCTCCTTCAGTTTCTTTCTTCTTTTTTTCTCTTTATTCCTCTTCTCTGTTTCCTACTCTCTCTTTTATCGCCTCCTCCCCTCTCCCTTTCCCCCTTAATAGACCATGCTTGAAACTAAAGGGTAATTTACAGAACTAATGTGTATTGAGAATGATTTAATATGATTTATTATTCCCTTAAAATGTGATGAATTAAACGCTTTATATTTTTTTCTTCCTAAGAAAAAAAACCAATTAAGTTACTTTCTTTTGTGTGTAACCATTTATGAGGATGATGGAATTAAGGATGAGGGGTGATAGGTTCAGGTGTGTGCAGAAATAATACCTGCATGCACTCCCTCTAATCCTCTTTATCTAAGGAAATACTTTGAGATCATCAATACTGTGCCTGTACCACGGTCTTTTTTTTTTTTTTGTCCTCTCCTATTCTCCACTGTAGTCCTGGCATTTAGCACTGATCTGTAGTTGAGATTATATAAATTTAGTATGACTTCTGCTTGCATATTTATACTAATTCATTGTCTCTGACTCCAATTCTAAAAGCAAGATTAGCATGCATGATTTGGCCTAACTGCTCCTGTCATTGGTGAAGTAATCAGGAACTGACAGATGTGTGTGTGTGGGCACTCCTTTCTGGGATGTCAGCAGCACTGCTGAGAAGCAGAAGTGGATATGGATTCCTCAATCTCTCAGGATAATAATAACCTTCCTTTTCCTTCTAGGACTCACAATTTGACCCTACCCTCTCTTTTTGATGATGTGAGACTTCATATTGCTATTACAACACATTCGTTTTAAAACTCTTGCCCATAAAGGAAGTGGAATTATTTCCACGTATTGAGGCTGAAGAATAGGAAGTGAGACTATTCTTGTGGTCACTGAGTAAATCAAGCCAGGATTGGTCCTTAGCAGCACTATAGGACCCTTGAGCACTCATTGCTCAAAGGAGGTAAAAAGAACATATGTAATTATTCTCCTTCCAGTGAATTCTCTGAGTGAAATTTTCAAATATCATGTGTGGGTGCTAGTCACATGCTTACACAAGTATAATACTAGGCTATAGCTCAGATTTTTCTAGTGGCATTTATGCTGGAGCCAGATTTTGTTATAAAAATATAACGAAACGAATAGGTAGTAGAACTGATTAAAAGTAACTAATCATTTCACTAGTGAGTTAAAAAAAATTGTGTATAGGCTTGGAGAAATGTTGAAATTTATGAAGCTGAATATTTTTTGTTAAAAAGAAATTTATTTTACAAATCTTATTTAGGGCAGTGGAAAAATCAGAGTCCAGATAATCAGATAGCATTATCAATAGCTTTGTTTGGTAGAAGTGAATAAAAGAAAGGATATCAAGATAGACATAGACTATCTATAGATATATATAGGTGACGGTAGAAGAAAGGATGTCAAGATAGCAGTCTCCCATTGAGCCATTCCCCGCTTTCTGCTACAACATTAATAAAGAGCAGAATTAACAAAAATATACTGGCCACTAATGAGATAATTTATTAACAATATCTTGTGAGAAATTCCTCCAAAAATGGGATCCATGGCACTGAATAATTGATTCATAATTATTTTTAATTGATAATTGACACATTCTGTGCCATGTAAAACATGGCAAACCTACAATTTATAAAAGGGAGTAAAAATTTGCTTTATTTCTCTCCCACTGTCAGACTCAAACATTCAGGGCATATGACTGGAAAATTGGACTGCGGTGGGGATACTGATTTTTCTGGTTCAGCCAGAATACCTCTCTACACCACCTATCTTAACTAAACTGGGTGGTTTTGAGGGGATTCAAATCCTGTGGGATCTAATCCTTTTAAGAAAAGAGTGTCTGTCCTGGGACCTTACTAGTTGGAGTTTTTGGTCCTCACCTTGGTGCCCTTCCTTCAAAAGGCCTTGGTAACATTCATTTTGGGTTTTTTGTCTTTTTTACTTCTGTAAAAAGATATAGTCTCATGTGTCCACATTCTGAAATTCTAAGCAAGGGAACTCATTTGGGTTAGGTGCCTGTCTCTGTTTCTATTTGCTTAATTAAGGGAGAAGAGGTAGTATGGTACAGTGGAACAGCAAGTATTGAGAGTGAAAGAGCAGTCGCACAAAGGGGGTGTGCCCTCAATAGATACCCCAAAATGTGTCTGCTTCAGGATTGTAGTTTTTCAACATTCTACTAGTTAAGTTAGAGACAGGGCACCCGTGGTTTATAAAAAGAATCTAAGTTTGGAAGAGTCATAACAATTAAGGGCCCAGGAGAAGTGGAATTTGAGCCAGGTGAGGGCTGTGTGTCTGAATATGTTCTGCAGTAGTAGACCAAAAATAGGCCTAACACTGCTGAAGTAAGGAGTGAGTGGTCCCACTTCTGGCAGTATGACTGAGAATTCTCCAGAATTGATGAAAGCCAGGAATCTTCAGACTGAGGATTCACAATGGATCTGAATTGAATTTAGGTGACAGAAAAACAGATCCAACAAATCCACTCTAAAATATTTCAGTAATCTATCAGAGGGATGAAATAGATTTAAAAAAAAAGCCATGAACAAGAAACCCAAGTAAACTCTGACATACAAAAAAGTAGTCTCTGAAATGTGGCAAGTTGGCAGTACTGGCAAGTTGGGAAGGTAGGTATGCTGATTACAGGGTGAGAGGGTGAATAGTATCTCTGAGAACTAGGAGCAACAACATAGGCTGAACTCCTATACCCTTAGTTAGCCTCAAGTGGTCACCACTAGAATCTGACAGGCAGACATGCTGGGATCCAGGGAATATTACAAATCCAGGGAGCTCAGCCCATTGTTAATGTTTGCCAGGAATCACACGCGCACACACACACACAGTATGAGTCAGGAAATACCAGAATTCACAAAGCAAGAATGTTTCCGTCTCTTCTGAAGGCACTAAAAAGGGAATTATCTGCCAATGGGAAAGAAATCAGCAACTAGATTCCTCAAGAGGAGAGGCTTTGGTTTCTCTTTACTTACAGATTGCTCTATGTCCAGTAAAACTATGCTCATCGGTCCCTTGGTCTCAACAGCAAAGTAACCCAGAGTATCTACAAGGAGCTGTTGATCTGCAGGTCATCCACTTTCTCCCAGGCACTTCGAAGTCCCCTACGGGGCAGCATCCTGTTTTAAGCCAGAAATAATGGCTTATCTTTATAGAGGCAGAGGAAGGTCTGAGAGGGGGCAGAATGAAAATAGAGACTGTGGAAGTAGGGAAAGGGGAAAGCGGTTGGGGTGGGAAAGGCTGAGAGCTTGAGCTTAGGAGAAAATTGACTGGTTTACAAAGTAGGCTTTTTTGTGAACTGAAAGTGTTCACAAATCTGCACATCCAGCCCTGTTGGCTGGTCTTCTAAGCAGTAGAGAAGAGATCAGAGATGATGACAAGGCTGGGTGAATCCTGGATGGAGGGAAGATATCCCCGTGGTATGTCCCACAGGACCTTCTGCCTGCCAGCTGACAGCATTGTCTATGTTTCAAAAAATGTCTGCTTGCAATCAAGACTGAAGCTGAGAAATTTTCCTGACAGGGGTGGAAGTTGTAACATGCATGGCCTGTTAGATTTGCTTCCTTTGTTTGGTGAGGGATAAAGTCACTACTCCATCATCATACTGGAATACTCCATCTCTTTCTCATCCTTTCATACACACACCTGTCTCCCATCACCCCCTCCCTCACATGCATTCACACACATCCATCTTATTACTCTAGAATCAGGTCTAATAGATGTAATCTCTTCTCTGTCTCTGTCTCTCTCTCCAATATTTCCTAGATGATGGCTAACTTTCTCCCCTGGTGTGGCAGTTTTAAATTTAGGGACCCCCTAAAAGGGCAAAGAATTTTTACCATTAAGGATATTTTTTAAAGTGTGCCACCAGTTATAAAGGTAATACCAAAAGTTCATTCCAAATAATTTTGGGGGCAGGAATTTATTGTTGCAATCAATGAAATAACTGACAATTTGCCACAGTGGCTGATTTGAAGAGAACAAGAGGCACCTGAAAGTACAGAGTTTGCTATGTTGGATAAAAATGAAAACAGCCTCCTTACTTTATAATTACAGCTTGTTTTATAGGTTTTCTCCTAGTGGGAGATGTTGCCAAGGCAATAGCGTGGCAGTCTTCTGCATGGCTGCTTTTTACATTCACCCACACAGCTTCACGGATGTTAGTCTTTATAGCACACCTATGCAGTCCAGAAGGGAAAAATATTTTTTTTTAGTCTGTTTTATTTGGTAAGAAAAGAACATTAGAAAATGAGCTTTTCTGGTCTTCTCTCCCTTCCAGAGCATGCTGTCAGTGACCACCATGGATTTTGAAATAGCCTCAGGACCTCAGCCCTGGACTGTGGGGAAAAGGGAGCAGGAGACCGAAAGGGAATACACACAACAAACCAGATCAAGGACACAGCTAATGGTCAGAGTTGGAAGTTCTGCTACTGAGCCGAGTTGGAAGTCACAAGGCAGAAGCCCAAAAAGAACCAGAGCCAAAAATCACTGTTAGCAAAACTCAGGGCCAAAACTTAAGACAGGAACCAAAGGGGCAATCAATACTGAGCAAAAATGTCTAGTGTCAGCATTCAGGAACTGCCCTTGGTGCAACAGTGCTTCCTTATCCCTAACTTGGGCCAGTTTCTTTGGAAAGTATCCACTGTTGCTGGGCTTTGGGAGTGTGATTAATCTTGGAGTCAAGGTGAGCTGTTTAAATTTTCACCAATGTTACACTATGAGGAGACAGAATAAAGACAAGTCCTTCATACCCCAGATGTCTCTGGAGTCAGAAAGCTCCCCAAGTAGTAAGATTGAGGTAGGGTCTGGACTAGGTGGGTGAGTGAGCTGCCTAGAATGTAAAATTTAAGGAGGCATTTACTCTTAGGGTCATACGAACACAGGGTCCCTGAAGCTCAGAGAGAGGAGGGGCCCCTCCACTCGCAAGGCCAGGCAGCACTGGACCTGACACCTTGTTGTCTGTTTCTCTTTCATGTTGGGCCATGAGTCCATTCTGAATCAGAGTCTGTAGAGCTTGTGATGTTTCTTGGAACAACATGTATTGTTAATATTTAGCTATTCTCTGGCATTTAATAATGTAGGAGGGATGAAAATAAACTCCTAAACTGGTGAAATAGGAAAAGTTTTGGTTAATACCATAGCAAAGACTTTTTTTCATATCCCTTTGCTGGCCAGAACATTCTAAGTACTTTCCCAAGAGTACTTGCTTCAAAGAGATCAGAGAGGAAATGACTGTGAGACTCCACCAATGCTTGCCAAGTGAATAGATAATGAATTAGAACTGGCAAAAGGGAGAATGGAACTCACATGAACTCTATGAAAATAGTTAATAGCCTTTATTTTAGCTTTAACAAGTTTGTTTTATTTTATATATTTTCACATTTTCTTATAGAAGGTATAAGAGATATCTATATTAAGTTCCCCCACAAACTTTTCCTCTGAAATATATCATTTAACACATTAACTGCTATGTGAGTTATATTTAACTCATGCTAGTTTTGAGCCCGAGGCCTCATGAAACAAACGTAGATCACACGTCTCTTTACCTTGGGAGCCACGCGTGGTGCACAGGCAAGTCACACTGCCATACTGTAGGGTACATGTTACCTGATGGGTGGCCCCCTGGGAAAAACCCTGCAGTTGATTCATGAAAATCTTACTTGTTGATATTCTTATTGTTACAATTAATATTGAAAATTTAATTGCATATAGCTCATGCACAGAAAACAGTAAAAAATAACACATTTTTCATTAAATTAGAAAGGATCATTTTGTTTTCGAAGTTTTGTTCTATTTTCGTAATAAAACACCATGACCCCAAGGAAAAAAATTTTTTTCTAGTGTGGCAGTCAATGTGCTAAATCACTCTGGTTGACTCTGATCTCAACCAGGTAAGATGTTAAGAAAAGACAGGAACAAAAGAAATAGTATAAAGCTTTATCTAACCTTTTTTTTTAAAAAAGACTTATTGATTAATTTTGTTTTGGGTTGACTGTGAGCATATCCTCAAAACCCATATTCAAAATCTAAATAGAAATTTCTTCAATTTTCCATTCAAGAAGAGATTTTCCTTTTTCTTTTTTCCTAGGCTCTATAGACTGGGTTGGTTGCATTCTCTCTGCTTCTGAGCCTGTCATCTGTTATGAGGATTTATAGTTGCCGACAACTTGCTTTAATAATTCACGAGGAATAGAATTCATTTTGTGCTCTCCCTTTTCTCAGTGGGTTCAGTGATGCAGACAGATTAAAAACATGCTTTTTGTCAGTGAAATAAATTGAGAGGACTCAGAGACACCGTAGGAGGAGTAATACTGAACAAGTTACCACTACTAAACATTTCCCACCAATGTACAGCTAGTTAAAACCAGAGACAGACCAGGCTCTGTCCTGAACCCTGGAACCCAGCAGGCCTGGTACTGAAGTTAAGCCTCCTCTCCTGCCCACCTTCCAAAACATTGAGTTCGTTTACACTGGCAGCTGAATGTACTGCCTTTCAAGTTTTAAGGAAGGCAAATCATTTTAAAGACAAAATGAAATTCTAAATTCACACAGTTGCAATTTAATATAACCTGTGACTTTTTTTTGCTAACTGTGGTAGTAAAATGTGTAACTAGCAACTGTAAAGCATTGTTTATGTAACTCTCAAAAGAAGATACCCTTATTTCTCAGTAGCGTTAGACAGGGCAGGAAAGAAAAGGAAAACAGGAAAGAGAACTGATGCCTGGCTGTAACTTCCACTCCACAGTATCCAAGAGGAAGAGCCTCCTGGGGACTTGCTGTTGTTTCATATTTCTTTAATATTAAATGTAACAAGTTCTGCGTCGGGCTGAAATCCCCAGTCTGACCTCAGCTCAGAGGAGACCCAGAGCCTGTCAGGCCTTGCAGTGCCCTGACTGTGTTGATAGATTCCTCTCATGGAAATTCAGAGGCAGAGGAAGGTGTCTCCTCCTGGCAGCCAGCTTTTCTCCCTGAGCAAGCAAGATGGGGGCTCAAAGGCAATGTGGACCATGTTGTCTACAGCCAATTTCAGGTTCCTCCCCAAAGTCAAAAACCAGATCCACATCATGAGATGGACACACTCCTCTAGGCAATGAATGTATTTATTTATAAGAAGCCAAAGAAGAAATAACAGAGCAGATGAGAAAACCCTATAGTGGACTTTGCAACTGAACTGAGAGCTGTTCCGTGAGTCCAGCTGACCACGTAAGCTGACTAGTGTGAGCATATAATGCCCTTGGAGACTCTGGCATTCCTTGAGTTCTCATTTGATTTTGGTCCCAGCTGTTTTCATAGATTTTTCTTCATTGTGTTTTCCGTGTATCTCATGCCATTATTAAGACTAAGTGTGTTTTGGATAGACTGGTCCTAGCAATGGAGTGAAAAAAATGATGACTTTGAAGAGTAGTATTTTCAGTAGACTATTACAAACTTCACTATCTGGAAATCAGCTGACATCTGGTATATCCGTATAAATCTATGTATGTAAATGTACATAGATATAGAGTTATAGATGTAAAATATTAACCATAGTTATATGTGGTTTTCTTTAGGTAACTGTAGATAAAAACTTCAGATCCACTTGGCTCTTGGTAACAAGTTGGTATCTGTTTTTTTAATCTAATTGGTAAATGTATATAATTTAAAAAGAAGCTTAATATAACTTTTTCTTTGTTTTCTTTAAAGTGTAATTTGTGATTGGAGTCAAACAGAGTGAATATCAGTGGAGGCCCAGACCTTCCATGAATTTTACCATGGTAAGCCTTTGGTGCTTGGAATCATAGCCTTACTGGCTTCACTGCCCCAGAAATTTCAATCACCAAAGGATGAGGTTTTCTCACTCCTCCATCACATAGTAAAGCTTGTAGTGGACTTAAAAGGGTTGCCAATTCACTCTTGCAACTTTTCCCTAGGCTGAAGAAAGAATTTATTCCCAAATGTGCTCTCTGGCAACAGCATTTTTCCAGCCCTTGTCTCACAAAAGTGAGGGGGGAAAAATATCATGGCTCCCGATACAAGGAACGAGGTCTAAGTCTCACCATAGTGGCTTTGCTGGGAGCAACTAGCTCCCCCAGGTTTATGCCACATAGACACACCCAACTACTTCAATTCAACTTATTTTTCCTCATACCACTACCCTTAAATATTAATTCCTCCAGTGGTGAGCATACTAATTCCCAAGACTGTTTCCTTTTATTTTCTTGCCTTCCTCCCTTCCTGCCTTCCCCCTCCCATCTTCCCTCCCTCTTCCCTTCCCTCCCTCCCTTCCTTCCTTACTACCTTCCTTCCTCCTTTCTTTCATGTTTTGGTAGTTAAAAGCCAGAATATAAAGGTCTAGAGAACTCACAACCAGATACCTCAAAGTCATTCATTTATTGAATGTCTTCTGGAAAATAGCAGTTATGTGGATAAAGAAAGAAAGAAAAAAGGTAAGAAGAGAAAAATAAACAAACAAAAAACACACCAACCTCCCCCAATCTATCAGTGAAATTGTTCCCTCAAATAACACTCTATAAATTATCTTTGATTATTTTGATTGAGATTGTAATCAGTTCTAATTTATGAATTCAAAATTCGTTGCTATTTATTGAGAATCTACTTACTACATGCCAAATAGACAAATTATCTGTCCTCACAATGTTTAGTTTTAGTTAGGATAGATTTTTAATAAATGAGAAAAAACATTTTTACGTAAAAAAAATTCAGATAATGACACATCCTTGTAATGAACTCTATAATGACCTTCTCAGATATCCCTTCAAGTCTGATGTTCTTATCTCCCCAGTCACTGGGAGCGATGTCTCCAGATATCTCACACCTCTCAGCCCCTGTGATGGTTAACTTTATGTGTCAATTTGATTGGGTCAAGGGATACCTAGAGTTGGTAACACATTGTTACTGGGTGTGTCTGTCAGGGTGCTCCTGGAAGAGATTGGCACTTGACTGAGTAGGGAAGATCTGCCTTCACTCAATGTGGGTGGGCATCACCCAACCCAATGGGGGCCTGGATAGAATGAAAAGGGAGAGAAAAGGGAATTTTCTATCTCTTCTGGAGCAGGGACACCCATCTTCTCCTGCTTTTGGATATCAGAACTTCAGGTTCTCTGGCCTTTGGTTCTCAGGCTTTCAGACTTGGATTGACCCAAGCTGCTGGCTTCCCTGGTTCTCCAGCTTGCAAATGGCCTATCATGGGACTTCTCACCATCTATAATCATGTGAGCCAATTTTCATAATAATTCCCTTCTTATCTATCTGTCTGTCTAGCTATCTGTCTATCCATCCATCCATCCTATTGGTTCTGTATCTCTGGAGAATCCTGACTAATACAGCCCCCTTTGGGAATTACCTTACCTGAAGAGAGTTACCTTGCTCAAGGTTATGTTCTTTTTCTGGGATAGTACATATCTGGTAACTAGGCAACACAGAGGTATAAAGGATGGACCTCTCACCCAACTCAGGACAACTATGAAGGTCTATACTAGCTTTCTGTAGGATTAACTGAGGCCTTTGTTGAGACTACATCACAGCCCACTTTCTTCCTCTTCCCAATCCTGTTTCCTTCCTTTCCATAGGTGAGAACCTAAGAGCGCTCCTTA
The DNA here is from genome assembly GCA_028533085.1 of Varecia variegata. Lineage (NCBI taxonomy): Eukaryota > Metazoa > Chordata > Mammalia > Primates > Lemuridae > Varecia > Varecia variegata. The sequence continues at coordinate 20,533,721 of CM052445.1, read as the reverse complement.
GTAAGCTTTTTGCTTACCTATCTCTGCAACAGTTAGTGCCAGCAGGGTACCAAGGAAACAGACACTGACTTAGAGTTTGTGGTCTGGATTACCTGCTTCCTAACTGGGGAGAATGACACCATCATCACTGGTGGCAAAGATGGACACTACGCATGGGCCCAACAGAAGTCTAGCATGGCCAGCGGCAGAGACCAACACTGAGTCTCCAGTACAGCACCAACCGTTGGGGATACCAACTAGCCATTTGCTGACAAGTTAAACATTAGACATCTACCCTGGAAAGGACGGTGGTTTATTTTGACAGGAATAGAAATACATTTTGGCAATCCATATAAAGGTTTGTCTTTCCTTTCCACAGGGCTTTGGCCAACACCACTATTTAAGGACCTGCAGAATGTTTGTCCATGAGTATGGGATGACTGACAAACTGCATCAGAGGTAGGGACTCATTTTAAAGGAAAAGGGATGCAGTAGTGGGTGCATGACTATGAGATCCACAGTTCTTATCACGTACTGCACCACCAGAGGCTTCCAGCTTAGCAAAGCAATGGTAAATTCAAGGAACAGCTGAGGCAGCAGCTTTGCAATTATACCTTGTGAGGATGTGGAGTCCTCCAGGGTGTAGTGCATACTGGAAACCAATGAATTTCATGCAGTGCTACATCCCCACTAGGTAGAATACATGAATCTTGGAATTAAGAGGTAGTAATAGGCCCTGCTTCCCACTCCCCAGTTACCTGCTTAGGGAATTTGTCTTGCTTTTCTTCCACCTCTGGATTCTGTGGGTTTAGTGGTCTTAGTTCCCAGAGAAGGAATGCTTCCACCAGAGGACAGACCAAGAATGCTATTAAAGTATAAGGTGAAGCTGACTCCTGGGCACTTTGGGCTCCCTGTGCTAAGGGGCCAACAGGCAAGAAGGGGAGGCTTCCTGGCCTCAGGAAGAGATTAGGCTGTTATCATACAATGGAGGCAGGGGAGAATACACTTGGCACCCAGGTTCATTTTGGTGACTCTTGATACTCCTTTGCCCAATTTTGACAGTAATAGACAAATGCAGAAGCCATAGTCAGAGAAGGGCATGGTGACTAGGAGCACAGACCCCCTCAGGATGAGGGTCTGGTTCAGGCCACCAGGCAAGACCTAGACCTGTGGAGGTTCTAGGTGAGTTTGGGGAGAAGATAGAATGGAAAGTAGAGGAGGGCAACAGTGAATTTCACTGGTGATGCCAAGACTGGCTGCAACAGCTGATGCTGTATTTCATCTCACTCAACCTCAATAAGTTTTACCTGAGAAAGAGATGCTCCAGCATCCTAATAAAGCTACTTCCAGAATTTACACATAGCAGTGAATTCAAAGGACGGACTCTGGTGAGGTGCTACCAAGATCCCCATTCATCTAGAAAACTTACTTCTCAAACTGCTGAGGGTATTACAGACAGATAGTTTTAGCTGTCAGGCTTCTTTGGGAATTGTTTCAACTGAAGGGTGCTGCTGTGCCTTCTTGATGCGGGGATATAAAGATTTGTCCGTTTTTGCTGAAATGCTACATTCTAAAGGGTCATTCTAGCTTACGAACTTCCTGTGGGGTTGGCTGAGGCCTTCATTGAGACTGCAGCTGTAGCCCAATTTCTCCCTTTGTCCAACCCTCTTATTTTCTTCCCTTCCTCAGGTGTTGATCAGAGCACCTCTTATAAACTTCTTATAAGCAAGCCACTCCTCAGTCTCCAGTTCCCAGGGCACCCACCTGCAACAGGAATATGTTTAAAAAAACAATAGCCACAACAGCATGATGGAATAGAACATCAGATACCAAGAGTGGCTGCTGTAGTTACAATGGTCACGTAAGTCTCCTCTGAGGAGTTGATATTTGAGTTGAGATGTGAGTAATGAGAAAGAGCACAAAAAGATCTGGGGGAATAGCATTCCAGACAGAGGGAAGTTTGAATGAAGGCCCTGATGTGTGAATGAGTTTGACATGTTCCAGAAAAATCAGGAAGGTCCATGTAACTCAGACATGACAAAAGAGAAAGAGGCTGATAGAGAGAGTGGCCAGATCATGGAGTTTGAACTTATTCTAAATACAATAAGGAATTATTAGAAGTAATTCAATGTATCACTTTGACTTTTGGGTAGTGGATGACTTGCAGGAGTTGAAGAGTAGAATAAGAGAGAACAGTTAGTTATGAGACTACATGATGGCCCAGGACAGAGATGGGATATTTTAGACTAGGGCTGTACAGTGATGGTGACATGTGGTTGACTTTTGGTATTTATTTTGGAGGTGAATATAAAAGAACTTGTGATACATTATAATACAGGACAATAAAAACAGAATAATTAAAGATGACCCCTAGATTAGCTGGGAGCAAGAGGGGCAGTCCTGCTAATTGGAGTAGGAAAGACTCATAGGAGGAGTGTGTTTGGAAGCAGGGGATCTAAAGCCACCTACAGATGGGGAGCAAAGTTCCCCCAGAAAAAGAACAGATTGGAAGACTAGATTATCTTTTTAATGAAGTAGTGAATTCAACTTTGGTAACCCTTTTAGTACTTCTGTGATTCAGTTTCTGTTTTCCATTCTTTCCTGAACCACTGTGAGTTTTGATAACCTCAATCTATCATTATCTGTAAGTTTCTCAGAGTTTCTGCATTTCCAGCCACCTCCCAAGTAACACTAATGCCGTGGTTGGAGGACATTTTGAGTAGCGAGACTTCAGTGAAAATAACATTGTTGGGTCAGACAGACCTGGTTTTGAATTGTTTCCCAGCCAATTATTAGTTGTGTAATATTGGACAATTTAAAAATCTTTTCTGAGCTTTAGTTTCTTGTAAAAATAGGAATAATATACCTACCTCATAAAGTTACTGGGAGAATTAAATGATGTCATGTCTCTAAAGCATAAAGCAAGTAACCCAGTTCCTTATTCACAATAGTGCTCACTAATTCAGTCTCTCTCCCTCTCTCAAAAAGGCTGTATATTTACAGATTTTATTAGAATCTTAAAAATCATTGTAAGACCTTAGGCATTCAGAAATTTAATGTGCACTTTTGACTATCACCAAGTAAGTCCAATGGTCCCCATGATGTAATAATTTGAATTTTGCCAAGGTGCACATTTGAATCCTGTATACTGAGAGGAGACTGGTTTGCAGGAGTGAGTAACATATCTGGGGTGTAGCCTATTGAATGGCAAGCATCCTCATCTCAGCCTGATTTTGTAGTTATTAGCATATCTTTTCATCCATGTACCTTTTGTGAAACAAGAAAATCTCTGTATCTTGTGGAAAATTCCCCTATTAAACAAAGGAACAAACATAAAAAAACAAACAACTAAAACCAATCAGCAAATAGTGTTGGCACAGAAGCAAAAAAATAAAAAAGTTAAGAAACCTAGAAATAGATTATGCTTATGCAGAAAAACAAGAGTTTAGGATAAATTATGGAGTGGGAATGCCATATTGGCAGTGGCTTGGATCCATGATATGAATGCTTTTACCATGTGCTCTGTAAGGAAATAAGGAAAGGCAATTCACAAACCATTTCAACAAATTTTCCAGACAGAATTTTTATTATTAGATTTATAAATGAGTCTAGTCCTCTACTTATAGAATTATAAAGGTCTTAAGGGGTCAATTAAAAGTTTTTAGTGATACTTGACTGCATTTTATAAGAAAAATTCTGTGCTATAATGGTATCTATGATTTTGGGGATTTGTACATGTCTTAGGACATATCTTTTAAGAATTTCAGGGTCTCTCAATTATTTTTAATACTACCACATAGTTCCTGTTGTATAGAAAATTGGATAATGCAAATTATTAAACCATCAGGTGAGTAATCACCTTGTAAAGAGAGAATTTGCATCTTTAATTTCCTGTTTTACAATGAGGCTATGGCATTTGTCAGTAAATATTCAATATCACTGTACACAAAGCTCTGCGCTACAAAGTACTTGGACAAATAAGACATGGTTCCTGCCCTCATTTGAAAAAGGGGAAATACTGGCTCCATGATGCAAATATAACCTTGACAATTGGGAGGGTAAATTATCTTAGGGAAAAGATATTATCTACGACTGGCAGAAGGTCATAATATTGGCACATTTAAACAGCCATTAATCCCCCGGTTGTCACATAAAGAGACAAAAGGGAGAAATCACTTATTTTGATACTAAAAGCGCAGAGCTAATTCTAAAATATCTGACATATCCTAGTCATGATCAGCAAATCATAGCACTTTTGCTTGCTATAATGTCACTTGACGTTGACTAGATACTCCCTGTGGTAGGTAGGACTAACACATCTAAAGATAGATATGTTTCCACCGAAAATGATTTTTACACTCTCATTCATAAAAAACAGCAGTCTCATTATCACAGGGCTCTGAACAGTCTAAGCATGGTGTTCCTCTCATTTGAACTTTGCAGTCCTTGTAGGAATGATGATCCTACGTTCCATCGTTATTTGAAGAGTCTGCATTCTGTGGATAATTCTCAGAAGAGTTAGGCTATGTTGCATGAAGACTGATCTTTTCTGGGGCAGGTCAAGGGGAGTGAACCACAGGATTGATTAAAATTCAACTGGATGCTAATTCCTTTGTATTATCTTCTGGAATCCTCATTTAAAATGCAGATACCCCAGGGAGAGTAATACAACAAAGAGCATTAAGAAGTAAAGCCATCAAGAAAGCTGACAAAGTCTATTTCCGTCTTACCTCTAATAACTTCCACAGAATGCCACTGATTGCTAGAAGTCTTTTCAAGATTTTCAATGATTCACTTGGAAGTCTTACCAGAGGAGACTTCCTGGTCTCCTGAGAGCAGGTGCTTATCTACTGATGTTGCCCCAGTTAAGTGGGAAGGAAAAATGCAATGTGGTATTCAAGTACTTTTAATCAAAAGAGAATAAACTTTTGTTGAATTTTCCCCACGTGCCCAGCTCTGTCTTGCATGTTTTATATATGTCATCTCATCAAATCCTCCCTTCAGTGCCATTATGCTGTTGTGATTGTCAGGTTGTAGTCTCTTCTCTGTTCTTCGTGAGCTCTTGACCAAAGAATGACCAGACACACTAAAAGCAAGGCAAGCATGAAACGAAGTTTATTGAGGAAGGACAAGACAGGTTTATAGAGCAAGAGCAGGAGCAAGATATAGGCTCACAGAGTAAGAGCAAGATACATCCATCACAGATGATGAACGGACCCTTGCCATAACAAAAAAGGGTCTTGGTTATGGTCTGGGGTCTTGCTTTATAGTGTCTGGATTGGGCCCTCCTCATGGTTCAAACATCACCATCGAGACTTTGAAGGAGAGTTGGGAGTTATATAACCTGAGTCTTACTATGCATGTGGATCTTCCATGAGCCTCTCTGAAAGCCCACGTTAGGAGGAGTGGTGAACCACAATGTAGATTTAAGCTGATGACATGATAATTAGCCTTAGGTTGTTCTAGGTCACCTTCCAGCCCCTATTGTACCTCTGCATTCTTTTTCAGTTGATGCACTAAGTTCTGACTGGCAGATTGGTAGGGTGTTCCCTCCTCCCCCAGGTGTCGCAGTTGCTCAGGGCACTCTCTTTTTTCCCTAGGAGGGGCCAGAGATCCTCCCAGTCTACCCAACACTATTATCATTCTTTTACTTTGATGGGAAACTGAGGCTATGGGTGGTTAAGTAATGGCTACAAGGAGCTAGAAAGTAGCAGATCTTGAATCCAAACTTGGCTTATCTTATTTCAAAGCTCATTAACCCAAGAGAAAAGTAAGTGTTAGGTAGATAGGGAGAGATTCCAGGTCTCCTAGGGACGAAAGTGGGTGCTGTTGCCTCCATCTTTGTCCTGCCCCACCCTAATTCTCCACACCTAGGTGAGGAGGGAATACGAATCTGCCAATCATAATTTAGCATGCCAGCTACAAAAGAATGCAGATGGAAAATATAGTATTCACAGTATGGGAAACCCGCATACATGGAGGGCCAACTTTTCGTACCATTAATTCTTTCTTGAACTCTCTGCCAGAAATACAAGTCTCCTTTGAATATATTAAATTACATTAGGTAACCTATGGTGTATTTTTTTTCCTTAAAACATCTCTCTTGTAGCCCTCTGTCCCCCCTCAAGTCTAGACTGGCTGATCGCTAGGTCTTCAAGAAATGTCACATGTCATCAAGGAATCTCCTTTCATGTCTTAGTCCACAGAGTACCACAGATGGGGTAATTTATAAGGATAGAAATTTATTTCTCACAGTTCTTGAGGTTGGAAGTCCAAGATTAAGGTACCAATAAACTTCATGTCTGTTGAGAGCTTCTCTCTGTTTCCAAGGTGATGCCTGTTGCTGCATCCTCTGGAAGGGAGGAAGACGGAAGGGGAAGAGAGTGAACCCACTCTCTCAAGCCCTTTCATAAGGACCCTAATCTTATCCATGAGAGCTCCGTCCTCATGACTTAATCACCTCTTAAAGATCCCACCTCTTAATACTATCACATTGGCGATTAAGTTTCAACATATGAATTTTGGAAGAGACATTCAGACTATAGCATTTTATTACCATTTTTGGGATTCCCTTCTCTCTCCTGTGTTGGGCCCTTTGATTCCAGGATGTCATGTCTTCCTCTTTCTTGGTTTTCTCCATTTTTCTTTCTTTTTTTTTTTTTTTAAGAGACAGTGTCTCGCCCTGTCTCTCAGGCTGGAGTGCAGTGGAAGGATCATAGTCCATTGTAAACTTGAACACCTGGCCTAAAACAATCCTGCCTCCCCCAAGTGCTGGGCTTACAGGCGTGAGCCACCATGCCCAGTTTCCTCCATTGTTTTGATGGAGCACATCTTTTAGTCGCTTTCTAGGAAAGCGTTTGTAAGAGAGAAGTTTTTCAAGACTTTACTGTCTTGGTTTTAGTCTCATAATTAATTATTTGACTAGATGGTTATATGGAAAGTCATTTCCCTCTGGGTTTTGAAGGTGTTTCTCCATTGTCTTCTAGCTTCTAATGATACACTTGTTATTTTCCAGTCATTGTATTAATAATATCATGATGTAATCAACGTCAGTTTGATTCCTGATCCTTGTATGTTTTTTACCCCTCCTTTCCCCCCAAGGTTTTAGGAACTCGTCTTTGTTCTTAAACTTCTAAAATTTCCTGACTATAGGAACTATTGTGGATCTTTGCTCAGGCACTGTGCTGGGCATTTTGTGGGTCCTTCAATTTGGACTCACTTAGCTAATTTTTTAGTTCTGATACATTTTCAAATTATTCCTTTAATAATTTCTATTTCTCTGTGTTTTTTTTTGTCATTCTGAAGATTCCATTAAAATATTGTTAGACCTCTCAATTGATTCTCCATTTTTTAATCTTTCTTCCTATTTTGCTGAACTGTCTTGAGGTATCTGTTATACTTTCTATTTGACTTACTAAACTTTATCTGCCATCCCTTCTATTAAAATATTCATTTCTTCTATTTTTCCCTAATTTCCAAGAGTTTGTTTTTCTTCACTAAATGTTGTTTTTTTATAGCCTCCTCTTCCTGTTTGGTGGATGCTATATCTTTTTTATTTCTCTGGAATTATGAGGATTAGTGATTTGTTTGTTTGTTTGTTTGATGGTTCCTTACATTTCACTCAATGTCTCTTTTCTTTAATTTCATTTTTCTGTTTTTTTGTTTGTTTTGTTTGGGTTTATGTCTTTTATATCATAGATCTTTCTCATATTCAGTGTTTTGTTTTGTTTTTTTTTTTTTTTTTGGTTGTGTGCTTATGGTTAAGGTACCAAAAAAGACTGTTTATAAGCTCTGAATGAGTGGATGGGCCTTCTTGAGTAGTGAATGTCACTTGAAGATAATCTGGCTGAGGTATTTTCTTAGAGGAACCCCAGCTTCAGTACCTGCAGGGTTTTATACTGGTTCAGTTTCCCTAAATATGAATCTTCCAGTTTCATGCCTGAGGGCCATGAGTTCCTGCCAGCATTCTGGGGCTAAGTGTGAAAAGAGGCTGGGATGGAGGTGGAAGTTTTCACATTTGGCATGTTCTCCCTGTTTTAGTACAGTTCTTCTGTACTATGTGTAGAAAGATGAGGATAGAGTCTCTCTGGTTCAACCTTTCCAATGAATAAACATTTTGTTTTCTTTCATGGTGGGAGAAGAGGTAGTCATTTGCCTGAGCAGGCTGGGGGAAGGGATCTATGGGTGTAATTGTTTCTTATATAAATTCTCATCTAGGCTTCTGGCTTTCAACCTCACTTGAAACCCCCCCCCCCCACTTTCAGAGGTACTTGATACCTCCAATTACCGAAGATTTTTATGGTTTTGTAATATACAGTATATAATATCTGCATTTTTCTGGACTTACCTTGGAGGCTTCCCCACCCCAAAACTGTTCCAGGCTTATTCTAGTTTCCCAAGTTAGTAAGCGCTCATCTATCCGATTTCGAGCTGTCAAAATTTTATTGTGATTTATTTTCTTCTTTTCTTTATATTCGTGGATTTATATATTTTAATATCTCTACTGCCTTCCTAATGAGGTTTCTGGAGGGAAAATAGTAAATGATTATGTTCAATCTGAATTTTAATTGGAAGCTAGTTTGCCAATATTTAAGAATTTAAAGTTATCTCTTGCCCAAAAAAAGAGTGACCAGCTCTTGATAAGATATCTCTGAAACAGAAATAAGAATTATCACTGTTTCCACTGTTTTTCTAATAGCCGACTGGTGAACAAAGTGTCCCTAGTTAGCATGTCCTTTTGGGGAATGTAGTAGAATGGAATGGAAGTCAAGAAGTGAAGCCTTGCCAAGGAGACATTTTGGGACTGGCTGTCTGGTCATATTTAGTATCAAATCCCCACAAAAAGATGGCAATATCATAATATAAAACTGCTGTTCTGGATTTATTACCTTGATTATTATAGGACAAGTACAAAAGAAATAACAGGATATAATCATATTGAACACATGCTGTTTTTTTACAAATGATGATTTTACTCATTTGATGCAAAGATTAGAGATCTAATTTGGGTTATCAATGGAGTGTTTAGATTTTATTTACCAGATATCCTTTAAGTATGTGAGCATATTTAAATATTCTCTGCTTACACTTTTAGTCATCACAGAATTATTTCCACATTTTACAGATAAAAATATCATTTGTGTTACAACCAGTCATGGATGGTGATTTTGGATATTGAAAAGAATAGACGTTTGTTAAGAAATCTCACATCAGTTTGTGATAATGTTCTCTTTTTCCATTTTGTTGTGTGCAGCTAGAAAACTGGGCTGTATTTTTTTATAAGTATGAAATAAATCCTGAAGGGGGGTAGTTTAGTGACACATTGCCTACATGTCATTTTTAGTGACTTGTACAGCTTTATTTGAAATAACTGCTCTATTAACCTCCATTATTATTAATGAAGATTTATTTAGCATTGACAGTGGATAGTCTGCCAAAGCTAGATGTATATGCTGTTATGATCGATATTACATAGCCAGAAAAAGTATCAGATAGGAAGAAAATGTGGGGAGTATGCAGCATATTGGGGAGTTGAATCTTTCAGCCATGTGCATACTGGACAGGGAAGCTTCAGATACTCAGGCTGGTTAAAAGGTTACTGCCATTTTTCAGATGGTTTAGGGCCCTCTGTGGACACAGATGGAACCCCTCCTCCAGTAAATTTTGATTCCAGTGTCTAGACTAATGATGTCACACACATACTAAGAGGCTACTACTCACATAATGAGGTTTTCTAGGGAGTTCCCAAGCAGTTCTAAAAATGGCCTGAGAGAGCGGGGATGGGTGACTGGCTTGGAGTTTTATGGCAATCGGTGCACAGGGCTGGGGTGAGGGTTCCCTCACATGTGCTGGGGCTGACATGATTTGAATGTCCTGTTGGTGCCAGAGGAAGGAGCACCCAGGTGTTTTGAACAGCTTGCCCAGCTATGGGGCAGAAGGAGAGGGGAATGATATGGCTTGAAAGCTTTCAGCAAACAAACATCAAAAAGGAAGCCAGACTCTTTATTACACAGACACAGGGTGGTGAGAGTGATAGAGAGCTAAATGAGGGTGGCATATTAATATCATAAATGAGCTATAAGCTTCTACCTGATAGCTCCTGCTTTATAGGAGGCAGCTCTTCAGAAGAAAGGATTTTTATGAGCTTGAAGGTGTATAATATTCAATTTACAGGCTCATTGAGGACCTTTGAAATGTCAAAGAGGAGGTCTCTAAGGTTTTGAAATAGATATCTCAGCAACCCTTGGCTTTTTTGTTCACTGCTTCTCCTTTAAATAATAATTCTAATATATTGCTTATGTTTGGGGAAAGATTTTTAAAAAGATGCAAAACTAGATGGAGACTGTTTGCATCTGGGACCAGAATTGTAGATTTTTTTGTTCAATCAATCAATCAATCAATCAGTTTTGTGTTTTGAGATTGAGTTACATGTTCTCAACTTATGTGTGTAGGAAGAATCATCTAGGAACTTTGTTTAAAATGCCTATTCCTGCCCTCGACCCCAGGATTCTGGATGAGAAGTCTTGGGCAGGGCTCAGGAATGTGCATTATGACAGGTGTTTCTGATGCAGAAGTTTATGTGCCTTACGTGAGTAACATTGCCCCACTGTGTACCAGCACTACCTCGGTTATTGCAATGGCTTCAGGCAAAGTCTAACACAATCCCAATTAACAATAGGTTGACTGCTTTCCTGACTGATTTCTCTACATAACCAATCTTTTACCTTCTGTACCTTAGAAATTTATGAAAGCAAAAATAAAAGCCAAGACTACAGTTCTGTTTAGTTATTGCTCAGAATTTAGCAGTAACTTAAAGATTGCTCAAAGAAAGAGCTTTATATACTTTTCTCATTTAACTTTCACAAAGTCAAATTATTAACACATTACAGTGTATAAAATTGAGGCTCAGTAAGATTAACTGACTTGCCTAAGTCATATAGCCACTAAGTGGGAAAGCCAGGTTTCCAATACAGTTTTGCCTAAATCAAACTTGTGCAATTAACCGTGATACTGTTTACTGCTAGGAGCTTCGTGCCAACTTCCCAGTCTCACTTGAGTGATGATGGAATGCCATGGCACTCGGAACAGGGGAAAAATTAGTCCCTTGTGCATTTATCTTTCTCATATATTGACAGTAAAATAACAGATGTAAATCTGCTGTCATAAGGGTTCTCCTACCTGCCCAGAAGATAGTTTCTTATTAAATATTACCAATAACCCTGTTTCTTCTCTAAAGTTTCTCTTCATGATCTTGGTTGTCTCTTTTTTTCTGTGCTTAGCTTTTTGCTTCCTTTCCTGAATATTTTCCTCTCTCCCTCCAGGTCTGTCTTTTCCCCTTTCTGGTAAAGAGCGCTTTCATGCTCTTCCAGCTCTGTCTTCCTCCAAGTTACAGTCTGTGCAATTGGCTCAGGGAATGGCCTGGACTCTGGGGTATGATCCAGAAACCCGTCACCACTATCTGCAAATGTAGTGGCATCTCCCTTCCCTTTTCTTCCCCTGTGGTGATAACCACAGATTCCTAACACAGGAGAAGACTGAATTCCCTCAGCAACAGTGCAGATCTGTTACAACTAATGAAAAATCACAACGTGAACAGAGAAACCAGGAGGAGAAGGCTGCTGAAAGCCACTCAAGAATAAGAAATGAGCAGGTATCCAGAAGACAAAATTCCTTCTGCAAACTGTACTGATATGTGACTCACCAGATGAGATACTTACAAAACTAGGCACTAGCTAGCTGCTCAGCTCTAGTTTCCACAGCTAGAATTCCAGAGGGATATGCTTCATCATTGATGAGGTTGACCTTTACCTAACACATGAGGGTACTGATCTTCTAATGATTTTTGATTTGGGGGTAAATGGCTTTAATTATTTACTTTGCTTAGATTTTAATTCCCTTCTTTTTATGTAACGTCTCACTTCTCCCACATCCATGGGTTTCAGGCCTCTTTCTTGGGATTAATGAATGGAGACAAGACCCTGATGGTCAACATCGATGCCTGCAGATCTCTGAGCAGAGCCCTTTCTCTGTGAAATGGATTAGAAAATAGGCCAGGCACTAATCACGACCACAAGCTGCTTGCATCAGTAACCCAAGGTGAAAAGTAAAAACAAGAGCCACCTTTAAAAGGTATTTAAATATATTCCTGCGCTTCCCACCCTTGATTTGTTTGATCGCTCATATACTCTCGTGAGTTTCATCCAGTGACAGAAGGCCTTTGCTGGCTCCGGTCTCATGAGGAGGAGAGGTCTGGGGTGGGGCACAATTTGATTCTTATGTAAGAACAACACCAGCCAAGTGATGTGATTCTGAAGATTTAGTGAAATAACTTCATTAACTATAAAGTGTTATACAAATGTCACTGGATTTAATTTTCTTTTTCTGAGCTGGTTTATAAGGCTTAGGACTATTAATGTAACTAAGTACTTAATTATGTGATTGAGTGCATATAATGACAACTTTAGATCATTGCTTAGAACTTATTGAAACATATACTTTAGAATAAGTGATGATTTTGTGTCTATATATCTGTGTCTTTCCTAAGTATGAGTAGCTTGTATGCGTGAGTTTATTTGTAGGCATACTGTACTTTTAGTCCTTCTATTTGTGAAAAACAAAGAGACATGAAAAGCTTTGCAAATAAGTTTTAATTATGGAGTCTTAAGACTGCCTTCAAAATAAAAGTACATTTTATTTTCCTCATAAAAATGTCCAGTAATTTAGACGAGTATAAAGAAAATGTTAATAATTACCTATAATTTTCTGTTAACATATAACTTCCATGTCCTTGACATTTTAAATTCTGAATTCTGTATTTAATTCTGTATTCATTTGTATTATATAATGTCCCTCAGTCTCGGTCTGTTGAATGATTCTACCTGCTCAGACTTGGGCATCTTGGCTGCAATACCCCAGATGTGGTGCTGTGCTCTTCTCCCGGCATCACACCACCACACAACATGGTTCTGACCCATCCTACCATGGTGTTGTAAACCTTGATCATCGCATCAAGGTTTACATCTGATAGGCAGACTACTGGCCCCCAGAGATGTTCTAGCCCTCATCCTAGGAACCTGCAAATATGTTACCTTAAATGGCAAAAAAGGACTTTTCAGATGTATCTAAGGTTAAAGACTTTGAGATGGAGAGAGTATCCTGATTTTTCCCAGTGGGTCTAATCCTATCACATCAGACCTTTATAAAGAGCAGAGCCTTTATCAAAACTGCAGAGAACTAGAGAGATGGCAGTGTGAGAAGGACTCAATCCACCACTGCTGACTTTGAAATGCAGGAAGGAGCTATGAGCCAAGGAATGAGCTTCCTTCCTTCCTTCCTTCCTCTCTGTCTCTGTTCCCTTTTTCTTTATCTTTTCTCAGTCTTTATGAAAAATAATGCATGTTCCTGGAAAGCTCTCCAAGCATGCGTTTCTGATTTTCCTGTCACATCTTTGCACTTGCTGCCCTCCCTGCCTGAGTTGCCCTCTACCCTCATATCCATGCTTGGCAAACTACCCCTTATCCTTTATCATCAAGGTTAATTCTCTGATGTTTTTTGTAAGTGCCCCAGGGTGGATCACTTTCTTCTTTGAGGCACTATTATATCTTGCCTATTCCTCAACTATAACACCGTGTTGACATCATTTCTCTCTCTTCCTCTCCTTTTTCTTCTATTAAACCCTAAGCTCCCTTTTGGAAGGTATCCTCAGTACTTAGTACTATACCTGGCTTAGTACTATACCTGGCCCATAATAGACATTGATTGAGCGAATGAAAGAGACTGCCAAGGACTTTTTCTGAAATATGCTGAGGTCCGTATATCCTACACATACAGTTCATCGTATGAAACATAAGATGCAAGTCACCTGCCTAATGCACTGTGGTACTGGCATCCCAGAGGGAGGATGGACACTACCATGCCCTGGCTTAAGACACACCAGCCCTACTCGGACCCTTCCTGTGCCCAGGTTCCAGCAGGGGCCAGGGGGCAGCAGCAATCTCTGGGAAGGGTCAAGAAGGGGAGGCTGGCATGGCCTTAGAGACCAGGGAGTTGGTGGCTGAGAACATACCCTAGGGAAGTGGCAAGAGATAGGCCCTCCTGTGGGCTGAGGCTCCAAGCCACCAGCACATGCTCCATTGTCTTATTAGACTTCATTTTTAAAACACAAATTCAAAGATAAAATGAAGAATTTCAAGGTAACAACCACAGAGCATGAAAACCCAGGCAAAGGGCCCTTGTGAGCATGGAGCCCTGTGAGGCTGCACTGGTGGCACACTCCTGAAGCCAGCCCTGGTTGGGAATGTTCTGTGAAAGCTTATCCCTAACCTTTAACCCAGCCTTCATCTGTTGCTTGGGTCCTTTTCTCGTGTTGAGCTCTTTCTTGCTTTAGCCTTTGCTTTTGATGCATTATACTTCTTCTTAAAACATGGCATTCTTTTTCATGCCAGTAATAACTTTAACAATTCCCAATGTCTGAAATCTTCCATAGAAAAAGCAGAATGTACTGCTAATTTTCAAGGATAGTGCATTGATATTCTTAATTTAAACAAGAAATACTATTGTATTGAGCTTAACTGGGTTGAATTAAATTTTGTCTCCATGATTCACCACCTTTTCTTTATTTTGATCATCAAAGGCACCATTTAATTCTCCAAGGGACCTCTTTTGACATACTAGTTTTCATGGTTTATTTTGAGTGTAAAATTAGATTCTCACACTGGTTTGCAAGTCTGAGTCTTGTGAATGAGAATATTGTAGGTTGAAGTTCTACTTAGAAAAATACATTTCAAACTCCCAAAGAGGTGAATATGATTTTTTGGTTGGTTGCTTTTATTTTATTTTTCATGATTTCTGATAAACAGTGGAGCCCAAAGCCAAATAATCCTACTAAAAACACTTCGGGCTAATATTGATTAATTCCTGTAAGGCCTCTCTTTTAGAAACTTGTACGATATTATCTCTCACTTGGGCAATCAAAACAGGATCTTGAGATGATAACTCCTCATGGCACAGCTGGCATACTTTGTTTCCTGGCCCCAGAGAAAAAATGTAATCTTAACATGTGTCTAATACCTCTTAAAATATGCTCTGACTCACTGCCTAGACTTCAGGTCCCATATGCCTGCTTGTAAATTTGATATCTAAATACACATGTTGAAGCCTCAGGCGTTGTGAACTTGGTTAGAGTTGAACCTTACTTATAATATGCAATCTCCACTTGTTTTCCTTATCTTTCTGAGAGATGCCTGGCTCTTTCAACAAAACTGGGTTGGAAATATTGGTGAAGAACTCCATAGATTAGGCAATGGAAAGGGAAAACAAGTCTTAGAGGAGGGAATGAACACCTCAAGGGCCGGAAAAATAGACATGCAGCATGTACAACTGGATAGAGTCATTTTCTGCATGCTTAATCAGGTTCAGAAGTCATTCTCTAGGGATCCAATCCCTGCTTGCCTAAACCTCCTAAAGAACACTTTGTTTCACTTGCAGAGTGCCTGGGAGGGGTGCAGTATCTGACATGATGTGGTGTTGGAAGGCCTTGGTGATAGAAGAAGAAAGGGGGTTTCTAAAAGGTTGGCTGGCACACCCTCATTCAGTGCTATGCTGAATGCCTAAGTCTTGCATTCGTTCAAGAGAGCCAATTGTTAAATACATCGGTAGCTTGAAATTAGCCATGAAAATCCATATATACTACAAATTAAGTCTCTCCTGTACCCCCACCTCGAAGAGCTGGTTTACTAGCAAGCCACTGTTTGATTTTAAACTCATACTGTTCTCTAGTAATGGTCTCTGACTCCCTCTGATTGCCGGTGGCACTTCCTTTTTGATGTTCTTGTGGCCCTTATCTCTATTTGTCATTGTTATTTAGGTACCTGCCTCAACTACTGCCCATAAGGGCCACAAAGTCTGGCATATAATAGATGCTTAACAAATGTCCCTGTATAAATAGACACATAAAATGCATATTTTTCAAGTTCACATTAAAACTAAGAAAAGGTAGATCTTTATTAGCAGAATTTTTTCATTCCTTTATTCATTGATATAAATTTGGTAAGCTCTTATCATGTAATTGTACTAGGCCCCACATAGTAAGGCATGCTTCTTTTCTTTGAGAAGCACATAGTTTCCTGAGGAATACATGTATTACTCTCTCTTTGATGTCTCTCGTCTATGTATATTTTTATGTTTGCATTAGTTTGTTTGCTAAGTTATGATGTTACTCTTATACTAATATATAAAAGTTTATGTATTGAAGAAGATCTGAACGGCCACATACTAAAGCATTAATAGTTTACTTCTGAAGTGGAGATAGAATAGGGGAAAATAATATTTTTTCTTTGTACTATTTATATTGTTTGAATTTTTGAGTATGTATTACTTTACACTTAAAATATCCTTCATCCGGTGACTTTCATAGGGAGGCTAATCTCCCCTAGGGTGTGTTCAGGTGAAAATCACTGTGTGAATGGAAGGTGGGGAGACTCCAGTGGGGTACCAGCCACTGCATTTGAAGCGACCTTATGTGGGGTGAGGTGACCCAGAAACCTGTTAGGTTCCTCCAGCAGAAGAAGAGGCAGGCAGTAATACATTAGTTTATTTATTTTACTCCAGAATATTGCCTACTCTTGTTGGCACACACTGCATGCTGTTCAGGAACGTGGCAGTGAGACTGGGTAAATCCCTCTGCTCTGACAGAGTCCCTTCCTGACCTGGACAATCCTTTTAGGGAAGGTCACTTCCTGTCCATTGCTCAGTTGAGATAGCTTCAGACCATACTATTCTCATTGTTTCCATGCATAGAGATGGTTTCTTTCATTATATACCCAGCTCAGGTCCTAGGACAGACCTTCCCAGGTACATTAGGTCAAGACCAGTTCTAGTGCTTGTCACCCAGAAATTAAACAACTATCTCACGTTCTGTTTCTAACTCAAATCCAGGGCCAGTCTACTGGCCCCATCTCTTTCTACCTTGATGTTAACTCTAATTTGGACATTTTGTTATGTTCTCTGTCCCTGGACCTTGATTGGTGCAACGCTAAGGAGCTCTTCTTAACTCATTCATTTATCTTTTCGACAAGTACTGTATTTCTTGAGTGCCAATTCTGTGTGAGGCAGTAGGAATGTAACACTGGACAAACAGAACCAGGGTCCTTGCCACAATGTTGCTGTAAGTCTAGAGTAGGATTGAAATATTAAACAAAGAGTAACAATGTCAACGCAAAGCGACAACTGTCATGAGGCAATGATGGAATGATACAAGGTGAACTTACATAAAAGGAGAATCCTCTAGTGAGAAAAGTCAGCAGATGCTTCCCCGGGGAAGCGATGACCCCACGGGGCTCTTCCTTCGGGGCTGGAAGAGCCTGGGCTCTGGGCAAGTTGATCTACTTCCTACTAGAAAGTGAAGCAGCATTTCCTAGGTTAGACTAAAAAATGAGAGATAAAGGGGTCCCATTAGACCTGTGGTCCACAACCCACCGGCTACGTGCCAGTACCAGTCAGCTAGGAACCAGGCCATGTATCACCACCTGAGCCCCGCCCTCCCAGCTCCACAGAACCCTCCTGACTCCCCTCTGTGGAAAAATTGTCTTCCATGAAACTTAGGAAGCGGCCCGTAGAGCTGGAGGCGAACAGCTGAGAAACAGGCGAAACTTCATCTGTATTTACAGCTGGTCACCATCACTCGCGTGACCACTTGAGCTCCTGAGCTCCACGTGCCTCCCCTCTTCCCCACTTCCCTGGCCCCTCCCCTCCACACCCACACACGTCCATGGAAAAACTGTACTCCATGAAACCTGTCTCTGGTGCCAGAAAAGTTGGGGACCGCTGCGTTAGACCACAGTTCGATGGGACTTACCCATCTTCACGTAACTGAGGGCTACTCAAATGACTCTGAAGGACAAAAAGATAAGCTTTTCTAGAATAAAAAGAACACAAAAAGATGTGCCCTGCTAAATTTATTAAAATGTTGCTTAATATTTATATAATATCACAATGTATAGTCCCTTCCTGCAGCCAAAAAGGCAGCCATTTTCCACTTACTTTGGGTACTTTTCCCCCTCTGAATGTTCTGTTTTGTAGCCAGCCTACTAGAGCCTGTTTCCAATCACTTTTTCCAATTTTTCAAGATCCTTTAGGATTTCTGAACAGCAGTTATTTCTTTTCTCGTCATAAAGAGACCTGCTTTAAGTGGTCTATGACTAGAACTGATTCAGTTATTTAATTATGACGCTGAAAGAACATTGCGGTGTAAATGCAGTTGTTAGGTGACAAACTCTGCTTTCTGAAACTCCCAGGATAGATTTTCCAGCCATAAGCAAGGGTGCCTTTTAGCAATACTGGATGGGAAGTCAGAGTGACAAACTCACTTCTCAGGAACCAGGAGTGCCAATCGCCTGGTACAGGTTATTATCAGTTGCATGCCGGGGCCCCATTGGGGATGTGTCACCACTCCTCTTCGGAATTACCCCCGTGAAGAGAAGACTCATGAGTCAGAATGCTGGGACCTGCACAGGCAGGCACCTTGATTTTGAGGGAAATTTGTCTGGCTCATGAATCTCAAAAATAAGTAAATGATATATATTTGGAAAGAGGTACAGGGCTTTGTGGAGGTGGAGTTATCAAAATGTATACAATATATATATATATATATACACACATATATATATATATATATATACACTAACTCCCTATTCACCAAAGAGCCCCTAAAAATGATGTCTTTCAGAGCAAACGCATGAAAAGAATCACAAATAGTTTGAAATGTTCAACATTTGTTTGCAAGTCACTAAATGCCATACAAGTCACAACCTAGTGGACTTACAAATTAAGCAGGGCTGATTGTTAGTAAAATAACAAATTAAGCAATGTAGGGAAGTGTTTTATTGTTGTTAAGAAACTAACCAACTCTAACATGTATGAGTAATTAAAATAATTTGAAAATAATGGAGCTTATTAATGTTGAAAACAGGAAGAGATAGTCTAACTGTATGTATTTAAAATGCATGTATTTTGTACTTAAATCATGTATTTTCCATTATTCTGTGTGAACATCATTACAACCTCTTTTTTTACATGTTGATATGAGTTTACTTCCAGTTTTTGATTACAAACAAAACCTGTTCATCATGAATAATTCAAATAGATATAAGAGAGAGATAAAGTCAAAAGCAAAATTCTCAGGGAAATCCCAACTGAGATAATTATTGTTAAGAATTTTGTCAACATCCTTGCAGACACTTCTATGTATATGTACAGTAGAAACCAGAATAATAATTTTGCATTTGCTGCAAGGTTAAGACATTGTAGTATATGCGTATTCAATCTCTTTTCCTTCTACTCCCTGGGAAGGATATTTTGCTCACTTACCATTTTCTTCTTTTCCCATCTTATTATTCAGATTTTCAGTGAAGAACCAAAGGAAGAGGAAAGAGGAACAAAAGAGAAGTGGCTGATCAATTTGGGTATCATTGTGAAGTTTCTGGTTGAGATTGGAAAAGGGTGTTGTGGGGAGAAAGCCTTCAGGAGCTATTACAAGATGAGAGTAAGAGAACAAGATGAAAAAGGTGGGATAAACAGGCTATTTTAAGATATGATGCTGTGGGTTAGGAATTGCATGTTCTTTAATGTTTTCTGAAAATTGAGAGCAAAGACTGAAATTGCTTTGTAATGCCTTTTGGTCGCTAGGCTATTTCTGTGAATGTGGCACTGTGCTGAGATTGGACCACAGTGGGATCTGGGATTTATTTCCTTTACACATAAATAGGATTATATCAACCATACTGCTTTGTAATTTCTTTTGTCTCAAAAGCATGTCATGGAGCCTCCATTTTCAAGTCAACAAATATAAATTACATGATTCTCTTTAGTGGATGCATAAATTCTCTTATATGAATACCCCATATCTTTTTTATTTTTATTTTATTTTATTTTTATTTTTTGAGACAGGGTCTCACTCTGTTGCCTGGGCTAGAATCCAGTGGCATCACCATAGCTTACTACAACGTCAAACTCCTGGTCTCAAGCAATCTTCCTGCCTCAGCCTTCTGAGTAGCTGAGACTACAGGTATGCACCACCACACCTGGCTAGTTTTTCTATTTTTTGTAGAGAGAGGGTCTTGCTATGTTGCCCAGGCTAGTCTTGAACTCCTGGCCTCAAGTGATCTTCCCACCTCGACATCCCAAAGTACTAGGATTACAGGTGTGAGCCACCGTATCTGGCCCTATATCTTTTTTAACTAGTCCCATGTTGGTGGCTGTTTAGGTTGTTTTTAATTGTGATGAAATCTTGGTATATATTTGCATATTTATGTAACTATTTCATTGGGATAGATTCTTAGATATAGAATTTTCTGTATCAAATTGTATGTACATTTTAAATTTTATTACAAAATACCAACAAAAGGTCATGCTCATTTATATTCCCGCCACTGTGCATTAAAGTCCCATATCTACACAATCTCATTCTTATCATATCATTCCTTATTAGTTGGTGAGGATTACCACAATTTTGACAACATATCCAGAGCATAATTATGACAAAGCTGAAACCCAGGAGATTGAGGGATTCTTGTCTGAGGTGTTAGACCTGAAATAGTTCTCATTCGTTGGCCTCTCTAGAGGTGTCATGTGCCTGGAAGAACCAAAGGACAATATGTCTGTCAGGTTTCACAGAAACTAATGCAGCCCAGACGGGAAAGGAAGATACTTAAAACTGGCAAGTGAAACTGTCTTTAGTCCAATCTATCTGTGTGACAAGGGCATACACACCCCTGTGATGAGATGACATGTGTAAAAGTACTTTGTAAATCACTAAAGATTGAGGCACTATTTGGGGAAATAATTACCCCTTTCATCTGGATAATTAGGACTGTGTGTTTAGCTAATAGAAGAGAATTATAAATGTTGTGGTTTGACCTTGCATTTGAGTGTCATTTTTATCTTCTGTAACCTGATAGCCAAATTCCTAGTAAATGAATCATTTATTATAAAAAGTGCTGACATGGTACTAATCTGGACCACTTTTCCTTGTGATAGCCTGATGATTAAAGGCCAGAATGTCCAATTCTGTACTTCTTGTAGCAAATGTACTATAGATAATGCTCTTCCACAGTAAATCCATGTCCCCGGGTTGCCACTTACCTTGCCCCAGAAGGCCTGTTGACTCCATGCTCAGTTATGCTCATTTTGTCTCTAGAAACACTGGTCCAGACAGCCCTTTCTGAGTTTATTTTACTAACTCAGGTCCTGCTAGACGCTGAAAGATTTCAGGCACCAGAACAGCTGTGTTTAACCTTGTCCATTAAGTCCTCACCCAAGAAACCCATCCAAATTGGCAATGTTTCTGAAAACACGAGACTAAATTACAAATGGAAAAAGTGTCTCGGTTAAAATAAACTGTCACCAGACAAAAGCGATCTCCTTCCATTTTCTTTTTTTCTGTAAGAAAAACAGGTTACTGGCTTTAATCATATTCAGATGAAATTTGTTGTTCTAGTCTTTTTAAAAGCACTTATCCCCGAATTTCTAATAGCAATAAGAAGGGGTGGAGGCCCAGTTATCTGCTTGTAGTAATAAAGATACAAACTAATTTCTGCAGTTCTGTCTTTGGTATTCTTATTTCAAACTAGAATAGCACAGTAAACGTGGATCGAGGACCTCGCAACTGGAGCATGACTTCTGTTGCCTGGTTACTGGGACTCTCGGGAGATTAGATTGTCAGGAAATTTAGATGCACAGAAAAGCAAACAAACAAAACTCCTACCTTCCTGGTAATTCTTCTGTGAAGCCAGGGCAGCTTCTAAGATTGGAAACCTAAGTAGGGGGAGAATAGTTTCTGTTAGGAGAAGATGAGGAATAGTAATTATCTTCAGCACTGCTTCCCTCAAGAGGTGGTCTCACCATCGAGGAGGCATGGACAGTGGGAAGTAAGTGTCTCATCAGTATGATGAACTTCACATTGCTTCAACTCCAGAGACCCTCAGATGATGCTGGGGGGGCCTGCTGATCTTCAGAAACTGCCTCGTGCAATCTACAACAAAAGAGGGGAGAGCCTTCCAATTCACCGGTTTTGAAAGAAGTGAAATAGAAGCAGGCTTTCAAGTATCCCTAAGGAGGGCACTATAGGATTTGTGTTGGAAATAGATCTGAAGACTTAGGAGAGACTAGAAGATCAGAGATGCAGACAGGCCTATTTGCTTCTGCCAGCTAATTTAAAACTGTCTAAGCCTTGGCTAAATTATCTGCTTTTAGCTAGCGTCATCATTGCCCCTTTCTGTGTTCTTCCCTAGATAACAGAAGAGAAATCCAGAATGACATTTTCCTGAATCCCTTTCCAGTAGAATTCTGGGTTAAAGCTCTCAGTGAGAAAGACTTATGTCATGAGATTTGGAAAGTGGAAGAGAAGGAAAAGGTATTTTTCTCTTGCAGCAGCCTTGGATGGGGAGCTGAGATCTTCACCCGTGGCTTGCTTTGGTTCCTGTGGACAGGCAGCTGAGGTCACCACAGTGGCTTCCCTGGGATCACTGCACCTCCAGGTCTCCTAAGGAGGTCTTCTTGACCTTTGCTCCCCCAGCCCTTCCAATGGTTATGTGAAACTCTAATTCTCTATGTTAAATATCTTTCAGCTCAAAATACATAGAGTCGCCCCCACTCCCCACAGTGAATAATCCTGAATGACATAAAAGCCTAGGTTCAAAGGCCCAATACCTTGGTCATCTATGTTGACAAGTCTGAATTTTGATTAGCACCAAATTATAGACTGATATATGGCTTACAGACATCAAAAAATATATATATGATACAACTTCATTTTTATAATGTTCAAAAGCAAACTAATTTGTGATGTTGGAAGTAAGGATAGTGGTTATGTTTGGGAGGGACTGAGCGGGTATAATGACTGGATGGGCCATGAGAGGGGCTTGGAATGCTAGTAATGTTTGCTTTCTTCATCAAGGTGGTGCTTAGATGGTTAAGTTCTTTTTGTGATAATTCATTAAGCAAGATCATCATAAGATGCGTACTTTTCTTTATATGTTACATTTTAATCCAAATTTTATTTAAAAAATTAAGACTGGTAGGAAACTTCATTTTCTTAGTGACAATCCTAAAATGACAATTTAATCATCGAGTCCAATCTTACTCTTTGACATATGATACAACTGAGACAGCAAGAGACTAGGTAACATGCTCAAGGTCTACCTTCAAGCCCAATTTTCTATCCATTTATAACCTGATTTAATGTGACAATTTTAAAAAATCAAGTTTCCTAGTTAGCTTTTCCCCCATTTTTTTCTATTTATAGTCAAATAGAAATAAACTTTGCATAAAAATAGATGAGAGGGATCATTCTAAGCTAATTTGTCGTCTAAGGCATTACTTAAGAAATGTCAAACACTCCAGTGAAAAGATCTATGGGTAAAGAATGTGCCAGCCTTGCCAAGGTATTTAGCATTTAGGAGTAGGAGGCAGAGGAACTGCTTCAACAATGGGCCATTGTGAATGGGATGCGGCTCTAAATCAAGTACAAAACGCACCTTGTAAAATGTCACCAAGAAAGGTAAATTGGGTACTGTTTAAAAACTCACACAAATTTTGTCCATTTATCCATTTCTTACAGCTTCGGCTACCATTGAGTCACTTAAGTAGTCACCTCTTAGGTAATGGGGAGCAAAGCCCTCAGGCCTAGTGGACCCATTGGCTCAGGGCTACTTTGCCTGCTGTTCTTCCCCACAGAAAATGGGCTGACCTGTAAATGCCCCTCAGTGAACCATACATTACAGGGAGTTTCACCAAAGGAGGGCTACTTCCTGGAGAGCTGTGAATTTTATAGCTAACAAAGGACAAAAGGGTTCTTTCTGCAGAGTTCTTCTCCCACCTCCCACTATCCCCACCAGTAGACCTCAAATCTTAATATATTTTAGGACATTCTAGGTCCATTACAACACATATATGGTTTTGTAACCTTTTAACCCATTACTTTTATAGGTCAGCAGTAGTGTGTGCTTTGGAGATCCTTGGCTTTCTCTGAACTTGCATCCAGCATAATTCAGAAAAGAGGACTTCTATATTCTATTTAGTCAACATATGTTTTTTAAACTTTCACTACATGCTTGGCCATGGGCTAAGTACTGAGGACACATAATGAATAAGACGCAATCTCTGTCCTCAAGAAGTTCTTGACTGGTTGCAGAACAGTCACACAAAATAATAGTTTAGTTATGGGAATGAATTTTGATGCTGTCTACAGCATATCATTTAAGTCCTAACTATGAGTTTTAAATTCTGTTTTCTTGATAGTCCTTACTGGTGACCTTCCCATACAAGGCTCACTGCTATTTTGGATAAAAGAATTTTTGAGAATTCATCCTGCTTGACTTTATTTAAATGTACCAAATTTGGGCGTAGTTTGGGAGTATCACAAGTTCAGATGATGAGAAGAACATATATATAGGAAATAGGCTGAGACTTCTTGCATGAAATTGGCTAGAAGTCCTAGGAGTAAGGAATTTTTGTGGCAAGGAGCTCCTATCATGGTGACTTCCAAACTAAGTTTGAAAATGTTCTAAGAGACAGGCTGATGTGCTGAAAAGAAAGGTCAAAGATAATGTTGAATATGCTTAATTGCCACCTATCATCAGACACTACTTCAGGGATAACATCTTAGAGATGGAAAATCAAGGACAGCTTCTCTAGACCGAGTTTCTATATGCTCCTGGAATAGGGAAGTTTTGTCCCACATTAAGACATACCTACTTCAGCTATTCCTGATTTGTTGTTGGGCAGACACGTTATCTGCCAAATGTGATCCAAGACTTGAACAAGAATGGATTATCAGTCACTCCAGATGGTGTTGACCTAAGTTTTATTGCCTGTAGGTTTACACTCACACTAATCAGAATTAGGTTAAAAACCTTGCCGCATATGGAATCTCAAGGGACCCCAAATAGCCAAAACAACCTTAAAAAAGAACAAAACTGGAAAAATCACACTTTCTGATTTCAAAACTTACTGCAAAGCCGCAGTAACAAAAACAGTATGGTACTGGCATAAAAACAGAGAGACTAATGGAATGGAGAGCCCAGAAATAAACCCTCACATATATGATCAAATTATTTTTGACAAGGGTGGCAAGACCATTCAATGGGGAAAGGACAGTCTTTGGGAAAACTGAATATCCAAATACAAAAGAAAGAAGTTGGATACTTACCTAATACTGTATACAAAGATTAACTCAAAATGGATCAAAGACCTAAAAGTGAGGCCTAAAACAATAAAACTCTTGGGTAAAAACATAAGGCAGAAGTTTCACAACATCGGATTTAACAATGATTTCTTAAATATGACACCAAAGGCACAGGCAACAAAAGAAAAAAATAGGCAAATTGGACTTCATAAAAATTTTAAAATTTTGTGCATCAAAAGACACTAGCAACAGAGTAAAAAGGCAACCCACAGAATCATATAAAACATTTGCAAATCATATATCTGATAAGGAATTAATATCCAGAATATCTAAAGAACTCCTAAAATTCAACAGCAACAACAACAAAAAAACCCGATTCAAAGAAGGGCAAAGGACTTGAATAGATATTTCTCCAAAGAAGATATACAAATGGCTAATAAACACATAAAAAGATGCTTAGCATCAGTAATCATTAGGGAAATGTATGTCAAAACTATAATGAGATACACAACCTCACACCCATTAGGATGGCTACTATCAAAATAACCAGAAAATATTAATAACAAGTGTTGACAAGGATGTGGAGAAACTGGAACCCTTATGCACTGTTGGTAGGAAGGTAAAATGGTATACCCTCTGTGGAAAACAGTATGACAGTTCCTCAAAAAGTTAAAAATAGATTTACCATATGACCCAGCAATTCCATTTCTAGGTATACCCAAGAGAATTGATAGTAGGGTCTCAAAGAGGCATATGGGCATTCATGTTAATAGGAACATTATTCACAATAGCTAAAACATGGAAGCAACACAAGTGTCCATTGATAGCTGAAAGGATAAACAAAATGTGGTACAGTAATTCTTCTTTTCTACAGGGGATAGGTTGCAAGACATCCCCCAGTGGGATGCCTGAAACTGTGAATAGTACCTACCCCTATATAGATGCTCTTCAATTTACAATGGGGCTATGTCCCAAAAAATTCATCATAAGTCAAACAAACCTTTATAATTCAGAGACCATCTGTATGTACTTGCCTTTAATGCCTTTTCCATCGTAACTAAGCTGTTATCATGCACCATAGTTCTAACTTCTGCAGTTTGCAGTGCAACAGCAAAACTAGCACACATTTCTTTGTCCTTCACAATTTCACAGAGAGATTTGTTTGGTTAACAAAATATGGTATACCTTTATAATGGAATATCATTCAGCCTTGAAAAAGAATGGAGTACTAATACATGCCACAACATGTCTAAACCTTGAAAACATTACACTAAGTGAAAGAAGCCAGTCACAGAAGAACACATATTATGATTCCATTTATATGAAATGTCCAGTTAAAGCTGTAGAACTAGAAAGTAGATCAATGTTTGCTTAGGGCTGAGGAGGGTAGGGGAGAAGGGGTGCTAACTAAAGGGTGTGGGGTTCTTTTTGAAGTGAGGAAAATGGGTGAAAATAGATCATGGCAATGATTGCATATATCTGTGAATATATTAAAATTCATTGAATTGGACAGTTTACATAGGTAAATTGTATGGTATGTGAATTATATCTCAATAAAGCTGATAAAAAATTGAAAAAAAAAAAGAAAGAAAGAACCAAAAACAAAATGCTGCTGCAGGACTCTGCTTCAGCCCTGATGGGAAGATTCAGTGGTGGATATCTAAAAGACCAGGAGTCACAGGTGGTGGGAGTGGGGTTAGGTGAGGGGAGAGGGGAGACTGGGTTGAAGTGGGGGCTGCCCACCATAAGTAAAGGGGCAGGTCCCACTAATCAGTGCATGTAGGAATGCAGCCCTTGTGGGTTCAAGACAGCCTACTTTCAGGGGAAGCTGGAAATTTGCATAATTATTTTAGTTTTCCTAATTTTTCGTTGTTGCCGATTAATTCAAAAGCTAGAAAAAAGAAAGGAAAACACTTATTCTTCCAGTTAAGATATAGAAGAATAAGAAAGTCCTTTGCTCCCATGGTAACAAAAAGAAACACCCATACAAAATTTAAATCATGCTTTTCTATGGGACTAGCAAAGAGCAGTTTACTCAAGGAAGCGTTGATGCACAGAATTGGCCCCGCAACTCTCCCTCCCCATTCCAAACTCCAATTTTGCTGAGAAGGCAACAGTGAGGAGGATTGTAACCAGATAGGAAATAACATAGTACTTTGTGTTCTTATGGTAATTGGATTCCAGGGCCCTGACTGAGTTGAATCCAAAGATAGACCAAAAATATCTACAACCACGGCCAAACTTTTTCTTACCTCAAATACTGACAAAATAAAAAAGGCAATGGCAAGGAAGGTTAGGCTGTGCTCAACATCAATTTTCATCAAAGAAATACAAAGTAAAACCACAATAAGATACCATTTTGTACCCACTAGAATGACTAAAATTAGAAAGTATGGCGACACCAAGTGTAGGCGAGGATGTAAAACAACTAGAACTCTTCAACACTGTTGGTGGGAGTGTAAAATGGAACACTCATTGGCGGTTTCTTATAGTGTTATGTACAATACCTATCTATGACAAAGTAATTCTATTCCTATGCATATAACTAAGAGAAATAAAAAAGTGTGGCCACAAGAAGACTTGCACGACTCCGTTCTTATAGTAGCTTTATTCAAAGAAACCACTCCTGAAAATAACTAAAATGTCCATCAATAAAAGAATATATAAATAAATTGTGGTATATCCATATAGTGGAATATTATTTAGCAATAAAAAGAAACAAACTACCATATTCACCAACAGTATGGCTGAATCTCAAAAACATTATATTGAGTGAAAGAAGCCGGACATGAAATAGTACACCCTGTAAATTCCATTTGTATGAAGTTCAAGAATACATAAACTAACATATGGTGGTGGAAATCAGAATAGTGGATGCCTTTAAAAGGTGAGATCAGTTTTTGACTAAAAAGGGACACAAAGAAACTTTCCAGAGTAATGGAATTGTTCATACTCAACATGCTTAAGATATGTGTATTTTTCCCTATGTGAAATTATACTCTAATGAAAAAATTAAAATGTAAAATAATCATAAGAATATGTGGGCCAGATAGAACAATTTATGATCTGTTTTCATTCCTGACTCCATTCTGATAGTACCAACCCAAAGATTCACGGACAGAAGGATGTTCATTAATTATCCCTCTAGGCTTAGAAGGATTTCCCTTCTGTGGGGGCTGCTAAGAGATGCTCAAAATTTTCCAGGAAGAGCCTGCATGAGAGTGATCACAGCTGCTGGGTTCCTTTCTACTCCAAGCCTGGGCTTATCACACCCCCACAATTGTGGCCCAGGCCTGCGGATGAGGTTTTGGTGCTCTGTGCCTGGGGTGGGATGCGCTCGTGGGCTGTTTCTGTGTTTAGTCCTTCCACGAGGCTACCCAAAGTCCACAGTGCTTGTCCGGAAATAATTTGCTTTAACCATAGCCAAGATCCTCTCTAAATCAGCAGATCTCAACCTGGATCTGACCCCTAATGGATCTCCAGGTAGAATTCAGGAGCTCATGAACCTGAAGGGGAAAACTGCATCTTTCGTTTTACTAACCTCTGATGGAAATTTGGCATTTCCTTCAATTATGAATGTAAGCAACAGACTATAATAACATTAACAATAATGAGATTACAAATAAAAATCACAAGTAATTTCATATCAGGTCATAGCTGTGGCAGATATCTTGAAATATTGTTTATGACTGTCACTACTTCAAAATTATGGTAATTATTATGCCTGCCATGAAATCTTCTCATTTAGTGAATTAATAAAGGGAGTACATATATATGCCACTTAAAAATATTTTGGTAATTAAATTTCAATTTAGCTGCTTTCTACAATACAATGCTGTGCATTTTACTTATGCATTTACTAACATTCTACAAAAGGTCTGTATTAGTTTTCTATTGGTACTGTAAGAAATTACTACTAGCTTAGTGTATTAAAATGACTCAAATTAGTATCTCCCTGTTCTATCAGTCAAAAATCTGAGACTTGGAATATTTTCAACTTACTGTAGGTTTGTGGAGAAGTAGCCCCACTGTCGAGGAGGGTCTATACAGGGTTTGGTACTACCCACCGATTCAGGCATCCACTGGGTCTTACTGGGATAAAATCAAGATGTCAGTGGACTGTGTTCCTCCTAAAAGCACTAGGAGAGATTCTATGCCCTTGCCCTTACCAGTTCCTAGAAGCTTCCTGCATTCCTTGCCTCATGGCCCCTTCCTCCGTCTTCAAATCAAGCAATGAGGATTGATTGCATCATACATCACATCACTCCAACCTTCTCTTCTACCTCCCTTTTCCACTTGTAAGGACCTTAGGATCACACTAGACCCATTTGGGTAATCCAGAATAATATCCCTATTTTAAGTTTAGCTGATGAGAAGCCCCAATTCCATCTGCAACCTTGATCCCCTTGTCATGTTACAGGACATATTCACAGGTTCTGGACATCTGTGGGGACGTTGTTCTGCCTGCCTACTGTATGGCTCTCAGATTCCATCAGATTACCCAGGACTCTGTGGCCTGGAATCTGACATCCTGCCCTAAACACTGGTCTAACTTGTGTTTGCCTGGTCCTGGCCACCCTGCTGAACTGTGCTGGCCTCATTCCAGCTACCTCTGCAGCCAAACTAGACAGAATTCCTGTGAGAAGCACAGCCTTACCCTCTTGCCGACTGACCAGCTCCTCCGGCAGACCTCAGCTCATCCTCTTCCTCTCTGTGTTGCCTCCTGGCTCATCTGCCTGATGAAGGTGGCCCTCCTGCATGTACCTCCAGATCTGTATTTGTCCTCCATGGAGGCCTCATTTCTGCTTTTGAGTCATTTACTTTTTTGTTTCTCCAATTGGACCATGAGCTTCTCAAGGGCATGACTTGGTCTTTTTCACTGTGTATCTCTGGCTTATAGCTAATTGTATCCAAACCATCATGAGAATTTATGTTTGATGGAATGAATAAACAAAGCAGAACTTCCTAGAAAGAGAAATAGAAGCAAGTAGAATTTAAGAAAAATGCTAGAAATAAAACTGAGATTTGAAAAGATTTATAAAAATGCTTCTTTATCTGGGCTGTCTTCAAAATATATTTCATTGTGGGGTGTCCTAGAGCCCAGATTCTGCTACCCAACTTCATCCAGATCCTGCCCAAATCTATCCTGGGGCAGCCCAGGGTCTGACAGGGGAAATCACATAGACTTCAAGCCAAAGTGGCTGGGAACCCCCTTTACTGTGGGTAACACTGTGGAAATAGCTCAGCTCACCACTGAATTGTGACTGCGGGCAAAGCAAGACCCTATCCTAGATTTGTAGATACTCTGGGGACAGGGGACATGGGTGTGCTTCCTCTATTGCCTTGCAGTAAATGAGTACTCTCCCTTTGAGAACCTGTGAGTTCTGAGAGAGCCCAGAACATGGACAAAAAAGGGCTTGGAAGTCTGAGGTAGGATAGGCTGGATTTCTGAATTGTTTGTTATTAGTGGACTGTGAAATACTGATTATTTAACTCTTCAGATTTGTACCTTATACTGTGTAGGAGGATAACCTAGTTTTACTGAAAAACTTGTAAGGTTGAAAATAGTTATTAAAACTAGAAGGATAGCATATGGTCTTCCAAACTACAGCCTTAAGTGATGGCTCAGTGATACTCTCAAATTCCCTTGCCATCTAGCTTCATGTAAATATAGATGCCATAAAGATACACCATCCTGTATTTCTTTGCCTGATGGCTTTAATTGCTATTTTTCTGCAATAAAATTGGATGCAGCACAGAATTGTCAATATTGTTGGTCTAGAGGTCAAGAAGCCTGGATTTAGCCCTGGTTTGATCCCAAGCCAGCAATATAATTCCAGGCAAGTTATTTAAGTTCACCTAAAGAGCTTGTTAAAAATTGAGGTGCCTGAGGCTCCAGACACACACAGTTTTAATCAGAAATGTCATTGAAGAGCACTGGTAATATGTATGTTTACCAAACACCTGGATGATTCTTAGTACCAAGGGACCACTGAATTCAATAACTACATTCAGCTGGTGGATGTGCTCACCTTCTTAAAGAAAAGCACCAGGAATCTTTGCTGTTAAAATAAGAGGGCACCTCGGGGTCAAGTAGTGGACTTGGCTCCTGTTGGCTAACATCTGAGTAGTGCAAATGGCATTTACTTGCATCGGTCTCTTTAATGAACAGCAAATGTCTTTCCTCTGACAAGCGACACTGGGGATTAGTTTGTTTTTCATCTCACTTGGATCCGGAATGAAACCAAGTTGAAGTCCTCCTCGACAAAGACACGTTTACCAAATATCAATCTTTGAGCAGACCATTGAGATTTACATTGTTCCTTAGTATTACTCTTCCATCTTCCAAACAATTTGACCAGAAGATTTTTGTGGAAATGAAAATGTGAAGCCCCAGAGGAGGGGCTAGGACGAGGCAATTTTACAGGGTCTGGCAGATGAGAGCTGGCATATGAACACACATGCACATTTGCAGTGGGAAGAAACGCTATTCACTGAGTTTGAAATAGCAAATGTATTATTTCCCCAAACATTTCTCCTGACCACTTTTCTGTGATTGTCATTTATTCATCTTGTGCTGAGAGTCTGAACCCAAAGAACAGACTTTATTTCTGTGCTGGTGATTGAAAGAGGAAAGTGTGCCAAGTAATGGGTACTTCCATCTAAGGAGACTGACAGTATCCTTTCTTTTCTGCTGAAGAAATAAGGAAAAACAAGAGAAATATGTAAACTGAATTGTTTTCAAGCCCATCTCATGTGCACACATGTGTGTACATGCCTGTGTTGTGTGTGGACCCGTGTGTGCATGCGTGTGTGTGAGCACACCACAAATGCAGACTGAGCTGAGGTTAGCATCTTCCAGATCACAGTGGGAGGCCTGGAGCATTCCCTCTGTACCCTGGCAGGTGAGTGCATGAGGACACAGGACAATGACTGGCAAATTGTTCTTTTCCCTGATATTAGCCTGGCTGGTGTGCCAGGCCCTGGGGAAGTGCTGTTACAGGTATTGCCATCTAGCCGGGCAAAGCCTGTCAGGCTGATGGATGGGACTGAATCTCAAACGTCTGTCAACCCTGCCTGTCAGAAGCCTGCCAAATGAAAGATATGCCAGGCTGACTCAACAAAAAGCTCAGTGTCACCAAGCAGGAATGGCTGCTGGAGAGGTGAAGGAAGAGAGAATGGAGGGAAATAGCACTGGTTTTACATGAGAAGAAGCTGTTTGACTTGTTAGGCCTGATTTCTGGGAACAGTCCAAGCAGTTTTTCTTGGTGTCATCTTAATTATCTTCTGTGCAAAAACGGGGGAAAAAAAAAAAGGCAGTGAAGTGTCAACAGTTAATTTGCATTGTCAATTGATTATTTTTTTTTTCTTTCTAGGAATTCTTCTCACTCACAAACCATATTATATAACCATCTGTTTTTCCCTGAAGATGGATTCTGTTAGCTTTATTCATTCCTGTCTCTTCAGAAGATGTATTAACATTGCCAATATTGAGCATCTGTGTGTGAGAGAGGGAGAAGGAAAGGGAGAGAGAGAAAGAGAGAGAGAGAGAGATTGATTGATTGATTTGGTGGTTTTTCTTTTTTAAACAGGTAAGTTTTATGTAACTTGACATAATTTCTCTTCCTTTCTGGTCTGCAAACTCCAGTGGCCATTTTTACTTAGGACCAGATGCTATGCAGAAATCAGAGCCAAACTTATCTTACCCTGGGGCTTAGATGGGAAGGAGAACCTTTCTCGAGGTAAAGATGGGAAATTCATGCAAATTAAAATTTCAAAGGAGATCTGGGTTCTTTTCTTATTTGGCACTGTCCTTAGAAGGTACATCATTTACCCACTTGGTGTCTATTTTGCTTCTTAGAAAATGGAGAAAGTTGTGCACCCTCCCTCATTTTGGGGAAAAAAAAAAAGGTAAGAACAAAGGAACGTAGTCATTTTCTGCATTCTGCCTTTCTGATTCCACTTTGTTTTTTTTTTGAACTGGATAAGAATATTTTATTTTATTCATCAAATAACTTTTTAATTTACAATTGTTATTTATTATGGGTACATAATTGTTGTATATCTTTATATGATGTCTTCACACAGGCATACAATGTGAATTAATCAAATCAGGGTAATTGGGGTATCCCTCACCTCAGGCACTTATCATTTCTTTGTGTTAAGAGCATTCCAATTCTACTCTTTTATTTATTTTAAAATATACCCTAATTTATGTTGATTATAGTCACTTTGTTGTGCTATCAAATATTGTTCATTCTATCTAACTATCTAACTATATTTTTGCACCTATTGACCATCCTCACTTTACCCCCCTCCCCGCTACCCTTCCCAGCCCCTGGTAACCATCATTCCACTCCCTGTCTCCTTGAGATCAATTGTCTTTAATATTTAGCTCTTATATGTAAGAGAGAAGACCCAAATAAATAAAATCAGAGAATGGTTCCACCTTTTTTGCTTATTTCACACTCTCTGATAAAGGACCGGTATCCTCACCTCCTTTTTCCATTTATTCAAGAGTTTCAGCTGAAGTCTGAGTAGGCAAAGAGCGTCTGCATATGTGCAGTTGGGGGCAACGGGCATGCGCAGTGAGGACTTGGTCACGGTGGTCTGCCCGAAGACCGCCTTCTGAGTAAGCTGCGTCTGAAGTTAGGAGGAGGGTGCCTGTTTGGGAAGGGATAGAAAAATGGCTTAAGACTGACTTCCCCAAGCTTCCCTCTGCGTCCGTCCCTTCTTCCTTTAGTTTTGGCCGCTAAAGACACCAGCCCCTCCCATCTGCTTCACATGCTGGACGCAGTGAACTCCCAGACCCAGGGAGGGAGGCAGAGGACTTGTGTGGCATCCCTCACGTGGCAGCCTCTGAGTGCCCTCCCAGCCCACACACCCAGAGACTCCTGCCTCCACTCCCCAGCCCCAGTAAAACCTAACCTTATTCTGTGCAGAATAAGGCTAAAAAGTTTTTGGTGAGTCAATGAAAAAATGAGTTAACTGGTTGATGTTGCTCTACTGCTCTCACACTCCGGGTGGAGACGAGCCAGGAGAATATATTCTAAGAGTAAATGAAATCTGGGGGGTCATTTTTTTTTGTACCCGAGAGAGTGAGCAAGGGGATCTGAAAGGAAGCCCTCAGGCAAAGCTCCTGAGCTCCTTGGGCCACTGATAATGAGATAAGGTTTAGAGAAATTCAGTGATCCGGACCCTGAGAAGGGAGGCTCCTTGGGATGCTGGGGCTTTCTGCTCCACTAGCTCGGAAATCCTCAAACAGAAGCATTCCTGGTGACCTAGGCAGCGGCCAGAGGAGAGAAATTCTCAGTCCCACTCAAGAGTCTGGCTGGTCTCATCCTCATCGCTGTGATCTTCAGAGCTTGTTGTGGGTTAGAAGAGATTCCTTTAGCAAATGGTGAAGATGGGTTTTCACTGTGCCTTTGATTGGAGAGTTCTGCAGGTTCACCCTGACCAGTGGATCTGTGCTCTGCATATGGAGGTAGCAGTGCCAGGTCAGAAAGGAGGAGCCATCCTCAGAAGCATGAATTCAAGTTTTGTGACAGCATGCAGTGTTCTTCTAATGTCAACCTTGGGACACTGTGGATGGAATCTTCGCTACCTGCTATGTTCTTGATTAAGGCAGCACCTTCAGGCATTATCTCTGTAGTTGCTCCTTGCTTACTAACAAACTTCTATGAAGTGGCCTCCATGGTTCTCTTAATATGTGAGCGTATGACCACGAGCAACTCATTGTTCTTTAGAGGTTAGCAATATGGAAATATCATCTATTGTTTTATCATTTGAGTTAGAAGAGGCGTCTGAGGGTCTGTAATATGCTACACTAAATGTAACAACAGAAGAGCAGTTTGTCTTTCAAGGATATATTAATATTTGCATATTACTTTCTGGAGAGGCTTTGGGTAAAGCCTGTTTTGAACTTTTATCTCCTTCAATGCAAATGGTTGCATGCTCACAACTTACTCCTTGTGCTTGTGTCATTCTGAAGATTTTTTCCTAGCATACCCTTTTCTCACTCAGCCAGTCTCTTCTTTCCTTTACATTTTAACATTTAAAACATATCCTAAAGCTTCTGGCCTCCTTCAAGCCTTTTCAGAAAACCCCTCTAAATCTCTTTGGATTTGGTTGGCTCAGTCAGCAGTTATTTGAAGCCAAAACAAACTATTAATATATACATGACTTCCGTTTCTTATTTGCACATTATCGTGTCTTTTCATTTAACCTGGACTTAGTATCTGTCCCAGGTAGGCAAGCAATTTCTTTGACATTGCCAAGATATTGAGAAGCATGTTGTGCACATGGTGGATGACATTAATGGAGTCTAACTGCTGGTTGAGTTGGGGGGTCAGATTTAGCTTGGCAGAGAGATAATGAGACATGAAGGCTGGAAGCGTGGCTGATAAAAAGGCACAGAGTTACCTGAATGGGCTGTATTCCATTTTAAGGTTCCTGTCCAAATGTAATAAAGAACAGTGGTAGCTCCAAGCACTAGTATTACCATCTGATAAATATTTGGCCATTTCCTGCTTTGAGCTCTTAGTCTAGTTCCTAGAGGACATATGCCCTGCAGACTTCAAGTTACAATTATCTTTTAAAAAAATACAATTTGCAAAAATATAACTAAATAAAACCCACTGCCAAAGGCAGGAAGAAAGAACAGTCTCAATGCTAAGTTGAAGTAGCTCCTACAGCACATGGGACACTTTGTTCAGTTCTTTTACTGAAGACAGATTGGAGAAATAAGAAGCAGTTGAGTTTGGGAAATTAATTATTATATCATTTTGTCAAATCCTATAATACTTTAAATGTAGGATTAGATAGACCTCATCTTGGAACTAGGAGCTAATAGGCAGCAGGGGATAGACGAGGAAAAGCAAAATGTTCTTGAGTAAGCCATTAAATCAGTTTTCCTGAACAAAGGATAACCTTGTGCTAAAAGCATTCAGGGTTACAGAGTGAAAGATGCGTTCTACATCCACATGGACACCAGGGGCATAATCTGACCCAGGTGCAACCCAATCCATGAATAAAAAGGTGTTTTGCAACAGGGTTTAATTGCACTTGTCTGGAATTTTGCCCCTCATTCCAGTTGTAGGATTTAATTAATCCCTACCCAGAGGTCAGTCACTTTAAGACAAATGCCATAGAAGGGCAAAGAATTATCTCAATGTGGGTCACAGTTAGATGCAGCCAGTTTTCATTTTATTACTATTATCAATTGTTCAAAGAACTTTGCTGAATGATTTCATTGTACATGTACCTTCAGGCTTTCTAGAGCAATTTGGAAAATACATTATAGAATAAACCACAAGATTATTAAAATGACTTAAAACAGTATGAGTCCAATTTTCAAAGGAGGTTGTAATATCCATATTTACTCATATTTCATCCCCTTGGATAATTATTCGCACTCCATATTTTGAGGACAGAATTTATAAGCATGTGTCCCCAGCTAATTATCCCTCCCCTCTGCCCCCTTACTTTTTTTCCTTTTCTCTCTTTTCTGTTCAAGTAACTCTGGCTTCTAGCAAGAGCTCTCAGGGGAATTTAAGAACTAGAGGCTGAGTGATCTAGATGAGAACACCAGAATTCCTCTTTAATGTGCTTTCCTTTCAACATATCTAATTTTTTCCCTACCAAGGAATACCTTTTGAACACAATAGAGTGAGTTTGTCCTCACCACAGTTGGCAAAGGCTTAAATTAAAGGTTTCTTCCTATTGCTCTTCCATTGCCTGTTTCTTACCTGTCTCTGCTGCCTTCTTCCCTGAGGTTTTAGAGATTGAGCTACGATGGCTGCTGACTGCCAATGAGTGAAATTAGGAAGGGGGTGATGTGAGTAATAGCGCCCTGTGGTTGTCTGTCTGCGGATCTCACCCCCCACAATCCTAGGGGAAAGGAGAGCAGATTGGAGGTGATTTGCCTGAAGCAGTTGCTTGGTAACCTGTTTGAGACCAAACAGAACTGCAGCATGAAATATAAAACTTGAAAGAAAAGGAAATTTAAAATAAAGGCTTCCTTTTAATCACACATGAACATTTTTTTCTCCCCCTTCTCTAATTCATCTTGCCTTTTTGTCTCTCTCATACAAACTGTCATAGGTATATTTCACTCAAGATCTTTATTACAACCCTTTCCTTATTTCTAGATAAAATGTTGGATGTAGAGGTATGATTTATTATAAAAATATAAAATAACTTGCCTAGGTAAGTTTCCAGAGTAGAAAGAGTACTGAATTTACAGCCAGAACACCAGAGTTCAAGTTCTAGCTTAGCTATTAACTACTGAAGTTGCTTAACCACACAATGCCTCAATTTATTCAATTGCAAAATGGGCGTAATATTATATTTAAAATCTCTTTCTATTTCACCAGGGTTTGGTAAGACTGAAATGAGATAAATATTGTATAAAACTTAACATGAAAATTAGATACTATAGAAATGTATAGTGCACGGTAAAAGAGCAGTGTCACAACTTGATCTTGGTTTTTTGCTAGTTTTCTTTGTTTCTTCCATTATACCAAGCAAATAGTAATAGCTCATATTTGTGTTTCGAGCGCTGTGCCAAGTGGCTTGCACGTATTATTTATTTATGTAACTATTGGGTACTATTGCCATCTCTGTTTTACCGGCAAGGAAACAAAGGCATGCAGAGGTAACCCAAGAGGTAAGTTGCCCAAGATCACACAGCTGGTAATGGGGGGCCTGGAGTAGGTTAAATTTTTCTGCTCCTCTCCCCCACCCCAAGATATATCCAAGTTCTAATCCCTGGTACTTGGGAATGTGACCTTATTTGGAAAGGGGTCTTCACATGCAATTAAGTTGAGGGCCTTTAGACGAAGTCGTTCATACTGGATTAGAGTGGGCCCTAAGTCCACTGTGAGTGCCCTTATAGGGGACAGAAATGGACAGACAGACACACAGGGAGAAGACGACCTTGTGAAGATGGAGGCAGAGATTGAAGTAACGGTGCCACAAGCCTAGAAATG
The DNA here is from genome assembly GCA_028533085.1 of Varecia variegata. NCBI lineage: Eukaryota > Metazoa > Chordata > Mammalia > Primates > Lemuridae > Varecia > Varecia variegata. The sequence goes on along the minus strand of CM052445.1, from coordinate 20,495,573 downwards.
TCTGGGCCTACACATGCTGGGAAGAGGCAAGGAAGGATTCTTCCCTACAGCCTTCAGGGGAGCATGGCTCTGCCAACACCTTCCTGCAGGACTTCTAGCCGCCCAGATGATGAGAGACTATATTTGTGTTTCTTTAAGCCACCCAGTTTGTGGCAATTGGTTACAGTGTTGTAAGAAACTAACACAGGGCCCTGGGATTCAAATTGAGGGATTCTGACTCCAGAACATGAACATTTGATCACTTTGTTTTATTTTCCCTTTTTATTTGAAATGTAAATAAATTCAGGAGAGAAGAAAGTTATCCAAGTGAATGTGGTATAATCGTTTGTGGTGAAGCAAAGTGGTTATTTGGGAAGTGTTCTGTCACCCGAGCTAAGTTGTTACATGGGGATGGGACTGCTGGAACTCCCAGTTCCGCGTTTTTCAAGATGTCCAGTCCAGAAGTTTCCTAGAATAAATGTTTAAAAATTAAAGATCTCTCTTGGAAACAGGAAATAGTGCGTTAACACCCAGCAAAGATAAATAAAGTTACTAACAAATAAACTGAATTAAAGCAGAATACAAAAAGATTTTACTTGATGAGCTGAGATTTGTGTGATTATTATTAACAACAATGACAATGTCAATTTTGGATCAATATTGTTTTGTGAATTTAGAGGAAAAATAACTATTTGTTTCTTAGAGATATTGAGCTTTTTTTGGACCAGACTAAAATGTCTCTGATCAATCTAGCATTTCCTGGTGTTAGGTTAAATTATTTTATTCTTGTAAAAATTTCTGTTCTGTAAAATATTTTCTCCATTCTCTTTGTTTTATAAATACACTTAAAAAAAAAACTTTTAAAAATATAATTCTCTAGTGGTTGAGAGAAGCTCTGGGTGAAGACTGCCCCTTCTCTTGCTGTGCATCTTGGACCCATCAGCTTTGCACAGTGCGGCCCAGCCAGGTGGCTCTGGAGCCACTGCTCCATGAAGCTCACTCACCTTTCTCTCAGGGACAAGAGGAACCAGAAGCCTCAGCAAATGAGCAAGCGAGTACCAGCACCAGGGTCCCCGTCCACCTATGGAAATATCTGGGGCAACTACTAAGCTACCTTTTTTTATGCTCAGTAAAAACTTAAGTCTGTTTGAGCTAATTCTCTGTCTTCATCTCTGATTTCCCTCTTCAGCTCTGATCTGACATTTGCAATTCTGTTGCAACCCTCTCCTTGGTTTTCCTCCTAGTCTATCCAGCCATCCAGTCTTTCTCCTCCCACCCAACTTGACCCCAACCCAGGCCTTTTCTGAATTACTCATTTCTGTCAAGGGTACCCCATTCTCCCTAGAGTTAAGGCTCTCAGCTTTGCCATCATCTTGGATTGTGACCCCCATTCCATGTGCTTCCAAGGGTTACTGAGTACATTGCATGACATCTTTCACATCTAGACCCCCCTCCCTGTTCCCACTGTCACTACCTAGTTTGGCCTCTTAGATCTTCCTGCCCAGACTATTGAAACAACTCTCTACCTGGCCTTAAGCCCTTTCCCACTTCCATTTTGATTGGTCAGAACTTGCCATTCTATTTATTAAATATTTTAAATATCCCTCATGCCTGTTTTACTATCAACAGGTAAAAGTTTGGCGTTGATAGAGATGGGGAAGGAAAACATTAAACCCCACCCGACCAGGGCTTCACCCAGCATTCCCCAACCCAGGTTACCCTTTCAGGATTGATGCTCTTAACTGGAGTTGGTGCTCTGTGATTGCAGAAAACCCATGTTGATGTACATTCCCCTTAAAGTGTTTCTCATCCTGAAACAAACTATTTCCCACTATTCTGCTATTTATAATGTTTTTGCATTCATTCTTGTGTCTTGCACATTCAAGACCCTGCCTAGGCTTCACATGCTTCAATGTACAACTGACAAAGGTAGTGAAGTAATTGGGTCCTATAGATTTAACCCATGATTTTATTAAGTGTTTGGCAGGAAAGTGTCACCCAGAGATACCCCTTTTCTTCTAGGAAGGAGAATTTCTTTCTGATGGCATATCTTGCTCCAGTCATTGCCATTCTTCCTCAGTGTCCCCGCTGTCACTCCTGGACTCCTAAATCCAGAGACCTTTCTGGAATCACTGAAAGAGTTACTGTTTTGCTTGACAGTCTCATTATTGTCTGCTGAAATTTTACCAGTGAGTTCAAGTGACAGCTGGAGGATGTAACAGAGAAAAGGTTTCCATTATCAGAGGCCTTAGTGATATGTACTCATTATCACGCTTCAGAGGGGCTGAAAACTCAAGTAAGTTCAGTCTCGGTAAAGGCCAAACATAAAATCTCAGCACACTGTCAACACCGTGGGTCTTGCCAATTTCTTATACAAAATACCGCTGTTTTTCCCTAAAGCAGTTTATGTGCTCAGCAGTAAATCTGAGGAATGCTCACAGCTTGTTTTTGTGTCTTACCCTGGGACAGAGTCTTGGTCTGCGCAGTCCACAGAGGTCTGGGCTGGGTGGGCGCAGTCTTGTCACTGGGTAAAGCTCTAGGTGTTTGGCAGCTTGAACCAGTTCCCACGGCCCCTGAACTGACCCTTGGGCTCCAGAGGCCAAGCCACTTTGTTCATCGTGTCCCACTGCCACGTCCCCCTTCCCGGCCCCTCTCTGGAGAGAGACGGTGAGACTAGTACTGCCACCCCATCGCCTGTTGGCACCCTATCATTTACCAGGGCATTTTCTGCTCAGTCAAAATCAGATAACACAAAACAATCACAACACCAAAACTCAAGGAAGCGTACGCTAAAAGGGTGTGTCTATGTCGTCAGAAAAGCAGTCCCTAGGTCTTAAGGCTGTTGCAAATTGATTTCCTATCCTATTTTCATCTTATATTTGAAGCCTTTGTGTTCCAGTAGGTTTTAGCCTTGTTCTGTTCCCTCCTGAGTTTGGCGCTTAAGTTCCCTGCTGTGACTGGTAGCTGTTCTGAGATGTTTCTCCTACATGACCTATATTTTCTAGTGCTGAACATACTGGTTCTGAAGTAACTGCTTTGTGTCTATGTGGGTGTCTGCTATGGTTGGCATATGTCACCCACAAGTTATGTGTTAGAAACTTAATCTCCAGTGCAACAGTGTTAGGAAGCAGGGGTTTTGGGGAGGTGTTTGGGCTCTGTCCTCGTGAATGGGTTGATGCTGCTATAAAAAGCATTTGTGGGAGTGGGTTTGCTGTCTCTTTCCCTTCTTCCTCCTGCCATGTGAGGACACAGCAAGAAAGCTGTCCCCAGATGACAATGCCTTGATCTTGGATTTCCCATCCTCCAGAACTATGAGGGAATAAATTTCTGTTCTTTATAAATTTCCCAGTCTCAGGTATTCTGTTATAGAAATATAAATAGACTAAGACAGTGTCTGTCTTCTCTGACCCGACAATTATCCCGTATTTTCCATCTTTGCTACTTATCTTTCCATCTAGTCTGCACCAAAACTAGAAACTTCAGAGCGATTCTCAACTATTCCCTCTTTCTTTAACCCACTATATCCCATTTGTGGCCAATCTTGAAGATTTTGTTTTTTAAAATGCTCCCATGTAAGGCCGCCTTTCCCATGTCCACTGACCATGGCCAGGCCCTCATCTCCTTGACCCTGGAGAGAGAATCACCTCCTAATGGCATTGCCACCAGTCTCACCGCCCCACTCCACCCTTTTCTCCTCTCTGCTCTAGTTGTGCTCATTTATCATTATTTTAAGCCTTAGTTGTTGCTATTTTCTCTGCCCTCAAAGCACTTGTCCACCTGGCACATCCTAACTCAAAATTACTTCAAATCCTTGTTGGAACATGATAAAACACAGCAAAATATGAAAATAAACAACATAAACAACCAAAGAACAAAAGTCTACTCGTACTCGGAGTCAAGTTGAAATGCCGTATTTTCAGAGCATTTCTGGATCCCCAGGTGGCTCCTTCCCGGTGCCCCCACAGGACTGTGATCAGATATGGCCACTTCCCACACGGGCTGAGAAGTGTGCTGGCTGTGGGACAACAGGGACCATGTCTTACTCATCTTTCTTTCCCCGCTTTCCAAATAGTCCCCGTCCGGAGGGCCTGCTGTGTCCAGCTGATCTCCATTTGACTCCGCATCTCCTGCGCTGCTCTCCTGAGGCCCACCCTGGTGAATCAGAGCCTGGAAGAGAAAGGCTTTTTCTGTACGACCACAGATTTTTCCTCACTTGGCCACAAGCCATGCCCTTTTTGATACCATCCTCTTTCTTTGCTGGAAATTACCATCATTCCTGGCTACAATACCTTTATTTTCTCCAGAATTCAGACTGTGTCTGATATGAACATAGTTTCCTGATTTCTGTCTGGAGTAGTGATTACAAACTTTCTCAGAGAACTAGTTGAACATGCAGATTCATGTTCAACTCTGGTGCTTTCCCCCAAATATTGTGGATGACTACCCTAACAAACAGAGATACATGTGTCCCTGTTCACATCTGGGGTAGAGAAGGGCATCCTTTCCCTCGCCAGGGAACACAAACTGTGAGCTTTGCTCTGACTGGCTCCACCCACCCCAAACCAATCCCAATGGCCAGGTCCAAGTATGGAATGTAGCCATCCAAGCTGTTGATATGTCTGCCCGACTTAAAGGCCTTAAAATCTTTAACCAAATTGACAGAACTTAATTTGGCTGTGTGTAAGCATAATAATGAAGTGCTAACACCTGAGCCCCTAAACATTTAAGGAGAAAGAAATATAATCAGCAAGAATCATGGTTCAAGAAGAGTAACAATATATTTCCCTGACAGTTGCAAACATAGCCAGAAGCAGCCCGCCAGGCAGGACAACGTAAAGGTCTTGTGGCATTATATTTAACATGCTGAAGCTCAGCTATAATCTCTCATGTGTTGACTTGATCACAGGAGTCACCAGAAATGCTTGCAAAGGGTGCATGTTCCCAGACTCGCCCTTAAAGATTTTAATTCAGTAGATCTGTTGGGACTGTATATAAAATACAAGAATCTATATTTTTAATAAATTCTCTAGGAGATTTTTATGATCAGGCAAGCCTGGGGAACAGTGTTCCAAAAAAAGAAATCCAATCACTCTGTGGTAGAAGGGATAAGAAAACATCGAGACCTAGGTAGGCATTTATTACGGGCACTGATTAATGGGGCACAAAATCCTCAGGAAGTTCCAGCTTATTGGGTGGTAACTCTCGCCCCTCCCCACATACACACTCATTTCAGTCTAATTTGGTCCTGTCACTTAAACTGTGTCCTTAGGGTTAAAGCAATGCTTTGGGATAATTGCTTAGACTTTCAAATGTTTCCCCTTTTCTTGGAACTCTGCAAGGTGGAGTCTGGGTAATGGGGGACGGGCTCTCAGTGCATGGCCAGCACCTGCTTGAGAGAGTTAGGCTCCTTTCCTTGCTGACATCTGTGGCCCATGGCCTCTTAATTGCTCTTTCTTAACTTGCACTGATTCAGGGACTCTTTCTGCAGACCCTTCTGCTCTGGGCTTTCCTGGACATGTAACTCGCTCTGAGTCTCCCCACCTCTGCCACGTGCCCCTGGCCGAGGCTGTGTCCCCTACAGCTTCTACACAATACTCTGTCCTGCCCTCTGCCCCAGTGCCAGCCTAACAGGCCCTAAAGTTCTCAACCTACTGTCCATGCTATGCAGAAACCGCATGAGGTTAGACACGACACAGAAACCCCTACCTGCTTTACTCTGCTCTCCATCCTCCTAACTGTGCTGGGCCTCACCGCGTCAGGGAACAGGGTGGGCAGGAGCCCCTCTGCCCCAAGCATCCCTCTCGGCCTGTCCAGGGGCCCTCCAGACTGTGCACTGCACTCCCAGGTTGGGGACATCAGGTTCCAACTTCCAACTACCTCCTTCCCACGGCGCTATAGTTGGTCCATTCCCCACAATACCACGTGGATTTTCTTTGATGTTCTCTTCTTGTCTTCCCAGGCCTTTCCTTATACAAACCATGGTTTTATCCTCCTGGCCAGCTTCTTGACTAAATGAGGCAAAATTGACATAGACACATCCTTTCTCTGTGGCAATGCTCACCTCTCCAGCGCACTGCCTTACTGCACATGCCTCACCGAATATCAGAGGGGGACTCGACGCCATCCTCTGACTCCTCTGATGGTCCCATCTCCCTTCTTCCCGTCAGCCCTCCCCACCGTGCTGCCTGTGTCCTGGCTGCCTAGTCCCTCCTGAAGAGGGGAGAAGGTCATATACCCAGAAAGGTAACAAAATGGGGTAAGAGTTTTAAAAATATTATCTGATTATTCTGATGAAATAAAAACGAGAGACTTTCTTTTCAGCTTGCCATCTCAAACAGGCAATTTTTAGTTCCTACCTCTGCAGGCCATATAAATTTCTAAAACATATCAATATCAGATTCCTTGATGTTTTCTTTTTTCCCCCAAAGAAAATGCTTTTCATGTGAAGTTGCAATAAACATTACCTAAGTTTGCTTCCACAGGGATGAAATAGTGGAGTCAGGCAACTTAGCTCCAAATCCAAGTCCCTTCAACTTCTGGGCTTCAGTCCCATCATGTCTGATGTGGGATAATGATGACTCCCACAGAGTGGTTGTGAGGATTAATTGAAATGGTGGTGTGGCTGCTACTTCTAAACTTTAAAACATGTCAATCTTTATGAAAAATTCAGTTCTAGTGTCTGCATGGTTGTAAAGCACAACTGAAAAGAATTTCTGGGCGTCACCCTATGCGTTCCACTGCCTGGTGCCAAACCACAGGCATCTTTTTTTTTTTTTTTAATCATTTCAAAAGTTTTGTTAAAAGTATTTGCAAAATCAAAACACATATGATAGAAACTCAAAGCAATACACAATCAAAAGTGTGCATCTCAATATAATAAAGGCCATATATAATGAGACCTGGGATGCCATTATACTCAACAGTGAAACACTCAAAGTTTTTTCTCCAGTATCAGGAACAAGAGAAGGAAGCCCTATCTGATCACTTTTAATCAGCACAGTACTGGAAGACTCAGCCAGAGAAATCAGGCAAGAAAAAAGAAAAAGACATTCAAATCAGAAATGGAGAAGTAATATTCTCTCTGCTTGCACATGAGGTGATCTTATGTATTAAAAAACCCCAAAGACTATATAGCAAAAAGAAAAGTTAGAACTAATAAACCCATCCAGCAAAGTTGCAGATCAGAAAATCAACATGCAAAAATAATTTGCATTTCTATACAGCAACAATCAACTGTCTGAGAAAAAAGTTAAAAATTAATCTCATTTACAAAAGTGTCAAAAAGTTTATAATTCTTATGACTCAATTTGACAAAGGAGGTGAAAAATCTGTTCAGTAAAATATATAACATTTTTTTATTTCAGAATATTACAGGGCTATAAACGTTTTGGTTACATAAATTGCTTTTGCAGAGTCTGAATCAAAGTTATAAGTGTTCTCATCACCCAGATAGTGTGCATTCTACCAATTAGGTGTGAATTTACCCATTCCCTCCCCACTCCTCCCACTTGCTTGATTTCCGTTGAGTTTTACTTCCATATGTGCACGTGAGTGTTGATCCATTAGTTCCAATTTCATAGTGAGTACATAAACCACAGGCATCTTTAGGACCCTCCTGATTTGTTTTAGGCTTACCAGAGGGCCCTCACTGGGAAGGCCCCTGACTCTGGGCTCTCCCTATCCTCCTCCTTCAAGTAATACCTTTCTACCTACCATTTCTTGGCCCAAAACAGGTTCTTCTAATAGATTAACTATTTGAGGAATCTTTTGGTTACAAATGGCAGAAACCCTGACATTTGGGCTTCAGCAAACAGACAGGAAGTATTAGCTCGTGGAGCTTGCACCTACCTCCAGTGCGTGATGAGTCCCTTCATGTCTCTGTTCTGCTTCTTTCTGCATTAGACTCACTCAGAGTCAGACAGGTCCCTCCTGGCTGCCCAGTGAACTTCAGAATTACCCCCTTTAGCCTTCAACCCAGGTGAAAGAGAAGTTCTCACTCCTGGTAGCCATGAAGAATGTCTAAATTTTCTTGACTTGTATCTACTGCTCAACTCCAAGTCAATTATTGTAGCCAGGAAGAGCAGAGTGGAATGTGCTACATGGGATAACTGGGCAGCAGCAAACGTATGCACAGACAGTGGTTCCTGGAAGGAGAAGCAAGGTGCTGTTAGCAGAAATGAGGCAAACACCACGCAAGCAAAAATCACAGATCCACCACAGTAGCTAGCCTATAAAGGACTGGCCAACATACATACTGCTTTCTCAAGGGTATTCAGCCCCTTAATCCTATGGAAGTACATGAGTCTCCATAGTGATTGCTACCCCATTGTGGATAGGCAGGGGAAGTGGTTTCAGGTCCATTAACCCAGTTTCCTCAGGTATACAGGTAGAAATGCTTACAGACAAGAGTGGAAGATATTTAAATCCAACTGAGAAGAAAAATGCACAAGGTTTTCCTTTGCAGATGATGCTATGGTTTGAATGTGTGTCCTCCAAGTTGCCAGTGTATAGCATTAAGAGGTGGGGCCTTTAAGAGGAGATTAAGCAGTGAGGATTCCTTCCTTGTTAATGGGATTAAGACAGTTACAAAAGAGGCTTCACCTGAGTGGTCAGTGTTCAGGTAGCTTGTTCACTTGCTATTCTGCCAGGTGAAGACACAATGTTCCTTCGCTCCAGAGGATGCAGCCTTCACCAGACAGCTGAACCTTGATCTTGGACTTCCCAGCTTCCAGAACCGTAAGAAATAAATTTGTGTTCTTTGTAAATTACCCAGTCTCAGACTCACGTACTCTGTTAAAGCAGCACACAACAGACTAAGACAGAAAGACAGAGTTTAATCATGATTATTTGTTATTATCCACTGTGCCTTATTATTTCTTCTTTATGTCTAGCCACTAGCAGGTGCTTGACACTTGGTTGAAGCAAATTATGTATTTGTTGAGTGAATGGATAAATAAGTGAATAAATCTTTGTTGTAAGTGCTTGAGATGTGCTGCAGTAAATTTATCAGATCCTCTAGTGTTTCATTTACTTCAAATTGTGTGAGGTTTTATGTTGATGTATTCTGTCCCATGCTGAACATCTTTATGGCATATAATCACAATTCTCTCCATATTATATAATGTTCCAGAGAAATTAAACCATTAAAACAGTCCATCATGGAGAGACATGCAATTCAAGGCAGACATGTCAAAGGTAACTCCCATGGTAGGAAGAACATTATCATTTGAATTGGCCACTAGTGCTCTGTTTTTGTTATTAATATCGTTATTTTAAATTTTAAGCCTGCAGAATATTAATTTAACAGAGCTTGCTGCAAATATGAACATCAAATTTATGTTTGCTGTAAAGTATTGCCCCTCCTAAACAGAATCTGCTTGCTTCAATTTCAAAATTGATACTGGATTAAGGAGTAATCATTTTTAGCCTTTGGATTGCATAAAAACGTACTCTGGCTAGTTGACTGTATCAGTTATATTTTGCTTCACAATAATCTACTCTAAAATTTAATCACTTAAAACAACAACAAAAAATTTATTTTGCTCATGAAAATGCAATTTGTCAGGGCTTAACAGGGCCCACTCATCTACTCAATATGGGGGACAGCTGGGGAAGCTTGACTTGGGGCTGGCAGATACCATTGTATGGTGGTTCATTCACATGCCTGGCAAGTTGATGTTAACTATCATCTGGGAAGTCAGTGAGGCTATGGGCTAGGGACCTTGCTTCCTCTCCATGTGGGTATCTTCATATGCTGCTTGGGCATCCTTCCAACATGGTGGTTGGGTCTTAAGCATGGGCATCCCAAAAGATAGATAGTTTTTACTATCTTAAAACTAGGGTATAAAAACTAGCAAGTAGTTCTTCCTCTGAATTCAATTAGCCAAGAAGTCATAAAGGCAAGACTTAAGGGGAGGGGACATAGATGGGTCTCTTAATAGAAGGAGGGTCACAGAATTTGAAGGACAAGTTTTTAAAATGTCAGTTATCTCAACCTTGAATCTTGTTCATTGAAATTAAGTTTTACTGATGAATTGAAATAACATCAATTTTGTAAACCTATCAGAGCTAGTTCAACTTTTTAGAATATTAGACATCTCCCTTTGATTCCAGTAATATGGCTCCAATTCTTCAATGAAACTATTCCCAAGATTTGTAAATTCCCCTTGGGACTTGTGTTGACACACCCTCATAGACCCAAATGCCCCTGATCCCAATACTCCCCTGGAATTCAGTTCATGGCTGTAATACCCTTCACTGTAGCTAAAGAAGTGAGAGCTGGGCTTATTGAAAGACTCGTCAGCCAAATGATGCCTACTCTTCTTCTGTGACAAATAGCCCTAACTTGGGACCTTTATTTCTTGCCAGAAAATTGTCCAAAGCAATTCAAATGTGAACACTTTACAGTACCTCTTTGCTTGATTTATTTGGGGCTGTGGTTGATTAAACACCAAGTGGACACATGAACATCTTCCTGAGAAAATAGTGAAGCTACTCAGTGCCTCCATAGGAAACACCACTCTTTTTGTAGAGCTGGGTCTTTTCCTGAGAAAAGACTTCAGAGATTATACAAACCATGTCTCCCCTGCCAGGGAAGTATGCTAAAGTTGCTAGTACCATACAGACATAAGAATGGGGTGAGGAGGTGGAGGAGAATGGGAGTATATTTCTTTGCAACAACCAGAAAACTTTTACACATCTCCCTGGAATGTATATATTCGTTCATCCACCATGCGATGCTGTACAATGGATTTGGGAAATCCTTTCTGGAGTTCAGTGTGATTGAGTATATAATAGAAAGGAAAGCATCTTTCTGTTTTACTCGTCTGGCAGTTTCCATACAGGCAAGATTACATCTGAGGGCTTTCTCATGAATTGACAGAAATCAGTACTGGTCACTGTGTTTGGGAAACAGCTGACATCCAGTTCCTAGAAATTCTGTAATCCTAGAGGGGCATGGGCAGGGGGATAAAGAACAGTGTGGACATTGGCACTTGCCTTTTCTACCCCTCAAAACCAAGATTTATGCAACCTTGGAGAGATAAAATCCTGAGACTCCTGTTTTCCCATGTGGAACCTTTCATTTGTCAAAGATGTATATATGTATTCTGACATTGAGTAGGGAAAGTTTTCTAATGTAAACACAGGGAAGCACTCTTGGGATGTGTGAAATGCCATCCTCCAAACTTGGCCAAGATCAGATGATGCAGATTTCAATTTCCCACCTTTCCTTTTCTCATGCTTTGACACTCCCCTGGGATATTCTAGTCTTTGAGCACAAATTACGCCCCAACACTAGCAGAAAAACCTGTTTGCTTCCTTGTGTGATGGTGGCAGAATGTCAGATCCTTTGAAAAGGTAGAATGCAACTTGGTTATGTTTCCCTTTCAAGAAACACCCACAGCCAATTTATCAAGGGAACTGGAAAGAAATCTAGGGTGAGACTACTGTTAATTGGTTTTTAATTAATGATTCTGAAAAACTTATAATTATGAGTAACTAGTTCTTGGAGTCATACCAGATTTGTTCAAAAACAAGAAGCAAATATTCTTAATGCCTTTGAAATGCATTGTCCCTGTATCTTCAAACTTGACTATAATTTTGCTGTGCCTCCAAATAATTCTCATATGAATGAATTTATTGTGTTCTGTTTTTAACCTTATATATTTCTTGTGCTAATGTATTTCTATTTTAATCTAACTATTATCCTTTTAAATATCAGATCTCAATGGAGCACATAAAAAAAACGAACAGCATAGCTCTTCTTTACAAGTTATAAAGGTGATCTGCCTACACTGTTGTCTTGGCAATTGGGTTTTCTTCTTCACTGTGTTCCCATGTGGACTCCCAAGGCCCAGAAGTTGTACCCTCAGTTTAGTTGGCCTTTCTTCTCAGAAGAAGGGGATGTTTCTCTTATTACTGAAACATAATCTTATACATTATCTTTATTTGACCTGTTGTTTCAAGAATCTGTCCTATGCTTCAAGGCTTTAGATTTATTTTTTAATTTTCTCTAGAAGACCATTCATAACTTTGTTTTCCAAATCTTCTTTTTTTTAATCTAGAACATTGAATGAGAATTCTGCCTCCTTCTTGGCCAGTTTCTCCATATCCTCTTTCTTTTATTTATCCTGACTGTGTTATGTTTATGTACTGACTTCCCAAATTGGGTTATCTGGGCCTTACCCTTGATGATTCCTGGGTTTTCTTTCTCTTTCTCATAGAAAGGAGGTACAGAGTGGGTGAGTGGCCTGTAGATGTGGGTTTGGGATGCCAGTTTTATATTTATTTAGAAGTTGACTGACAGAATCAGAGGATGGAAGGACAAGTGGATTGAATCACAGGAGATATATGTCAATGAAATGTGAATTATTTTCAGAAAATTTGCTTATAATGTCTATAGAGAGGGGGGATGCCAAGGTAAAGGGTCTGATGATAATGAAGACACCAGGTGAACACTTACAAAGGATAAAAGAATAGGACTATATCCCCATGGTTATGAAAATCTAGAGGAGAAAAGACTAGTCATCAAAGAAATGGAGAACTGAAACAGTGGAGGTGGGACTGAGGGTGAGGTGAGGTCATAGTTTCTGATCATAAACCCAGAGGACGGAGCAAATTAGGTAACAGTGATTCAGGATGTAATTAATATTAGACTCAAACTAAGGAGAGTGTATCTGCAGTCCCATGAAATGAGTATCTCAAGAAGAGGGGCAAGAGAGAGACTGAAATCTGAAAAAGCCAAACTTGGGGGTGTACTCTGCAGACTCAGCAGCTGGCTGGATACCTGTAATTTAGGCCTTTGGGTAGAGTTTGTGACGTGAAATAGCAAGGCCTCCAAGACAAAGTAAAGGAACAAATAAAGGAGTTTGAAGATGAGATTTTAAATCCTGGCTCTGCTCCTAACTGCTGGGGAGTCTCTGTAGCAAAAGGAATTTGGAGAGCCCACTGTTTCAAGGGGTCCTTGGCAGATATTTTCCATTGTTGTTCTTTAATTTCTTTTTTATTTTTCTATGCTCCATACTCTGAGTCATCTGTAGTAGGAATTCCTATATTTCTCCTTTATTCTGTCTCCCAGTTGTTAGGAGCTGGGGATATGGTAAGGATTAAATGAGACATACTGTGAGGAAGCATTGTATGAGCAGAGGAGCACGTAAACTGAATGTGATCCCTCTAAACTGGGACTGGTTTTCTAGAATGTCCTAATGCTCTCACCCTCTGATTACATTAAGATTAAGTGAACCCTTAGTGTGCTTGACATCATAAGGTTTTAGAGATGATATATTTTTCAACAAACATTTGTTGAGCATGCGCTGGACATCTGGGCCTGGGCTAAGCCATGGAGCTAGAAGGCAATTGAGGCTGCTATCTGAGGTCTGCAGGAGAGAGAGGTCAGGGGCATCCAGGTTTGTGGAGCCTGAGGTTAGTGTGATTTACAGGGCTCTCTTTTAAGACAAAAAGTTTAAAATTACAAATATAAATTTAAGGGTACAAGAGAAATTTTATTTAGGTGAGAAAAGAAATTACAATCAATTTAAAATTTAAAAAAATCTAATACCACAAGTATCACAAAATCCAGAGAACAAAACCCAACGTGCTATTTTTATTAAGTAACTGCCTAACAAACTTCCACTATATTTTCCCCATATATTGACGGATGCCAAGGATATACTCTTTGATCACCTCTTCATATAACAATGACTTTTAAATATCATCTTCTATAGAGAGACCAGAAACACAATTCAGTGTTTCCTCTGAAACATAGTTCATTGAACTTCTTTTCTTCACTATTGATATTAATATTTTTGACGAGGTCTGATTGAAGGCCAAATCATCCACTTACAACTTTGTATATTTAAATACTGGAAAAAAGTTCAAAACATTTAAAACCTTGTTTCACTTAACTACCCTCATAGTCCTGGTGCCAGGCACAACAGCCCGTCCTTACTGTGCTGTAGCCTCTGGCCTCGCCTGACCCTGGGTGTCACAGGGCAGGGTGAATCAGCCCCAAGGGAAGTAGGAAGTATTCCTGGAAGCCAATCCTACACCAGACAGCTAATGTTACTTAACTGTGCATTGGAGTGATTATGAACCACATAAACATATCCCATACATCCAAATAAAAGTTTCTCTAACTCAACCCTCCCTGAGCCAGATCCCCAAAGTGCCCTCTGCCATTCCAAGCTACCCAACACTAGGAGACATATGTAAAGGGAATTGGAGGCTGGTCACAGTAGAAAGAGACAGTAGACTTAACTCATCACAATTAAAATAGATTGCAGCTGCAAATTTTGCAAAGATCTTTGACCTCATGAACACACAAGGGCCTTGGAAGGAGCCTTTGCAAATTAAGGACCCTAATACTTAAGTTTTATTAACCTCCATATAAATTCACCTCTGGGAAAGCATGATTTGAGTGGGTGGGCAAAGACTTCACAGTGGTATCAGACTTTGAACTGAGGCCAGGTGCAGCGGCTCACATCTGTCATCTCAACATTTTAGGAGGCTGAAGCAGAAGGATCGCTTGAGGCCAAGAGCTTGAGATCAGCCTGAGCAACACAGTGAGATCCTGTTCTACAAAAAATAAAGTAAAATAAATTAGCCAGCCTTGGTGGTGGCGTGTGCCTGTGGTCTGAACTACTTGGGAGGCTGAGGCAGGAGGATCACTTGAGCCCAGGAGTGTGAGGCTGCAGTGAGCTACGACCACACCACTGCACTCCAGAGCAAGACTCTGTCTTGAGAAAAAGACAAAAACAAACCAAAAAACTTTGAACCGAGTCTTGAAAGATAAGAAGAGATTTTTCGGGAGGTCGGTGGCAATGGCCAGACCTAGTGAGAGGTGTTAGCAAAGTAAAGAAAGAAAGAATGTAAGAGGAAAGAAAGGAAACCAGGTAAGAATGACATCGTTGAAGAATTTCAGAGAATATTTCAGCAAGGGATTGTTAAATGCTGTTACTTATTGTGGTAGGTCCAGGTAGTCGAGAACATGAAGGGGTCTGTTAGATCTGGCAATTGGGAAGCTGCTTGGGGACCTTTGCCAACACAGTCTCAGTGATGCAGTGGGAGTCAAAGCTTGATTTTGATGGGCTGAGAAGTGAATAGACTATAATGAAGTTGACTTTGATTCTATTTCTTCAAGAGGTGTGCTTGCGAAGGGAAGAAGAGGCATAGTGCCGTGGTTATGAGAAAACTCGGAGATGAAGAACTCTTCATTAGTATTATTTTTACTTAAAGAAGAGTTTGACCAAGCATGTTTAGAATGCCCTGTAAGGCAGTTAGTAAGTGGAGGGGTTTTCTTGATCTGAACAGAGGGCATGCGGTCTCCATTTGCTCATAATTTCACCCACCCCTGCTTCTCAGTACTCTAAAATTCTCTATACTAGCTTACCAACACCAACTGAGCAAACGAGCAAGTAGACAAGTCCTCAGAAGAGTCTGTGTGTGTCCATCTTGACATTCCAGGTGGCAGCCCGCACCTTGCCTCTTCCCTGTGATCTCACATGTCAAAAGTATGGCTGCTCATGTTCTCTCCTCTTCCACTTTCTGATCCCACCTCTCCCCTAACTCTCTCTCTCCCCTTCTCTCCCTTTCTACATCCTTTTTATGTGATATAGAGTGTTCCCCATGCAATTAACTATTCCTCAAAGTTTTTAAATGTCTGCCTAGTGCATAGATTCTGTGACATGGATTAACCATTACTTATCCTAAATCTCCTTTTGTGGACATTTGGTTGTTCAGTCATCTAAATTTTTGTGTGTACTGGTTATTTCTTGGAGATAAATTTCTAAAAATGTTAAGAAATGGAATCACTTGCACAAAGAAAGTCATGTTTTTATGGCTTTTGACACATATTGCCAAACTGCTTTCCTGGTAACTCAAAGGTTTGATGATAATGAGAGAATGTAAGCCTCTGCCTTCCATTGAACACATTTACATAACATGGTGACATGCAAAACCTGAAGCAATCATCCGACGCATTTGGGTAAAAAACAGATTTGATTGTGCCCACATTTTGAATTTACTAAGTAATGCAGTGCTGGCCTCCACATTTTCCACTTACTGTGAAAATTTCTTAAGAGAAATTACATTGCTTCAGACTTGCAGTTGGATTTCTCTGGTTTCCAGACTGTGGTTACTGCCATGACCAGTCAGCCTGTGTGAAAAACACTTCCTGGCAGCCAGGAGGTGTGTTGTGCTGGAACCTAGAAACATGAGAACCAGTAAGAGTTTTATTCACCAAGTAAACAAAAGGCATGGTGGATGCAGTGGGGTAGCAGCCCAGGACAATAAACCTAACCTCAGGGAGAGAGGCTGAAAGATCCACCTCCTGACTAGCACCCCATGGGGTCCCCAGCCTGCCCCCTTCCTGGGCATTTCCTGCTCCCCAGGTTCTAGGATCTTGCTGAATAGCAGCCTGAGGACAATGGGAGCAGACGTTTCCAGAGGCTTCCCCTCAGATGGATTTGCCAAATTTCTGGGAATATGTACAGAGCTTGAGCTGTAGAAACCCTGGGTGATCCATGAATATAAATACAGCACTAGGGGAAGTCCAGTTTTATATTTTAAACAAATCCCCTTTTAAAAATGTCTTGGTTTTCAAAATGGTACCTTTCCCAAATTATACTTATGTGGTGGCATCCAACAAGAAAGCTCTTTGATAAAACCCTGCCTATTTCTGGAAGGGTGGAGATGGGAAAGATGTGGGTGGGAGCCACGTTTGGTCACAGCCTCTGAACTACTGCACTTTGATCATTCTGCGGAGAAGGGGAGAGATGGTTATGCCACCAATCCTCAGCCTCAGACTGAACCTTGTTAATAAGTCATGTCTCACCCGCTCCATTAATGATCGGCAAATGACTGGAACTCTGGCCAAGAGGCCTAGACATCAGTACCGGTGTCAAATAACAGCTGACACTGCCAGCTAAAAATAGTACTTTGGATTTAAATGGGTGACTCAGACTTGATTTCCTATGCTTGCCTGGGATAATACTGTACAGAGAAGGGTTGTTTTAAATTATTTTTCTTTTATGTGAAAGAAGGGTTTTATTGCAACCATCTGGGCAGTGAGCTCAGACTCAGCTCTGTGGGAGTCGAGTGCACCCACACTTCCACCTCCAAGGTCCTGGGGGGCACCTGCCACTGTTGGCTTCCTAAGCATATCTGTGCACTTGACCTTGCAATCCAGGTCAGTAAAGAATGAGAGGATGGTTCAGGAAGCTCTGTCAAAGTTTAACATCATTTCCAGAAACTTCTCCCTTTGTACTTTCCTCATCATTCTCCTTCCTCACAAGATGAGAACAATTAAAAGGCTAACTAGTCAATGATGTATGAAACAGGCCAGATAATCCAAGATCCCCCTTGGCAGAGATGCCAAACTGAAGAACCAAATGTATCTTTCCAGAATATGTACATATGCATAATGCATTTTAAAATGTTGGCCAGGCCAGGCCAGGCGTGGTGGCTCACACCTGTAATCCTAGCACTCTGGGAGGCCAAGGTGGGAGGCTTGTTTGAGCCCAGAAGTTTGAGGTTGCAGTGAGCTATGATGACGCCATGGCACTCTACCCAGGGCAACAGAGGGAGACTCTGTCTAAAATAAAATAAAATAAAATGTTGGCCAGATTGAGTAAGTTTTTTTTATAAATTCTACAATGAAATATACATCTTTCATTCGAGTTAAATATTTTTTCACTGAAATTGTTAATTAGTATTTGCTAATCAGATTGGTCAATGTGGTTTTCCTAATTTCAATCAGTATCACAATTTGTCAGGCCAAGGGAGAATGATTAAATAAGGCATTCTGAAGATTTTTGCCCCTATCACATGTAAACTCCTAAAATCTAGAGGAGTTTCTATTTTATGCACAAGCTTATCCCCTCAGACATCTTCCCACCCTACAGCCAATTGCCAGATCTCAGCATACGTAGGGAACATCGTGTCTGTCCGCACTTCCTGCTTAGCTTTTGGTGTTTTGGGTCCTCCCTACACCTGAGAGCAGAAAATGGAGCCTGGAGAAAGTACTGTGAGTCCATTTTCCACAGAGATCAGGGCCAGCAGTGCCAGTTCAGAACCCAGTATCAATCCAAGTGGGACAGCACAGCAAGGGGATGTCAGATTGTGAAACCTACTAGCTAGGAGCTGGGCGGAGCCAATGCATGATGAGGTTCAGAGTTTAGGACTTGAGGGCAATTCCCTGAGCTGAGAATTCACAACAGTTTTACGGCAGCTTCTTAGGCGTCAGACTTAGGTGTGGGAGGAGCACTTAGAGTGGTTGGACGCAGAGTGACACAGCCAGCCAGTGGCACTGGAATTCAGAATCAGAGCCCCTCCCTAACAAAACATTATTAAGAAATCACACCCTAATCACTGCTCGGCCTTTTGTCTAAGATCAAGTGTGAAGAAATCACAGCCTATAGACCCCAGCCCAAATAAATTGAGCTTTTCCCACATAGCTCTGGCCTTTGCAATGAGCCTAAGTATTATACTTTAAGGACGTATCAGTAGCATCAATGCCACCATTGGTTCCAGATCTCACTGTTAGGCTGTGTTCAGATGGGCAGGTAAGTTGGGAAAAGCCTTTGTGAGGCCCAGAGACCCTTTACTTGGTGGCTGGGAGTGCCTCAAGAAGGGGGAAACCCCTCTGAACTTATTTCTGTCCAAGCCCTGCTCTCTCCTCTGCTCTCTCTGTATGAGTGCCTCTGAACTGTCAAATGCCCCAGCTCCTTAACCCCAGTGTTAAGGCCCCATAGAAGCCCCTTGCGCGCACCTGCTGAGTGGCCAGTCCCTGGCAGTGAGCCATCCACCTGTCTGATAGGGCTGGGCATGTTCTTGCCCCCTGACCTCTCCAGCCCTCCAACCCTCACACAAAGACCCTGATGCTGACGTCATCTTGTCTTGGTGCTAGTTTTGAATCTTGGTCAATAGAACAGAGTTGGAGCTTGTGCCACACACAGTGAACACGGCGCCTCCTTGGAACCTGCCCACCTCCTCCCCAAAGGAAGAACAGTGAACAGTTATGCAAACAGGAATGGAGACTCTATTACATGAGCCAGGAAGGTCGGTATCCCTAAGAGGGAGAAATGGCACTCACGTGTCAAGAGGGAGTGGCTGTGTCTAACTGTGCCTTTCTTGATTTGTCTAAATGAGCCTCTGTAGTGGCTTCTCAGGAGAGAGACAGAAGGGGTGAAGGAGGGAGAGAACATGAGAGATACATGCAGGGAAGGGGATAACCCTGGGTCTTGTTATTGCAAAAGAAGTTCCATGGAAAATAACAATGTCTGGAGAAAAGTAAATAAAGCACACTGTGGCTCAAGGGGAAATGGGGTGAAGGATGGACTTCCTCTTTAGAAATTGAACTATGGCCTTGAAAACTGGTTGCGAGTCACTTGGACTTATACACCATGTGAGCTTCCAACAGGTTGGAGGGTGGATGGGTTACTCCCAATAAATCACTTCCAGGGGTTTCACTCATTCCTTGAATTCTTTCCTGAGTAGATCTGTGATAAACTGCTGAATTATTGTGCCAGGCAGGAGCTGCAAACGCAGCAACCTAAATAATGAACAAAAGCAAGAGAAGACCCAGCAAAGGGCGGGGTCTGAATTTTCTGTCACCAAAAAAAGAGCTTATAACCCAGATCCTATTTTTCTGTCAGTTTTTACAAAACTGCAGCTACCTTGTCTAGCTGACACCTTGGAATTGCCCGTTATTATAAACTTTTAAATGATTCTAGTATAAAGCAAAATTCGTTCCTGATTAGTTAGACTCATTATGAAAATATTATTGGTAATGCCGAGTTCAGGTGGGCCAATAAGACAATATTGTATAATGGAATGAAAGTGACTTGGCAAATGCTAGTTAATTCTGGCTGTCTCGGATATATGATCCCCACATGACGCTTCCTTTTTTGGAGATAGGTTTAAGAGGGCTTAGCCACTGATGAGATAAGGAGGAAAATGGTAACTATGAGATTTTAAACACAAGTAGCCAATGAAATAGAGTTTTTATTAATGGAAATAGGAAAGACCTCAGGAATTACTGGCTCAGGAGAAAGCTGATGTATTGCATGCTGAGTATGAGATGTTAGTAAGACACCAAGTTAGAAACAGTACTTTGGAGGCAGGTGTGACTTGGAAGAAGTTTTGGGAAATAGTCATATAGTAGAACCCAAGAAGTAGATGTGATCAAGAGAGAGATGGCGAGGGAGCAGAGGAGGATGGGAAAAGCCAACTGTGAGGGGTTTGGCCAAGGCAAGCATCCTTGGAGGAGGAAACGAGGGAAGAAGCCAAAGAGGGAACCAGCACAGAGCATTTTTGTGAAAGCCAAGGGAGAATGTGATCCACAGTGGCTTACAGGGGCCTGAGGTGGCCTGGGGTTCTGCAGCTCTCTGACTCTTTCCTAGGACTCTCCCCTCAACCCTCACCTCTCCAGCACTCTGGCCTCCCTATTGTTCCCTGAACAGGCAGACATGCCCCACCCTAAGGCCTTGGCCACCTTCCACCTGGAGCACCCTCCCCAGAGGGCCCCATGGCCCCCTCTCCCACCTGTGTCAAGTCTTTGCTTAACGGCTGCCTCTCAGCGAAGTCTTCCCCGCCACCTTTGGGGCACCGAGACCTCCCACCACCTGCACCTCCCGGGCTCCCTGACCTGCTCTACTTTTTCTTTTTCTCTAGCACCTTTATTAACACTATTTAATTTACTTATTAATTTGTCTAAGTAGGTAATTAGTAACTGCTTACCAATATAATTTACATACTTTATGATGTATGTTGTTTAACGTCTGCCTCGGTACTCCAGTGAAATATAACCCTCACAAGGGCAGGGGTCTTTGTTTTATTATCCGAAGTGCCTAAAGCAGTGCTTGGTACAGAGAACCTCAATGACTATTTGTTGAGGAAAAGAATGAAGTGTTGGATGGTGCTGAGATGGCAAGAAGAATGGGACCGAAGCAAGGTCATTGGATTGATGTTTTAGGAAGTCCTTGGCCACGCTGGTGAGAGCAGTTGCAGGAGGGTAATTGGAGTTGGGTGGTAAGTAGGGTGGAGTACAGGAAGCAGAAGCAGCAAGGCTCACAGTGCCTACATTATAGAGCAAATTAATGTTTGGGCATAGTATTTAAAACTCCAGAACTATAAATAGCCCTACCAGAACTTTCTGACGCTGGTATTGAAAGGCAAATGGAAGGCACGTAACTCGTAGGCACGGTGGGCTGGCCTGTGGGTGGGCTGGCCTGTGAGGAGATGCAGTTTAGAGGGCAGAATGTGACCCTCAGTGTATCCAGATTCATGAGATAATGCCTTGTTCCATGAGGGAGGTACACAGTGTGTTCAAGTATGACCTATTTTAAGACAATCCAATTTTTGTAAAATATAAACCTACAAATCACATGCGTCAAGGGTGATGGATTTAGATGAAGATAAGAGAGGAAGGGGAAGTGGGAAACTGAGAAAGCAGCTAGAGCTAAACAAAAAGCACAGGAAGAAAACAGCAGGGACAAGACGCCCCCCTGCTGAGGAAAGGCGACAGTCTGGGCCTGCCCCAGGGAAAACAACCCGTCCAAGGGCCACAGGGGAAGGGAGGGCAGGAGGAGGAGGCCTTTCTTGGAAGTTAAGACAGCCAGAGGAAAACAACAAGCTCAATTATAGAAAGATCTGCAGAAAGGGGATCCGCTGGAGGAGGGAGAAATTGGAACTTGAGACAGTGAATAAGCCAGAAATCAGGGAGTCAAAGAGGAGAGGGAAAGAGAAAACCCTGAGGGCAGTCAGAGGAGGAATTAAATCTATTTCAAGAATGTGCTCCACGAATAGGAGAACATACAAGGCCACAGGGAGAGGTAAAGGACAAACTCAAGAAACAAAACAAAACCCAAAAACAGGGAATGAAAATGTGAGTGTACCTTTTGTATGAGAAACTGGGGAGTGTTCAAGTGTGTGTGGAATTTGATGATGGGTCATTAATTCATTCCGTTGTGCTGTGCACTTGCATATGTATAATAACAGAAACATCAAGAGGATCAAATACAGAGAGGTGGGGCCCGGAAGGGGAAATGATTGTCTAGGTTATATCCACATGATGTTCACCTAAGGATTCAGTAGTGTTAGACCCCAGAGAATCTGGAAAGTGGGCTCACCAGGGGCCCATTAACAGGGAAATGTGGAACCTCTTGGGAAAAATTCACAAAACTTTGCTTATCTGGGATGCAAGGCCTAATCAATGAGCTAGACCAGCCTACTGTTTGTCTTGGAGAAGATAGTATATCCTTTGGTTGAGAAGTGACCTTCCTGTATCTTAGGCCTTGTCAGGGGGCTTTCCTTAACCAACCATAACCACACAAGAAAAACAACAGTTAGGCTGGACATGGTGGCTCTCACCTGTAATCCCAGCACTTGGGAGAGGGAGATGTGAGGATCCTTTGAGCACAGGAGTTCAAGGCTGCAGTGAGCCAAGATCACACCACTGCACTCCAGCCTGGGCCACAGAGGGAGACCTCGGTCTCAAATAACGACAACAACAACAGTTAACACTTACCGGGAAGTTCCATGACATGTACTGTTCCAGTGCTAAGCTCTTAATGTATAGTCAATATTCATTATGCATATTGGGTATTTATCTACTCACTGATTCTTATCTGTGATCCTAAAATCAATACTGGAAACACTGCCATGGTCATTCATGGATAAGCACAGAGCAGAGGAACATTCCAGTCCCCCAGCTGAGGTGGGACAAGACGTCACTCTGCCTTCTTGTTTCAGCTCTCAAAAACAGGGGGTCATTTGGGTGGTTTATTTAGTGCCACAGTTTTTATGCATTTTATGCTTTTTGGGGGGTATTTCACTGTTTAAAATGGTCCCTGAGCATGCTGGTGAAGTGCTGCCCGGTGTCCCTAAGCACCAGAAGGCTGTGAGCTGCTCTTACAGAGAACAATGTATGTGTTAGATAAGCTTCCTTCAGGCACGAGTTAGAGTGCTGTTGGCCATGAGTTCGATGTTAATAAATCAATAATATATACTAATATTAAATAGTGTCTTTAAACAGAAACTCACGTAAAACAATGTAATGTATTGACTGTTTGACAAAAATGTGACCAGAGGCTCGCAGGAGCCTAACCCCCGAAAAGCGATGATTTGGTATTGGATAATTCAGGATTCACAGCGAGTTTATAGAACAGAGCTACCGCAAATAATGAGAATCAACTGTACATTATTGCATTTAATAGGCGTAGGTCTATAAAGTAATTCTATAAAGGGCCCATTTTATGAAAATACAGGCCTACAAGAATTTTAGGCTTAGAGAGGTTAAATACTGTGTTCAAGGTCATAATACCTGCAAGAGACTAGAGCCCAGCTCTGACTCCAGACCAGCTCGTGGTGTTTATGTTGCCGTGGTAGGAAGGTGGAGGTAAAGGAAAAGGATGGATTCCACACAGTGGAGGGAGGATTTTATTCATGAACAAACATGAGCTGACCCCAGGAGACTCCTAGGAATTGTTTAATGGGAATTTAAAGTACAACTGGAATTTCTGAAATCACAGGTAAAGAAAGAACAAGGAAAATGCTATTTGTTATTGTTATGACCTTAGTTTATATTCCAGGATTGTGTGGCTTGGGGAAATTTGGGGCTCCATGAGGTTGTGACCTTGCTTTGAAAAGAATAAAACACTATGCAAATGTGTGGTGCACCACAAAAACAATGGGTGGGGAGCAGGAAATCCTAGTTTCTCCTCCTCATTCTGCCAGTAGCTTGCTGTCAGCTTTGAGAAAGTCACCTTCCCAGTCCCACACCTTAGCTGTCTGACTTGTAAAATGAAGATGTTGGTAGATCATACCCTCTGGTGTAAGTTTCTCTGATGTAAAAACTTACATCTCTGTCTGGCTCCTAACTGGGTGACTACAAGTCCTCCATTGCATGGAACAGGCTTGGTTTATACCTCTTGTCCTGGCCTAATCATGAATAGCATCTTCTTTCACTCTCAAATTGTGCCAGTTTGGACAATAAATTATACAATTATCCTGTGCTTAACCAATATTTGTTCCTTGGGTCTTCTTGGCTGGGTGAGATACAAGAAAATCCTTCCCCTAGTCTTAGTAGTGGAGACCAGCTGGGATAACTTCTTTCAGACTCAGTGGGTTCTTGGTGTCTGGTTGGTGAGCAGCTTGGCTCTCACCTGCTGCCAGGTTCCCAGCCCATTTAACCTGGCTCTTGCCTCACCCCTGGGACCTTAAATATGAAATGTCCTGCTGCTTAAGCTGAGAAACAATTCTGTTCTGCTATTTGCCTTCCCCCAAAAGAAATTATATCAGCTGGACTGTGAAAAGACAAAAGTTTTGAATGTAGTGAAAAAGTAGTTTGATACTTTTGAATAGCATAGCTGATTCAAGGACATAGAATACCATAATAAAGCCATTCCTAGTCATATTAGATTTGGTGTTTTTTAATGAAATTACCTACAATCATAATATAATTATATCAATACTGATTGAATATAATGAAAATTAATTTTAAAATATAGAACTAACAAAGCTAGATTGAGAAGTGAGATGTTGAAACAAAAACTTCTGCCAACTTTGAGTCTTTCAAAACACATATTCTTTCATTCTCTTGCTATCACATAAAAAAGTTACATTAATCACTATATGAAAAAAATCATCTTCACTATTAAACAAGACATTCTACAGTGTATTCTCCATCACCCATTCAAGATCTATAGAAATAAAACATAAACAAGAAAATAGTTATGCCTTATTCTTATTCTTTTTAATAGGTTAAATGTACCATATAATTTTATAATACTATTAATGTGCTTAACAAAACATTTCCTCTTAGATAGTGAAAGATAAACTTTAGCTAACACCAGATTAAATAATCCTAAACTTTCTGAATGTCTTTTGGGAAACTAAACAATCAATTACTCTAATTCTCTAATCTGTGTTTCCGGTTCAAATTCTCCTTCCCTGTCTTTCTGTGTAACCTTCAGCTATTCAACCCAGAAAATGTAATGTGTTAATGACTGAGCAAACATTGAAAAATTGGCATCCTAATGGAAATACTATTTCTGCACACTGCTCACCGGTTTGAAATAACCAATTTCTCAGTAGCAGTTGCTTGATTTCCAGGAAGAGCTATGCATCAGGAAGAAGGGCTGGGGAAGAACTTATATTTGTTGCAAATACAATTGGCTAATGTTAGGGTGGAAAGGCTAGTAGTTGCTCACAGCGTGGGTGGAGAAAGATTTCTCACTCAGAGATTAAGATATAAAAGTAAAAAAGTTTATTTTATCTTCTCAGAAGGATAGAGAGAATGAGAGAGAGACAGCGAGAAAGAGGTAGAAAGAGAAAGAGAAAGGAGAAAGTGGGGAAAGACAGCAAGAGAGGCATGAAATCCCAAAGAAAGAGACGGGGGTATAGCAGCGAGGCCAAGTGGCTCACTGAGTTTAAGGGGATGAAGAGAGAAAGACAGTAGTGATGGCTGTCAGTTGATAACAAAAGTGGCAGCAGGTAGATAATAAAAACTCTAAGCATGTCAAAGTCCTAGAGTTGGTTTCCTGCCTTCTCTAGAAAAGGGATTATCACAGGAAATGTGACTCAGTCCTCGAAATCGGTAAACGCAGATTCTCAAAAAACAATTTTGGAAGAGAGAGATTTACATCTGTTTTCCATTCATTCAGCTTTTTCAGAAGTTGTGCAAAACAGAACTGCTGCAGGGTACCTGTTAGACAACTCATAGGATTGATCTTTAATCGTTATTGGGGAAATTGGAGGATTAGGTATTTTTCCTATGTGGGATTAGGTATTTTCCTGTTGTTTTTGCAAGGTTGCCCCTTTCAGCTAACTTCTATCTTAGAATCCTTTGGAACAATATTGAGATGGGTTATCGGCTAGAAGATCATATTCCTTGGAACTTGCCAACCAGAAACTCAAATGGAAGACTGTGTCCTTGATGCTCTAACACAAAGATGTCAAAGTAGCTTCGTGTCCCTCCACAGTGCCTGCTCTGTGATTAGGAAATGACCCCGGTAAGATGCAAGGCCTGGAAGGGCCTTGGCTGACCTACGCCCTAAAGAGGAAGGAACCACCAGCACCTTTTATCTGATGCAGTTCAGAGTTTAAAATATCATCCCCTGTCTGTGCTGAAAAGGGACAATTTGATCTTATGAACAAACAGTAGAAGTAATTTTGCATTAAAAAAAAACTGTTGGTTTCTTACAGTTTCCACAATTATCTTGAGATGCTAAATGTTAGGATATTTTACTTTGCTTCTGAGACACGTGTTAAGTAAAAATCTTTTTATGATGTTGGGCATTTATGCTCAATTTATTTTCTGTTAATAATTCTTCTTATTTGATTATTAATATTTTAAAAAAGAAAAAACGAATTTCTCTTTGTCCAGAGTCTGGTTCAAGATTTTGACTTTTAAATGTTTTCCTAAAGAACAGAGAATGAGGTTGCTATTTGCTAAGCCTGGAAAGACAGAATTCATCATCTGTGTATTTAAGTCATTGGTACGACTGTCTTTCTTGCTCGTCATTGTTCTTCCCGGCCACTTTCTCTGTCTGCAAAAGTTTCACCAACAGAGACCTCTCACTTGTAGGCATCAGGTTATGATTACATGTATGTTTCATCTTTCTCTTATCAACATTTGGGATAAAATGAAGGATATGAAGTA
Organism: Varecia variegata; assembly: GCA_028533085.1. Taxonomy (NCBI): domain Eukaryota; kingdom Metazoa; phylum Chordata; class Mammalia; order Primates; family Lemuridae; genus Varecia; species Varecia variegata. The sequence goes on along the minus strand of CM052445.1, from coordinate 20,468,935 downwards.
ACCAGTCCATATCTTGAACTATCAGCAAAGATCAACTAGGTCAAGCCTGGAAACACACACCATGTCTAAGGCCAAGACACAAATGAAGGTAGTGAAGATCCCGGTTCAGAACCCAGCAGGCCACAGGCTGGAGGGGTGACGTGAGTGATCAGTAACACCACGAGGAGGGCTCTGCTGCTGGGTCAGGGACGTTTTCTCGCCCCGCTTTTGGATTTTCTACCCTGAGTGGCCATATTGGGGCCCACCTCCAGTGTGCAGCCTTAGCAGAAGTTGGGGGACTACAGGTGTCCCTGCCACTGACTGGAGTAGCAGCATAGCTGCTAGGAATCGTGGAAGTTTTTGCCTTCATGACCTGTATTTTCTTATGATTAGAAATAAAACTAAATGATTTAAATAATTCTGTTTAACAGAAGTCAAGGAAGAAAAACAGGTGGCTATGAAGTGTTATGGACCATAATAAGTCACCTAAATGTGAGAGAATGCTAGGAACTGAGAACCCTCTGCGCAAGGAAGTAACAAAAGCAAGTAAGTCCTCCGAAAAATATTTGACAGACCCAAATATATTTCAAGTAACAAAAATAAGAAGCATGCCCTTTCTGAGTCATAAAATGAACATTAAACAAAGAACTGATTCTATGCTTGCTGTACAGCGTGGTTAAAGGAAGCATGGGGAGGAGGGATGCATTGAAGGAGTGCAGTGAGTTGGAAGGTAACTTTCCTGATTGGGAGGCAATTATCAAGGGTGAGAAGCCTAGGAGGAAGGAGACATATTTTGATCAGGTCTCATTCTTCTCCCCCTATGGTCTGGCCCCGCAAAGGGCTGATCACAGAATTGGCGGTGGAGGGGAGTTTGAAGCTTCCCAAGAGATGGGTAAACAGCTGTTTTTCAGAAAAGGATGAGCTATTCCTGAGATTAAGCAGGTGACAAAATGAAACCGTAAAAAGCTTTCTAGAAGAGGAAGCAGTGGAGAGGATTTCATCCCCAGCTACTGGAGGTGTCATAGACAGGATCAAGATCTGGGACCTGTTTGTGATCAGAAAGTACAGGTGATGAGTCAAAAGTGCTTGAGGAGGAGAAAAGAAGGCAGACTAGTTCTTCTACAATAAGTAATGACTGACCACTGTTGAGATGTGATAGAGATTACATTATAGTTAAGAATATTCCTTCAAATTTTATTCTGTATTATGTTGTGCCTTATATATGTGAAATAATTTAATATGAAAATGAAATTGCTTTCTGATAACTTCTTTTTTTTAATTTTAAAAAGCATAGTCAACTGTTTTCCTGCTAATTAAGAAAAGCCTGTCTGCAGACTCTCTGTACTTGTAGCAGATACCTGTGTTTATATGGTGGGAGACACTATAATTTCAGAATTAGTACACTTTAAATAGATAATCAGCCTCCATAAAACTGGCTTTGAATATCTATACCTATTAAGTGATGGCAACTGTTATACCCTGGGAATAAGAAATACCCACTCAGATCATCAGAAAAGATTGTAAGTTTTGAAGGAAGAGAGATAAGGACTCAAATCTCCGTTGCAGAGAAACCTGCTATGTTGCCTGTAACCTCTGTGAGCTTAGGTTTCCCATCTGTATTAACTATAATTTCTGATAAGCTATACTGTTGTAGGAATTAGTTATGATATATGCAACGTGCTAACACAGAGCTTTAGGGCCTCAATAAACACTTCTTAATGTTATTATGGGATACCATGAAACCATTCATATTTTTAGAAATATAGATACTAGACATACGGAGTATCTTAAACCTAGTTGTTTTAAAGTCCCATTGCTCATCTAAACATAAAGTGACAACATTGCATTCTTGAAAATGGTTTTCAGAAATATTAAGAACCACAAAATTTCTACTGAAACTAGAAATATTTCTGGTCTCACATAGAGTGACCAGCTGTTCAGGTTTGCCTTAGACTGAGGGAGTTCCTGGGATGTGGGACTTCCTGTTCTAAACCTAGGAAAGTCCCAGGCAAACCAGGACAAGTTAGTCATGCTAGCTGCACCTCACAGCTATCTGGACTTGCACTACAACTGGGCTTCCCAAGGTGAGGTCCTCGGAACAGCCACACCAGCTTTACCTGGAAACCTGTCAGAAATCCAAATCCCTGGGTCTCACCCCAGACCTGTTGAGTCAGAAACTCTGGGGATGGGGCCCAGAAGTTTGTGTTTTAATAAATTCTCCAGGTGATTGTGGTGCATGCAGCACGGTAAAGTTTGAGAAATGCTGATCTATGTCACTTATGCCAGACTAAGACATTTTACAGTGGAGAATAGAAAAAAGCAATGTATTAAGGCTGTTTCAATTTCGTTAAGACACATAAGTCAGCATTTTCATAGCTAGCAGCCCCCATCATTAAAATTTCCCAAATTCTCTATCATTTTATTACTGAGCTCTGATAGAGAGGAATAAGAAAGACAAGATACTACAGCCAACACGACAGGTTAGCTCAGGAAGGAAGCTGCATCTTGTTCAAGTTTCCAGGGAAGGAGAGTTGAGTTATGCAAACTAAAATGCCGCTGATAGTCAAATAGCTTCCCCACCTTTGCAAAGTGTCACACGGTTGGTATCTGGGACTGGGACTTGGGCAGGAAGTTTATGGGTACGGCCAGATCCTACCTTCGGAGGGAAACACCCAGGAGCCTCCCATTTTAATCCCTCTAACAAATCACATCAGTCAGTTCCACAGGAAGGCTCTGGTTTCTTTTGCAAAGCAAACCAGGAGAATTTTCATAATACCTGATCACTGTGTAAGACTTTGAATATCTGAATTTCTAGGACACCAGAGTGTGTAACAATTCACTTTTTATCTTAATATTGACATCTCCTTCACATACACCTCTCAGCACCTGACAGAGCTTTCTCAGTGAAGGGCTTTTTGTAGGGGGTGGGGAAGGGCAAAAGGAAACTACCAAGTACAATAACATAATGATGAGTATAAACAAATAGGTGGGAGGTAAGTTACATTCCGGTTGTTACCACTATTCTAGTGGGAGTTGTGGGAATGTCAGCAAATGACCAAGGTCCTTTGATCTGATCATTTCTCATCGATTGGCTTGATTTTTGGATGAAAATGTGACCCAAGTACATGTCATCATTATCTTTGCCACCGATTCTCATCTTTTTTCCAACATGAGGCCTAACCATGACCTTCTTCCCTAAAAAGCATGATCTCTCTGGTCAAAGAGAGTGGTTTCCTCAATTAGCACCTTTCTTTTTCATCCCACCACAAGGTTGTAGAAGTCAAGTCCTTTTCTTGTTAAACCTAAGAAACATAAATGTCAGAGTTGCTGTTGTGGTGTGCTAACTTTTGTCACGGTTACACACTCTGTCTTCACTGGCTTACAATTGAAATGCTGAATATACCATTGAAATGTTTTTATACTATTGAAATCTTAAACTTAATTCTAAAAAAAATATGACCTCAATGGTCTTACACCTACTTATGTTTCATAGGCCTTTCTGTCTGATTCTGGGAACCAAAGGCATAGTCCAGGCAGGCAATAGTTAATGGTATTACTGCTCCAGAAAGCTGGTTCTATTAATACTCTCAAAGGCAGTCATTGAGCAGATGGTGGGTAACCCTCATACAATCTCATGTGATTTTCTGTTAATTACCAAAGAAACATTGATGTTGAGGTTTCTTCACAATGGAGTAAGTTAAATCACTCTCCAAATACTGCATACTGAAGATAACCACAGCTTCTTGCTCTCTAAAAAAAATAGAAATGGCATCTTTACTTTGTTTCAAATACCCAACCCTAGTGGCAGTCCAAAAGTTATGGCAGACAAAATCCCTTATGCCACTATAAGGAGGATGAGTAAATATTGTTAGCAAACTTTAAATGTGTGACTACTGAGGGGTGGAATTTGAAGCTTCATGCCCACTTCCTGTTTCTGTCCTAGTCTACCTTTTCTGACCTCTAAGCTAGTGGGAGAGAGGGAAGGACCACAGTTTTGTGACTCTTCCTAAAGAATAGTGTTGAGTTTGGGAAACAAAGATTGATTCCTGAGAGGGTGGCTGAGGATGGGGTGGCACAGAAGAAACCAGCTGGTGTGTCCCTCTCCTAACTAGCAGACTCATCGCCCTCACTGGCTCACAGTGCATGGTTCCTGAGGATTCAAGGAAACACCTGGAGTTTTTTCTTTTATTTCCTTTTTTCATGATCTGGGGCCAATGCAGGAATAAATCTAAAGTTGAATGAAAGACAGAGAATTCAATACTGAGCAAGTCCATGCTGGAAAGGGGTAGCATCACCATAGTCCCCAAGAGAAAGTGCCAAAATGCCCTGGGTAATGCTCATCTGGGACTGTCACTGTTCCCAATCATTGTTAGCATTGCTGAGCTCAAGCTTTGAGCCAGGAACCAAGCAGAACTCTCCATGGGTCTGTCTTACTCAGTCTTTGCCTCCATTAAGCTCCCTTTGCCACCTTGTTGCAAGCCGAGGGAGAGCCTTTGTAAACTCTGTTCAAGGGGCCCTGTCAAGGCATGTCTTCTGTCTTGGCCCAGAAAATTGCTTAAGCACAGAGCCTAACAGTAGGGCTGCCAGGATCTGTTCACTGGAGTTGACCACTTACTGACTTCGATGTCACACACCTGTTTGTCACTTTTCCTTCCAAAAGGAGAGCCAAGCTGCACATCAGCGAGAAATGTTCCGCTCTCATCTGCCAGCTGTTTGTTTGTTTTTGCTATCTTTCCACATGAGAAGACATTTAATCAGGACCCACTGGGCAAGCAACATTGTCTGGCCTCTGAAGGCTGAGCTTTAGCTCTTTCGTCAGAACAAATGTGAAAGAATTGAATAGTAAAATTTGAAAGATACTGAGTTGCTTCGAATCTAAAGATATTTTTATGTCTTTCTCACCTTCTTTAAATAATATGGTACACTGAATTGAAGCCAAAATAACAACTTTGAATTCTAAAAATTTTTAACACAGTTTATATGTTCAAATTTCTATTTTGTAGCTCCTCTCAAGGGCCCAATTACTACAACCCAATCATACAATTAAAAAGATCCTATGCTGCTGAAAACAATTTTATCAGATGTATTTCTTCCAATGGGATAAATCTGCTCAAAGATTTAAGCCATGAAGACCAAATTTATAGAATACACCAACTCTAAGACTTCTTCTTTACACAAATTTACTTTTATTGTCAATACCTCTGAGATGTTATAAAAATAAAGTTAAATATTTTCAATAAAGAATTACAAAATGGGAAAGATATTTATATTTCTTCAATAAAAATACTTCAGAAAAGTTGGATCATGACTAACAGAGAAAAAGAGGGAAAGAAACAAAAATTGTTAAATGCTCACTAGATGCAAAGAGGCTTATATACTTTCTCTCATTTCACTGTTAGAACAGTCCTATGAAGTGAATATTATTATTTCCACTTTGAAGTTGAGGAAACTGAAATGCAGAGATTTTGAGTAACTGAACTGAAGTTATATAGCTAGTAAGTGAAGAAGCTGGGACTCGAATCCAGATCTGTGTGCTTTCAAATTTCACTCTCATTCTTTTCGAGTACGAGGGGGGCTAATTATTACAAAAATACCCCTTGCCTCTCCTCTGACTTTGAACCCAATTCAGAAAAAAGACAGAGCAATGGAGATCAAAGCATCAGTTTTCTTACTTACGAAAAAGACCAGAAAATGTGGCTTTCGATGTGTGGCCCAACGGGCTGGCTATAACTCACAGGGAATTAGAAATCCTTGCCCTCTTGGTCCCTGGCTTAGCAGGGCCCCCGCAGGGCCACACGCCAGCCCCAGCAAAGACTGCTCTGGAAGGTTTAGGACAGGCGTGAAGGGAAGATGAGCCACGGTGGGCAGGCTGGCGGAAGGAGAAACCAAGGCTGGGAGCCAAGCTCAGGCTGCCCACGTCAGCCTTGGCTCTTGGCTCCTGCTGCTCGGAGGAGTGAGTGGCTGGGGAAGGGAGAGGCGGGGGCTGCCTCCCATTCTTTCCGTCTTAGGGAGAGGTAGAAATCTCCCTCCAGCTAAGGAAAGGAGAAATGGAAAAATGTTGTTGCTCCTCCAAGCAGTCCGCCTCACCACACTGTCCCGGGGCTGAAGCCCACTTGCTGCTGCTAAATTGGGCCAGGAGAGAACTTTCTGGTCCTCCTTCTCTGCTGTAGGATGGCAGTATGGCTCGGTGCTTAAAGGCTGGGGGGTTTTGAATTGCAGACCTGGGTTTGAGTGCTGGATCTACTAGCTGTAGAGCCTTGAGCAAGTTTCTTAATTTCTCTAAATTTCATTTTTCTCAGTCTCAGATAAAAATCAGGGGTAGGTGTGAGGGCAGTGAATGGCACGTAGTACGTGCGTTTGGTGTCTTAGCAAAATATCCTGGACGTATTTTCTTCTAAGTAAAAGAATGAATTACTGCAGAACCCAGAAGCTCTGACAAGTCACTGGCTACTGCATTTCACCCACAGGAGACAAGAAGAAATGAGGTGAAGAGTTTAGACCAGGGAAGGCATAGGAAAGGTGAGCCTGTTTGCCAAACAACCTGTTGGGGACTGAGTTGTGTCCCCACCAAATTCATATGTTGAAGTTCTAACCCCGCCCCCATACCTCAGAATGTGACTATACTTGGAGATGGGGTCTTTGAAGAGGTAATTACGTTGAAATTAGGTCATTAGGCCCTAATCCAACGTGACAGGTGTTCTTACAAGAAGAGGGGGAGACACCAGGGAGGTGCACCCAGAGAAACGGCCATGTGAGGACACAGCAAGAAGGCAGGCATCTGTAGCCCGGGAGAGAGGTCTCAGAAGCAGTCGAGCTTGCCTGCACCTTGATCTTGGACTTCCAGCTTCTAGAACTGTGGGGGGAAAAAAAAAGACAAGTTCTGTTGTTTAAGCCACCCAATCTGTGGTATTTTGTTATGGTGGCCCAGGCAGACTAATACACAACCCAGAAGGAATGCTCCTTCCCCTTTCTCCTTCTTCCACATTATAGTTGTTTTCTTCTTTTTTCTTTCTTGTTTCTTTTCCTTTCCTTTCTTTTTCTCTTCTTGCCTTCCTTTCTTAAAATTTTATTTAATTTTTTTGGTCTTCCTGTGCCTGCCTTTGCCTTTCCATGAAGCTGAATTCCACCCTCAACTAACCATTCATCTCATCCAGGTCAGCAAAGCAAATGGCCTCAGTTGTTTCTTTCATGATTTAATTATTGTAGGATCAGAATGTGACTTATTTCTCTGGGAAAAACAAAACATAAAAAAATTCATGAATCAAGCTGGTTTCCTTGGTTTTAGGAGAGGGAAAGTAGGGCACTCACAGGGTTTGAGGCTGGGAAGCACCGTGTGGCTGGGTCTGGCGGACACTCTAGGCTTTATGTCTTGGTTTGAATCCGGACTAGAAAAGCATGACTTTCTAAAAGGCTTGACGGTTTGGATCTGGAAAAGTTTATGTGAAAACATACTAGTTTTGAAAGAATTTGTGATTTTGTGGAACTGAAGGAAAGTTTCCACCATTGCCTTTTTTGTCCTAATGGAGAGCGTTGTTGTTCCATCTGGGTCTTGGCCCAGTCTACGCTGTGGGTAAGAGTAACCATTTATAACGTCTCCCTGGCCAGCGCTAAAGCCCTTTAGAAATAGGGCTCGACACAGCCCTTGCAGCCAGAGCCGCGCTGTCATGGCAGGGGTACAGCTCCTCACCAAGGTCTACCTCTCTGTGAAATCCATGCCTTCTGGAAGGCTGTTTGTAAATAGATACTAAGCATGACTATTAAAAAATAATTTATTTCTGACCATCAAATAGTGAAATAGTGTATCACTTTCATTATTATATAAGCACACATGACCAAATATAGCCGGAGTGGAGTCTTGGCTCAAGTGCTGAACTTGGATTTCCCCCAGTGAACACCTTCCCCATCATTCATATTGAAAACCTTTCCATTTACTGTGGTTGAACTATTTGCAGAATTCTCAGGCTGGGCTCCGTGGCCTTCTGTTTCTGTGTGCTGGTATAGCTGAGCAGATTACCGTGTTTCTGAGGGTCTTCTCTCCCATTTGCTCCTGGAGTGTGTTCTTTGATTTGCAGCTCTAATAACCCTGCAGCCCAAGGATCACATCCAGCTTGGATTCTTCTCACTGTCTGAGCAGCTGCACTTTGCTTGAGATAAGCTGCTCCCATCTCTAGTCACTGCACTAGTCCCCTGCCATTCTTCTTACGCACTGCTGGCAGGTTAGCTGTTTAAAGTCCCACACCCAGGAGTCCTGAGTGTGAGGACAGTCTTGACCATGCTTGCTTCTCTTTAGTAATGTTATTCAGAAGTTCCTCAGTTTATTAGTTTCCAAGGACTGCTGAAACATATTCCCCTGAACTGGGTGGCTTAAAGCAATACAAATTTATCCGTGAGAAGATAAATAAATACTTTGAGAAGTTTTGGAGGCAAGAAGTCCAAAGTCAAGGTGTTGGCAGGGCCGTGCTTTGTCTGAAGGCTCTAGAGAAGAATGCTTCCTTGCCTCTTCCTAGCTTCTGGGGGCTCCCAGCATTCCTTGGCTGGCAGCTGCATCACTCCAACCCCTGCCTCTGTCATCACGTGGCTTCTTCACTATGTTATCTGTGTCTGTCTTTTCTCTTATAAGAACACTAGTCATTGGATTTAGAGCCCACTCTAATCCACTATGACATCATTTTAACCTAAACTAATTACATCTGTGAAGACCCTATTTCCAAGTAAGGTCACATTCTGAGGTTCCAGGTGGACAGGAACTGGGGGATGGAGCCCCAGTCAAGCCAGTGTACTCAGGGACTTGCTGACTCCTCTCTCTCTGCCCAAACCCACCACACAGAAAACAACCAACTACTAAAAAGCAACAAACGACTGTTTGTCCTGGATTCCAAACTGGCTCAGAAGGACCCTGGGAGCCACATGAATATGAAGTATTATTTCTCACTGTGGAAATTACAGCAGAGCTGCACTGGGCTCCTTGCTTGAAAGGGAATTCTTATGAAACAGGTACTGGACTTAACTAGCTTTGAAGAGTGGAACATATTTTATAATGCCTGATAGATGGTTCATTATGCTTTAAAGCAATAGAAAAAAAAAATACCCTGAAGATGTTGAAAGTAAGGCATGAAGTCAGTATGGCAGTCAAAGAAGAACACAACAAAAGATGATGGAAATAGCTTTTATAAAATTGCCTTTACAAAAAAGATAATGAATTGTAAATTGTGCTTGCCAGAATACAGCTCTCATAGTCCATCATGTACCTGATATTTTTTTCCAAGTTGAAAATGAATCAGGGGGTTGAAGTCACTTGAAAGAAAAATTTTTTTTAAAAAAAATTCAGTTACGTCTAAATTGTAGCAGTTCCACCCACCATTATATACAATGCCAACTGAAATTCTGGCAAGCTGCTCAATATATGTTTAAAGTCAGAATTTGGATTTTATGCTATGATATATAGCTGAGTTACACTGAAGAGAAAGCAAGGACACTTTGCTTATTATCCTCCTTTGGCCAAACAAGATTTATAGCTCAGAACAGAAATCATGGTAAAGAACGGGCTAGGAGCTTGGGTTGATGAAAATCACTTCCATTTAAGTGAACCCTAAGAAGCTTGCTGGATATAATTGTTATAATAGCCTTAGAAAAATCACTTTGCCAAATGTTTTCATCTGAAAAGAAGTAAGCCAGACTGGAAACGAACTGGAAAACCCTACTTTTTCTATCTTGCCTTTTCCCATAAGAGCAGGAGAGCTCAGGATGTAGAGGGGAATGAACAGAACCCGTCCCTCTCTGAATCTAGAGATTTGCAAAAAGGTAGATGAGGCAGATATTGCTTAACAGGCAGAGGGCATGGAAAATTTGAAGGCTATTTTGAAATCATGTAGGCTTTTGGACTATTTGAGCTTGTCTAGCATGCTATGTGAATGCCTTAAACAACATTCATCAGGAAGCACCATAGGAGATTAGTTACCTGCATGGACTTGAGAACCAGACAGAAGTGTGAACGAGTCTCTCCTTTGTCTCCATGAGTCAAGAAGTTAATTTCTTTATATTTCATCATGTCCAAATCAGGGCTTACAAAGGCATCTATTAGGTAGAGTTGTTATAAGGCTTAAATAAGATAACACATGCAAAATGGATGGCAAATACTAAGTGTTTAGTGAAAGTTAGCAATTACTAGAAACCTTTTCGGATTTGTTTTATTTTTCCTTTGGAATATACAGAGATTTCTTTCTAATTACTTAGTTAACTCAAAGACAAAAGGTAAAAATCTACCTTTTCAGTAGAATTTGCCCTGCACGATGTTTAGGCACAATGCTCAGGGGTTTGTATCTCTGGCTTTGAAGTCTCCTCAACTGTTGTGTAATGGGAAGAATGATGAATCCAGAGCCAGTAGATGTGGATTAGAGTCTGGATGCTGCCATTAGCAAATCAGCCCAATTCCTCATCTGTGGATAAAGACCTACAGAATCATAGGTCTGTAGCTATAGCTAGTATGACAGATAAGCCTACAGAGAGAATAGGCGAGAGGCCATGGAACTTAAACAGGGACAGAAGGTCAGTGGAGCCAGGATAGAGGTGGATGGTAAAGTTTAAGAGAAAATAGAAGAGGGTAGAAGAGAAGGAGAACCAACTGGTCAGAAGGGAAAGGATGAGGAAGACAAACGAGGAAAATAGAGGGAAAAGGAGGAAGGAGAGTGGGAAGAAAGAAGAAATCAGAAGGTGCAGTGAGAATCTCTGCTCTGCTTGGTTATGTAAGTGATGGGCAGTAGCTGGATCCTTGTAACCTGAGTGAGAGTCCAGGGCTGTGGCTGACAGTGGCTGACTGGCCTGTGTGAGTAAACCCTGTGATGTCAGCATTGCGATGTTTTCCTTTCCAGGAATTAGGATTTGAAAATAGCAACTTTTGGGGGTCAGTGTGGGAGCAGACTTAAAACAGGACTTCTTAGAACATTCCTAGAAAAGGGAATAGAAAACAGAGGAAATTATCATATAAATAATGCAGAATTTTTTCCTGGAGTGAAGGACATGAGAAGTCAGATAAAAGAGCCCTTCTTCCAGTGCACGGCAGCGCAGTAAAATGAAAAGACAACAAAGCTCCCAACATCCTGAAATTTTATGACATTCATGAACAATAAGACATGTTACAAGTTTCCAGAGAGAAAACACAGGTCACACACTACATGTTAGTAATTTAAATTGCATCTTCTCAGAGATAACACAAAGTTTGAGGACAACAGACCATTGTCTTCTCTTCTGCAAGAAAATAATTTCCAACCTAGATTTTTATACCCAACTAAACTCTCAATTAAGAATGAGTCATTTTCAGATGTAGTCAGTCTCAAAAATTTACTTTCCACACACAATTTCCTAGGAAGGAACAAGATAATGTGTTCCACCTAAATTAAAAACAAACAAACAAACAAACGAAAAAGAGAAATTCAGGAAACAGGGGCTCTATCACAGGATAGAAGAAAAGGGAATTACCAATCTGTTGGTGAGGATAAATCCTTAAGAGTCCATAGAAATAGTAATGATTATAGCAGAAAGACAAAGGACTGCAAGGAGGTTGTTGGAAGAAGAAATTAAAACTGATACGACCTGATGTATTTGACCATGTTGAGACAATTTTTGTAGTTCTGTGGAGATTTGGAAGAGGAATTAATGAAAAGTAAATAAAAAATGGCATATATACAGACATAAAAATGGTATGGGAAAAATTTTTCTAAGCAAGAAATGTCATCATAGTAGATTGCATGGCTCAACTCTGAGTGTTTTTATTGTTATAATGATGTAAGCATGAAATACTTATGTAATCGTGAATTGTAGTAAAAGCTATTTTGTGAGGATGGTTGAGGGGAAGTGTGGATGTTGAAAGTGGTGTATCTTTCAATTTAGGAATTCAATATACAATATCTAAATGGGGGGAGACATACAGAAATTGATATTAATATAAATACATTATAAAAGTGGAGGTAAAGGACAAAATAAACAATTAAAATAATTGAAAGTGGTTGTCCCTGGAGAGGAGGATTTGGGGTGGAAACTTCTGTTTTTTTAAATTGTTGTTGTCTGGGGCTTTGTAGTAATATTTGAATTTTTAAATTGTACATGTCGATACTATAAAGAATGCAAAAATTAAATGTAAAATATATATGGAATGTAAAGAAAAACATACCTCACTATGATGACTGATATGAAAACTCAGAAAATCCCTCACAAATAATCATTCTATCTTTACTTTCCATCTAAGGAAATTGAGGCCCAGAGAGACAGTGCAAGTTGACCCGGTTATGAAGTGGCAGAGCCAGGGACCAAACCCAGTCTTTCTGCTTTCCTATTTCAGGCTTCCCGGTAATACCTACCCACTTATCATTATCTTTTAGCTTGCATTGGTCATGTTGCTTTAAATACTATCCTCCATACCTAAGAAAAAAGCCTAAAATTAATAAAATTCATCCTGTGTTAGGCATGTCAGAGCTAAACAAATAGAATCTTGTGTTATCTTAGGTCTCCGTTGCACTCTTAGTTTGGTGACACTCTAAGGAACAAAGATGAACGTTCAGGTGAGTAGTAGATACAGCTTTGGAATCTAAGCCTTTCCTAATGGAGAAATTCTTCTCATCAGATCATCCCAAGACACGGGGAACTGATCTCATCGCTTAACAAATGTTCTCAATTTGATTCAGTGCACCTGGGAAATAACATTTCTATTTGCTGCCAAAATGTGATTGCATTAAACCTTAATAATGTACCTGTCATGGGGGTTAGACAGAATGTTTGAATTGAATGTCAGCTATACCACTGGAGCGCTCTTTAAGATTTACTTTTTCAAAAATCTAGAAATGAAGATGAACTCTTAGTTTTCTGCTATTAGTTTTACATAGCCACTGCTTAATATTGCCTCTCTTCCACAACCACAAGCCATCATTAGACTTCTTGGAAACCAGATATTTTTTGTGTCCTTTGGCACTAGTTCCTGGAAGTGTCATTATGATGTCTGCAATTTGCAGAATTCAATGGCAGCTCCAGTTAAATAAACAAAATCTAATTATGTCAAAATTGGACCTTGCCTAAAGTAGGATGATTGGTTTTCATTTTATGTAATACATGAGCACCTGCAAAAATGGTAATGTCAAGATGTTTCTCACAAAACTTTTAAAAGAATTGGTGGGGGAAATTTAGATTGAGTTGCTACATGTACCATCAGTTTGTTATTTCTAATCTACGTCCTTGGGTTTTAAATTTATGACCCCTAAAATGTTATGCCAAATGATGAAGGAATGTACATCTTCAAAAAAGATTATCTTTATACAACTTTCCTGAAAGTTGTATAAAAGTTCATAACCCCCAAAACATAAAGAACAATTTCTCTGCCTAAAGAAATGGAGTCCATGTAGAATCCTTTAATTAGGTTCTTCACAGTGGAAACATGGGATTTTTGTAGTAAGTAGTAGTAAATGTTTGAGAGATAGAAAATACTAAATATACCTTTTATTAGTACTATTTAATTCCTTTTCTATCTCTAGAATGATGAATATCAAAGTTCATCTCAGACAAATTTCATCTCCTCTCCCACCTCAGCCCCCAATTTTTTTACTGGCTTTTGAGGAGTCATATGGAGATTATCAATAGACAGTACTCCTTATCATGGCTTGTTCCATGAAAGGGCCATGTATGCAAAGCAGCCCCCAAATGCCAAAGGAGTCTGGAAACCAAAGTAAAAGGCAGTCAAATCCAGTTTGTCAGTAAAGGGTGTTTTACTGGGGTTACTTACAGACAGATGCATGGTCTTGGGCAGCCAGAGACAGGTAGATCTCTGCACTGTTACTCCCCAGACCCGAGGCTTATATACTATGGGGGAAGGGGGTATGGGTTCTGTGTAGGACAGTTAAAGACAACCCTTCAGAACAGGCAAGAATGCTATATGCACCATGGCCCATAATTTGTGAGATAACATCAAAGTTGCTTTGATCTAAAGGCAGGATTTACAGTGAGTACATGTTCTTACACCAGGACAGTAAATAAAGCAAAATCAGGAAGCATTCAAGAGACTGGGATTAATCGGAAGTCAACATGGCAGATTAGCATCCAAGATGGAGTCACTTTTGTCTCCCCATGGCTTCTAATTGAATTTTCTACTTCTCTCTCTAGATCACACGCTGAACATATTTAATAGAAAAGTGAACATCTCCAACATTTACATTATTTAGCAATGCCAGTAGAATGACCCTGTTCACCTTTCTCCTGGTTTCTTTCATTGATCAGAAGCAGCTTTTGTGCCATCGTTGCTAGTGATCTCAAAAGACGTTTCCATTAAGCAATTATAGAGCAAATAGAAGGTCAAATCAATGATAGGTGTGTGGCCTAAATTTATGGACCTTTTTTTTTAAAAAAATTATATTTACATACTTAGATTTATAGCCAAGAGATTTTTATCATTGTTAAATTTAATATCCAGCAACCTGGACACATCCCATAAAAGTTCTGAGAAGGAAATTTAATTGATTATTCTAGTTAATTAACATGTTTCTTTAATATTTTAAAGATCAACTGTACTATATTTCATATTAAGTAACACAACACATGCTTTCAGAAACGTAATAATCTATTGGGAATAATCTATGGAGTTTAAAGTTCCTCTTTAATATGTAGGATCAAGCTGGGTTTTCAGGTATAGTAATAGCAGATGAATTACCACACTGTGGAACCACTTTCTTACTTTTCCACAACCGGAAATTAGATTTTGACTGGGCTTATTTGTTTCTTAGATATCAATTCATGCTAATCAAATTAATGAACACTAAGGTATAAATCACACATGAATATATGTATTTCTAGAAAGCAGAATACATCAATGTCTGTTATACTTCTATCTTTTAGTTTTAATACTCACATCCTGGAACCTAGATACCTGGGAAGCAAAAGCAATTAACAGTTGATAGCTGACGTAGAATTGTACCAGAGAAAACTGGCTATGGGAAGATTCCTAATGAACAACCTTGGCCCCACCATAGCACAGTTCTTCAGAGATGGGGTGATTTCTTAACTGCCTGATGACTTGGTCTAGATTTCTTACATTTGTAAACTGGCTCTGTCACTTTCTAGCATCAAAACCTTGGATATTTAGTCTTTCTAGTCTCATTTGCCTCAATTATCAGTAGGGGAAATAGCAGTATCTACCTCATAGATGATTAGTAAGTTTGAAATAAGAGAATAGGTATAAAGTATTTAGCCTCCTATTGGTCCATAGTTAATATTAAAAAATTGCATCCTTAGACCACTCTTT
Organism: Varecia variegata; assembly: GCA_028533085.1. Taxonomy (NCBI): domain Eukaryota; kingdom Metazoa; phylum Chordata; class Mammalia; order Primates; family Lemuridae; genus Varecia; species Varecia variegata. The sequence goes on along the minus strand of CM052445.1, from coordinate 20,453,679 downwards.
TCTCTTCTCTTTCCTTTACCCCTTTTATTTTTCCTTCTTTCCTCATTCTTAATCAACTACATCTATTTTTTTCCTTAAAAAACAAGACAGAAACACATGTCTTGAGATATGTGTTTTATGTGTATGATTTGAAGTTTTACATAAGTGACATTGTGTTCTAGATCTCATTCTGTTTCATACATTTTTCATGCTACTATATGAGAATTCATTGCCTCCAACTGTCACATAGTATTCTGCCATGTGTATAAGCCATAATTTATGCATCTCTTCACTTGGTGATGGACACGGGTGGCTTCCAACTTGTTACTACTCCCCAGACAACGCTGTGTTGAACAAAAACGTGCATAGTTCCTTGAGAATCTGTATGAGTTTTTCTCTGGAGTATATTTCCAGGGGCAAAATCGCTAGGTCATGATGCATACATTTATATGGTGGACCTGGAAGGACAGGACATACTTTTACATACTTTTCCAGTTGAGTGGGGAAGGGTGCAGGATGGGTAATAGAAGATAAATAGAAAAGTGTTAAAACAAACCAAGGACCTTCCTTAGATTAATGCTATGAGTGTTTCTTTGACTTAATATTTATGATCAGTTCAGGGCTGTTCACCTGAGGTCCTTAAAGATGACATAAAAAGAATATGGCTTAATGCATCATCAATATAAACAGCACACCCACTACAGTGGCTTAGCATCACTATCTGTGCTCCATGGCCAGTATGCTAGCTGCCTACTAGCCTACGAATATATTGCAGAACATCATTAGGTGATGTTTGTGAGGCCCTTAAAACTCCTGAAACTCGGGCTCTCTGTGAACAATGCAAAACTGTTACTCTGCAGTGATAGGCTAGGAAACTTTAACTGTACATCTCTCCGTTAATCAGCCCTGGAGATTGCCATGACTTAAATGGTCTCTTCAGTCCTGACTACTGCTGATTTCCAATTATCCTGTAAAGATTTCTTGTAAGGAGACTATTTTGCCACTTTTGACCATTTTATCCAAAGAACAGAAGGTCTCACACTCAGGAAGTGTACTCTCTGTTAATTCGTTATTTGGTCACACATATTTAAGCAAGAGGTATGAAATCAGGAGTTTTGAAGTAAGCAGTGCAAAAAGAGAAATGTCAAACCAGGATTCGGTGTTAGTTTAAATTTACTCTCACAAATGGGTATGACTTTTCTTTTTTAAAGAAAAGGATGAAGTATCATTCAAGTAACTGTTTGCCAATGCCAAAAGATTGAAAATAACTAAACCTTTCATTTTCAGTAACACTTTTTGGTTTTTCATAGGCCCAATGCTAAATGATAAGTATGGTAGCTTTTCAAAGCTGGACAAGGTGACTATTTCTTCATTAACTGAGGAGAGATAGTCCTGGAAAAGTTGTAATAATTTTCTTCACAAGTAACAATAAGAGCAATAATGTGAAAAAGAGGAATATTTCCTGAGACATGTCCTTTAATTTGGAGCAGGATTATTTTAATTTTTAATAGTTTAGGATATAATAGGTAAGTTAATTAGTTCATTTTGCTCAAGCCATTATAATATTAATCCATTGTTATTTTTGGTAATACATATCACTGTAATTGTCTTACTATTTAGAAGCCAGAAATACACAATGGGAGGGCACATTGGGAAGTAACAAACACCACTAAATTTTTAAAACTTTTCTATTTTATTGAGTTGGGTTTTATTTAAATTTTTTATTTCTCTTCTTTTATCTTTGTCATTATTGTGACTAGTATGTTTTCATTCCTCAAATCGGATCTGTATATAATATGTTCTGTTCACAATATTTAAACATACACATTTTATCTCAAACTTTGTATCAAACAAATTATCTTGCTGTATTCTAGATTGCAGAAATTTTCAAAAATGTAGGTTACAAAGAATTAATTTAATGTGTAAATACCATTCCTATCTGGTTATCTTTATCTAAGAAAACAGTCCTTCATTTGTAAACCCTCTAGGAGAGTTAACTGTAAACATATCAAAGCTGATGGAGGGGATTTAGGACAAAAATTTATGATTAGACTCAATCTTTTAACCCAGCGGTTGGGAGTTAACTGTGAAACCCCTGTCCTCAGAGCTTTGCCCCTTTAACTCTAATTATTTGTGTGCTCATTGATTTAGAGAGCTGGAAGATTCACCTCCTGAAAAAGGATCTTCCTGAAGTGCACTTCTTTTAAAGATGTGTTTGCCATATCATGTAGCTGCAACCCATTCAGCCAGAGGTGATGGTTTAAAACTGGTATAAAACTCATATTCACTTCTGTTCTATATGTGTCCACATACCCAATACTGTGTATCTATAGTATAGACTCATTTTCCATATCTAATCTAGCCTGGACCTCTTGGTGAGGCAAGAAAAGCAACTTGTAAAATAATCTTTGTCATAACCCTTCAGTAGCATCTTTTGGGCTGGAAGGTATGCTGGAAGTCCTGTGGCTTGGCTCAGCCACTCAATAGGAGATCTGAACTATGCTCGCCCCTCTGTTCCTCTGTCTCATCAGGAAATGCACCCAGAACATTCTCCAGATTGTCTTAATTCACCTGCCTTCTGCCTTGTGTCACTCAACTCAAACAGAAGAGATTGCACTGTTCCTTTTAGAGATGCCTTAATTCTATAGTTAAAAGATTGAAATTTGACACAAAAATCCACTTTTTCTAGCTCTAACCGTTCTGGTCAATATTAAGGTAAGGAACAGGTTTGTTGTTGTTGTTTGTTAAGAAGTATGATCCCACAATTCTGTAGCATCATCTTTATAAGCAAAGCATTGACAATCACCCATTTGCTGGCCACTGCTCTGCTTTGGGTCATCTGAAGTCAATTACCACCATCCTTGGAGGATGGTGTAAAAACACCAGTGAATCGTGAACTAATTCGATGACATGCCCATAGTTCCACTCATTTCAGCAAGTGGTTTTCTGAACAGGGAAGCATTTCACATATGCCTAACAGACTAAATTAACTCAGAAAATTTAAGGGTTAGACCTCTTTGCTGCTCATCTCTAGTTCTCAGCTGTCACCCTGAGGCACAAGACCCCCAGAGTTGTCTTGATCATGAGGGCTTGAGAGCATTCAGAAAAGCCTAAATTAACTATAGTTAGGTCACACAGGTTGGGAAGCTGGTGCATATTCTCTGGCATGTGTGGTTTTTGCCTCTGTAGAATGGATATCCCTAATCATAGATAGCAGATGGAGCTGTGAGTGAGTGACCTTCCAGGGTCCCTTTCCCAAATAGAGCTATCACGATTCAAAAGCAATCCAGGTCAGCCGGCAGTGCCGGCCAGGGGCCTGGGCTGTCAGATACCAGCTAGGGTTGAATGCCTAATCTCCCTACTCCCAAACACAGATAACTCAAGAGAGAGAGAGAGAGAGAGAGAGGGAGGGAGGGAGAGTCGTGGCTTTGCAGAGCTTTGAGTGCTCAAGCACTGATGGAAACTACCATGTGCTGCACTTTGATCACTCTGGAACATCAGACACCTGAGACAGCAGCTGAGGCAGCTAAGGAACAGGCAGGCCAGATTTGTTGAGACTTTTTTAGCAGATTGCAGAACCCTAGAATCCTCATCAGCGCCAGTCTAACGCATGACTCAGGCAAGGGGAACAGATAATAAAAAGGACTCCACTTTTCAGAGTACAAATTCTCTGCCTTCAGAGAACACTGGCCCCCACATCCCTGCGACGAAATGCTTTTCTCGTCTCTAGAACACTGCATGGCTCAGGTTCCCTGAAGCCTGTTATGGTTTCTCCACCCAATAACCCATATTTATGATTTCTTGTATTAATAGACGAGCTGCATGGATGGAGATGGAGTGCAACACCTGAAATAATAAGATTTTACAGGAAATAATGTAAATGAAGCCTTTTGCCCTTAATGACCTATAATAAAATGCTCTTGTTACCAAGCTCTGCGGCAACCCAGTGCAGGTTGCCATGGAAACTCCCAGCTGCTCCTCTGCTCAGTTGCTTAATGATCAGTGTGATGTCAGGCTTTGCGAGAACCACAGCTCAGATAAATCTTTACAGCCACCATGACAGTCCACTTGGGACTTCAGTTATGTCTGGGTGAGGGTTCCTGTGTCCAGGTATAATTAAAAGACACTCAGACCTGTGACTGGAAATGCTTTCAGCAGAGAATTAGGTCACCTTTTTAATTTCTCCCTTCATTTTCATTTCTCCACACGACTACCCAGTCAGAAGTAAGCCAGACACAGGCGCCACAGCGCGTTACTGCGGAGGGTACTTCCCGTGCTGTGACCTGGCTGCCGTTTTGTGTGGGGGGAACATGGGGCTGGTCTACCCTGATCCACACCATAAAAGGTCACCTTTTTGTCCCCTATTCCCGTGTTCTCTGCATCCACCTTCCACTGTGACTGGGCCTAAAATTCCCACGATTACTCATGACTTGATTTAGACAACAAAGGCAGGAACTTTTCCCCCCAGTATAACTTTCAACATGTATTTATCATCTGGAAGGAAAAGACAAGACCTGGGGAATCTGTCCCTGTCCTTCCTTCCTTTTATTCTTTTCTCCTTTCTTCCCTTTTGTTCTCTCTTAAAAGGGCTTATTAGGTGCCTGTTATCGGCAGGAAATTACCAGAAACACAGGGATGAATAAGGCTTGGTCCCTGTCCTCTAGGAGCTGAGAGGTTATTAGAGGGACAGACCCATAAGCAAACACAGAGCTAAGGGGACAGAGGGGAGCACGGGACCCACGTAGATAAATCCCACCTGAGGGAGGGCAGGAAAGGCTTTCCCCGGGAGGAGATGCTTGGGTGAACTCTTGGGAGGAAATTAGTGGGATTGTGGATTAGTGGGAGGAAGGGAAAAGGAACACTGTGAGTAAAGACTGAAGGCACCAAATGGCCTTGTGTGTTTGGGAAATTGCAAGCAATCCAGGGTGGCCGGAGTTTGGCCAGAAGAGCAGCCTAGGGAGAAATAGAGACAGGCAGGGGCCAGAACGAGTTTTGACTGTATTTTGCGGGCCAGTAGGAGCTACTTAAGGGTTTTTTCAGAAGGGGAGGCAGAGGATTTTAACTTCCTTTTAGCGAGATCATTCTTTCAGCAAAAAGCAGCATGAACTGAGGAAGCAGGAGACATGGGACAGTTAAGAAGTTAACGGAAGAGTGTGCTTATAGAGGACAGCTACGGTTTTTTGTCTAGTATCTGTCTTTTGGAAGAGAATCACCCTTCTCTCATGGCCTGTCCCAACTGCACAGGGGGGGGGGCAGACATAAGACCCAAACCCAGGCCATTATAGTACCTATCCCTGGTTCACTGTGATGAGTCCAGGTGAGCACATAATCTAAGCAGCAGTAATCAGACTTTTCTAGTGAAATTTCATATATGGACTCCTGCACATAGGATTCTTTTTTTGTTTTCCTTGAAGATAAAAGGATGTAGCTTTGTGGCTTTCAGAGGCCATGTTTCCTGCTGCCTGGAGAGAACCCTTCGATCATTAAGCCAATACTCAGAGGAAAATTAACTGAAAGATGGGGAAACAGAGTTTTATTGATATTGTTTGGGCACCTAACAATCTAGAACCTAGATCCAGCTGTGTCTGAAACCAGTACACCAATGGCTGCACACAGCAATACACTTCTTTTTGCTTGAGCAAGCTCAGTTTTTTGTCACTGGTGACTGAATGATTCCTGACTAGGAAACCAGGTAAACATGATGTGAGCCTGACCTGAGGCTGTAGGGGATGGAGAGGACGGTTTTGGCAAAGTTAGTGAAACTACTCAGGAATTGGAGAGAATGACGCAACTCAGTGGGAGGGGAAATCAGCCGGAATGAGGCCCAGGTCCCTGGTTTAAGTGGATAATAATGACACCTTATAAGATGTTGAATATAAGAAGAGGAACCATTATTTTCAGAAAAGAGTTATATTTTTTGACATTGTTTTTTTAGATATTTGAGGGATATCCAGTTGGAATTTTCAAGTAAGCAATTGAGATTTCCTATAACTCACTCCCTGAAATATGTGCAAGTTATAGAACCACATGATGGTAAGTCTTCAAGTCCTGATACTCATCTGATATTTTAATTCCTTCTATTGAATATTTATTAAGTGCCTTCTAGTGCCATGTACTGTGCTAGGAGGGAAGACAAAATATGTATTCCCAGTCTGCGTTCTCCTGAAGTTCATAGTCTAGCTTAGGGGTAGACAGACATTGTATCTCCATGGGCTAAGTTAGATGAGCTAATAGAGGTGCAAAGTACAGGGGTGACACAGAGGCTGGATCTATCAGCCATGGACCTACAACTCTGACCAAGGGGTTGTGCAGTTTCTGCATTGGTCCATTGATTGGTCAACATGTCTTCTGGAATAGCTTGCATTCCTTTGGGATGACTAGATTTATAGGCAGTCTTATCCTATGTTGAGTGAATTGCATCTCTCACTGGCCATGGTTCTATTCATTAAGTCCCAAGAGAATACATTTAGTTTCTCTCCTAGGCAAAATCAATCCCTTCTTTTGTGTTAATAAGCCATTTGTGTGTCCCTTTCATCTTTCCCTTTTCAGTCTAAACATAACATCTCTAGTTCTTTCCAGTGTGCTTCATGTGATGTGGTTTTTGGTGGTTTTTAAAGTAGCTTTTATCAGTATGTAAGGTTATCTTATCAACTATTTGTTTATCTTTTGTTTCCTGATTGAAGAGTCATCTCCATGTGAACAGGGACCTTCTCTGTTGTGTCCATCATTTATCCCCAGCAGGGAAATCAGTGACTGAAACAAGTAGGCACTCAGGAAACATTCGCTGGTGCGTAGTTTCTAGTGTCTCGCCCAGCATCGTCTCAGCAGATCTCTTATGACTGGCACTTGTTTGTCAGTGGCCCTACTAATGTGCAGTGTACAATGGAGAAAACAATGCTATGATATCAGTAGTGGTTGCCAATTTGTTTTGCTTCCATATGTCTATATGATGCACTCCACCATTGCGCTGGTCTTTCGAGGAGGTACATCACATTGTCACCGTGTATTGGTCATCTCAAATCATTAAGTCTTTTCCATGAAACTGAGGCTAGTATAAGGTATAGCTTCCTCTTTTGTAATAGTGTTACTAGAGCTTGATCCTGAGCTCAGAACATCACATATGTTCCTGATCAACTTAGCCCAGTGAATATCTGCATGGTTTTTGCTTGCGATTCTGTTGTTCAATCTCTAGCTTCCAGAGGTCAGACTTTCTGCATTGCCCACTATGCTGCTGTGCTCAAATCCTAGCACATGGCCTATCATCTGGAGCATACTCAGTTGAATGTTTTTTGGACAAATTTCTAAAGGCATGCCTTCTGTATTTTTCAAGTTATTAATTAAAATGTAAAAAAGGAGAAATATTTTAACTCTCTTCCAGAAATATCCCTCTTTTGGTATCCATCCCAAATCCAGTGCTTTTGGATTCAGTTCATTTTTCTCCTTCATCTTTCAGGATCTTTTACTATCATCTAGATATAGTACATTTGCACTGTAGTACCAATTTCAATGAAAGAAATGGGTTTGGACTGACATAACCTCATATTAAGAAACCCACATCAGCTCCAGGTGGTCACCAGTTATTCTTCTATCCATTCCAAACCCACTCTTTGTGGGAAGAATGTCACATGAGCTTCCTTGTGTACACTCTGGTGGGGAAAAGAATCTGTAGGAATCAATTGTGAAATGGCATTGACCTTTCACATTTCCACAGCCAGCAAGGATGTGTGTGGGTGTTGGGGGGAGAGGTTGGAGTAAAGAAGCAGCTATCAAAAAAAAAAAAAAACCCAAAACAAAAAAACAACAACAAAAAACCCCCCAAAAACTCAACAAAACCCTAGAGGGTATATTTTTAAAGCCTATTTTGGGACTACATAAATTTTCATTTTGTTTAGAAAAGCATCACATATCCAGTGCATATTCAAAATATACCCATTGATTATTATGATCAGCAATGTCAAGATGGAGCCCCCCTCCTCTCTAAGCCCAAGGTTATTTCTGGCGGACTCTCACCCTAGGTATGGGCTTAGAGGGTGCTGAGTGGAGGAGACAGGGAGTAGGGGTAGGGGTCACTGTGCCCCATAGCCGTTTCGAAGGCCCCATTAAGATGGCACTGGTTACATCAGAACCACTCTTTTCTCTATTTATGCCCCCAGGTAATGATTCTGGAACACTATGAAGGAAGGGCTTCCTTAGATTTCAATGCCCCTTTAAAACCAAAGAGCATGTGGCTGTGGAGCCAGCCAGTTGCCACTTCCTACACAACACAGCAGGGTCCTTTGGTTTTGAGTGCCTTCAGCCAGAGTCCATCAGCATAAAGAGCCACATCTCCATGAAATGTCTAGGACATTTAATAACAACCACAGTATTTCCTACATGATTTACGGCTGCCTCTTTTCTGTGGGTTTTGGCAAGAAGGTGAGAATTCAGATTTGGCTATGCATGGGGAAATTGAACAGGCTTGGAGAGTCATTTTGTTCTTGTTCATTTGAGGAGGCTGTTGCTTTTTTCAAATTGGTGGTGGTTAGGATGTTTATTATCACATTTCTGCTCTCCATGCCTCGTCTCATGGGGATATGATTTTTTCTCATAAAAAAAATCTTTTGGGCACCCTTAAATGGTATAAGACAAAGTGTGCCTAAAACTTCATTTTTCTTTATTTGTTTTGTGAGGCATAAAAGAGTCTCCCCATTTCTCTCTCCCTACTCCCTTTCTTTCTCTTTAGAAGTATTTAGAAAAGCATGAACATCTTGGGGCCAGAATATCGTTATAAAGCAAATTACTACTAAAATGAGCAAAGTGTTGACCTCATAGTTGTAAGGAGTCCTTGCCTTGCCCTGTGTGTTGAACTGATGGCTGGAAAATAACTAAACTGTAGGGGAGCTTTCAATTATGTAATATTTTATTACTCCTTCTGGGGACAGGGACCAAGTGTGGCTAGTTCTCGACTATGGCCTTTACTGGTGCCATACTCGAGAATATGTTTCGATGAATGCTATTTGATGAATAATAATAAACCTCCATAAACATTTGCTGATGGACGCATTTATGGATTCCATGAAGGAACTCTTGGTACGTGACTTAATTTCACTGCTTCCCTAATTTCTCCACCAGATGGCAGAAGAAGGGCCAGAATGTTGACCCTGAAATATGTTTTGATTCTCAGATATTAAATATGAGATAGTATCAAAGGTTGGAAATAAAGGCCTAAATATATTCTCAGGATTTTATTTGCATTACAATTACTACATAGAAATATCTTGAAATAAAGAAAGGGTGTGAAAAACTTAGGTGCTGGGTCAGAGGTTAAAAGTTAAGCTGGGCATTACAGACCAGGGCGTGTATTAACGCTCTTTCTGGCATCCTTATGACATGGGAATAGGGAGAGGGAAGCACTTAATGAGAGCTTTTCACCCATTCTCCCTTTGTACCTGGAGATGTATGTAGGGAAGATGTACGGATATGCTCTCTTATCCAGTGCTGCGATGGCTCTAGGCCTTATAAGAATTACATCCTCTACTATTCAGTGTGACTTTTGGAGATAAACCCTTAAAATTCAGCTCACAGGGTAAAGTGTATAAGAAAATTAAAAGAGGTATTCAGGAACTTAAATGCCATCAGCCAACAAAAGGAAGAGTCTGAATTCTTATAGCTGGTAAATGTTTAACATCCTGGCATTGTTAAGTACTGCCCAGGTTTATTTAGTAAGCTCTTAAACAAACAGGGGAAAATGTTTTATTATTCCTGTATAAATGTATTTAAAGGAGAAATCTAAAAAAGATAGTTTGTTTTAGCCAGGAAACAACTTCATTCATATTCTCACTGGCATGTCTTATCCATATCTAAAACCCAAAGCATTTCTCATGGATTTACATAGCCTGTCTTTTGAGATAAATGGCTATTAGAATACAGTTAAGAGAGAAAAGGACTGAGTTGAAAGAGATTATTTTGAGAATATTCTTTTTAGGCAATAACCTGCCTGCTAGAAATGAAACATTAATTTTAAGGCAGTGGATCTAAGATTTTTTAAATCCATATTTGAGAAGCATATTTTAAGAAGCACACACACACTTAGGATATTTTATTGCATAGCTCCTCTGTTTTCTGAGGCCCTGGTTTAAACCTTTTCTAGTCACCATGGCAACAAGGACACAAATACAACATCCATACCATGAGCAGGATCTAATGAGGAAGAATTTCCAACCATACACATAGTATGTATATTTGACCTAAGTGTTGCAGAAAGAATTTAAATGCAATTTTAAACACAGTAAATTGTCTGAGTGAGTCATAAAATGGAAATAGTATGTGCAGCTAGGAAACTGTAATCTCATAAACGAACCCAGGGAAAATAGTGTTGGCTCCCCCTTCTCTAAAACCTCCATCTTGCCTTCCCTCATCTCTCTTCCTGATGTAAAGAATGTCATAGAAAATGTGAAGAAAATCCTTTTAAGCCTTTGTTTTTCTTCTTTCTAAAGTCCAAGCCTAAAATAAATGATTTATTTTTAGACATTGATCTTGCAAAAACACTTCAGCGCTTCCAATTACTGACTATAAATTGCTTTTCTAAAAAACTCTTCTAAATGTTCACTCTGCATTCTGAAAGGCGAAAACAGACCGAAATGTCATTGCTCTTTGCTCTGATTCTTGGCCGTGATGCTCCTCACACACAGTCTCAAGGAAGCAGAGATGGGCACGTAGATTCTACAATGGAGTAATGGTCAGGTCCATTCCCAAAGTTCCATCCTGGAGATAGAATAACATCTCAGGAGGAACCAGAAAGGGATCCCACTCTGGTTAAGACAAGGGTGACAACCGGTGGTGAGATGCCTGTGCACTGGGGAGTTTTCTTGGGCAGGAGTGAAGAGCCACAAAGGAAAGCAGGGAACTGTGAGTGCCAGAGACACAAAGAGAAGCCCCGGCGGGGAGCCTTGCGCAGATGCTTCATAAATGCTTTTTGATTTGACTGAGTGATCAAAGTGTGGTGTTAGTGTCAAGCAGCCTTAGCACCGCCGCCTATGAATGCCTTTGGCAACCCTCATCCTGGTCTGTCTGGGGGTGTGGGGTCAGACTGTCAGAAGGGATGCCGTGCCCTTGCGCCTGATGTGAGTGGGCAGCTGGGGCCGGACGTGGAAGGGACTGCATCGTGGAGTCCTGTCCTTGCCAGAGCCACATTCCTCCCTCGGAAGTGTGTATTGAGTGCTTGCCTTGTGAGGAGCACAGCTAAGTGCATTTTTGAGACTCTGTGAGAATTGCTGCAACTCAGTCCCTCAGTTTTCTGATGTCTAAAATGTGGATAATGGTAAATAAATAATAAGTAATATTTGTTTATGTTGATAATCTAACTCATAAAATTCCGTGATGCTAAAAAAAATTTTTTTAAGCAGCAGATGTAAAAATATAAGGTCCTTTGCATCAGAATGTTCTGCTAGCCTCCTTTCAGGAGGTGGCATAGCTGAGGGGCAAGAATGTTAGTCTGAGGGGCCAGAGAAATAAATTCAAGTCCCAGCTGGGCATAGACCAGCTGTAACACCATGAGCCTCTCAGCTTCTCTGGAGTTTGATTTTCTCATTTGCAAAATTAAGATGCTGATCTAGAAGATCTTCTACCTAATAATATTTTATTATCCTACAGAGTATTAAGAAAGGACTTGAGAGCCTGGTTTCCCTGGGAAGGTCAGTCTTACTTCTGACTCTCTTAAGTAACCCTCTAAACATCTTGAAAAAAGAGAGAGGCATTTATATTCAAAATTTCCAGTTGGATTTGGGAAATCAGAGTAAAAGTTGATACATTTTGCATGCCCAGAAACAGGGCCCTAGGTTGGGAAGGAGGAGAAGGCAGTGCCACATAGCAAACACCTGCCTCATTTCTACCCCTGTCCTGCCCTGGCCACACATCCCTGTCCAGGTGAACCACCTGGGATGGCCAGCAACCGAGTAGCCATGTGCAAAAAGGGTGTGGAGAATGGAGGGTAGTGGGAAGGAGAAAGAGAGAAAAGATTTTTCTGGGCCCGTGGTAAATATAATTTCCTTGGTGTCAAGTGGAGAAAAATGGGCATTACTTTTGATTACTCAAGTCCAACTTTCAAGACTTTTAATAATTTTAGGACTTTTTTCAATGGGAAAAAAGTATGCATTCTTGTGTATGTGTGTGTATGTATATATATACACGCAGGCACATGTGCATACACACACAAGTACACATGTGCACACACAACATATATACATATGTTTGCACAATGTATATGTGCACAAATACATGCATATGTACACACACACACACACACACATATATATGTATACATATATATCTCCTAAATAAGAATCCTAGGAAAAGATCTCATCTTCTCACCAGTGGTCTCTGCTTTGTTTCTATATCTTACTCTTAGACTCTCCCCATAAGGCATAAACCCAATGAAATTCATACTGAGACTTGAAAAGTACAGAAATCTCTTCTAGATATTCTGGTGTGAACATTCCCTTTGGCCTGACCCCTGCCCTTGTGCACCCACCATCACAAAAAACAGGGACAGAACTTGAAAATTCTAGCTAGTTTGGAAAACGATAAATGCCCACACTGTTTACATTTGCTACTGTTTCCATGACAAATTTTTCTTTTCAGAAGAAAAGAACATTTCTAAAAGAACAAAATTAAATCACTTTAAAGACTCAAAAAAGGATTGTGACTCTGGGAAAGTATTGAAATAACACTATATGTATCTAAAATCATTTATGACATTTATGAAATTCCCCGAGCACTTCAAATGCTTGGGGCTTTGCTTAGTTTAAAGTTCAGTCTTCTCCCTGTGTGTTTCTTTCTATTGGCACAGAATACAAAAGGGAAAACATCTTTAGAATTCTTTGGTGATGCAAGAAAATCGGATTTTACTGATGGGGATCATTGCTGAGTGAGGTATTTTATGCTGAAGAAGTAATTGCTATTTTGGCATAGAGAAGAGCAGCTATATCTATGTACATGCATATATGAATCAGTAATATATATGTATATGTGTTTAGATAGATAGACTAAACCTCATTCCGACAAAATGCCTCTTTGCCTTCCCCATATTATTCTTCAGTTACTCATATAAGGATTTTACTGCCATCAATCGATTTTCCATTCTATTCTTTCTATATTTTATCATCACTTTTGGTTTTCCTCCTAGAAACTGCTGTGAAATGATATGTGATAGATGCTAATTTATATCCCAAAGGGGATATTGCTCTTCGGCCTAGACAGACAGGATTGGATACTTTTAAGAGACCTAGCTGAGAATATATAGGCGGCTACCAGACACATACACACACACACATATGCGCACACACCCCACATTAACAGCAACAAGAAAAATAACTCCCTCTCCTCAGTGCTTGTCTTATATTCCTCCTCCTGACCTTCCACCAAAACAATAAGAAATAACATTCTTATGGATTAAGATTCCCACTTGTGGCCATACCTTTGTATAAGGCAGCCCATAATCAATTATCTCCAACTATAAATGAGTTCATCACAGTTTCTGGGCCCTGACAGAAAGGAACAGATAACTTGTTATGAATCACTAAGTATCTGAAAGGAAAGGGGGAGTTAGGTTAGTAAAAAAATGATTTAAGTGGGGAGAGTAATGAAGGAAGGAAAGATAGAAGGAGTTAAAGAAGAACTTCACAGAATCATACGGAGTCTAACAGAACTGGATCCAACTCTTGGTTCATCATTTCATGTTTGTTTTGTATACTTGAACCAGTTACCTAATTCTAAGATTCTTAGGTTATTTATCTGTAAAGAAGAATAAAAATACATATATAACTGGTTTGTTTTGAGGATTGTGTTAAATTACATAATGAATATAAAGCATATAATACAATTCCTTTTGAAATAATTGTTATTTCTATTAATTTAGAATTTCCAAGGATAACCACTGTGTCCATATAACCATGGAAAAACTTTGAAACATGTCTTGTTTGAAGGATGATAACTAAATGAATTCTTTATTCTAAAAAACTAATTAAACATCTGAAGAAAACTATGCAAAACAATGCTTAACATAAATAACCAGCAATGGAGAAACAAAAAGTAATTGTGTGCAGGTTTGTGTTACAATAGACATATTTTATGTTATTGCAAACTGTTATGCAAACAGTTGCTATAAGAGATCTGGAGTTACTGCATCAATATCAGACAAAATAGATTTTAAGACAAAAATTAGTCTTAGAGACAAAGAGGGACATTTAAGTATAATAAAGAGATCAACATATGCAGGAAGATATAAGAATTATAAATGTACTTGTGCCTCACAACAAAGCCCTAAAATACATAAAACAAAAAATTACAGAATTGGTAGTAGAAACAGTTGGAACTATAGTTGGCATTATAGTTTCGAATGATAGTTGGAGATTTATATACTCCTCTTTCAGTAACTGGTAGAACAACTAGAAAGCTTTGAACAACAGTATCAAACAACTTGATCTGATTGACATATAGCAGACTGCACATTCTTTTCAAATACACATGGAAAATTTTCCAGTATAGATTTTAGGCTAAGTCATAAAACCAGTAATAATAAATTTAAAAATTAAAAGACCATTCACTATGATCTACTAGGATTCAGCCCAGGGATGCAAGGGTGGTTTAATATATGCAAATCAATAAATGTGATACATCACATTAACAGAAAGGACAAAAACCACATAGTCATTTTGATAGGCACAGAAAAAACATTTGACAAAATTCAGCATCCCTTCATGATAAAAACTCTCAACAATTTAGGTATAGAAGGTACATACTTTAATACAATAAAGGCCATGCAAGACAAACCCACAGCTAACATTATACTAAATGAGAAAAAGTTGAAAGTTTTTCCTCTAACATCTGGACCAAAACGAAATGCCCACTTTCACCACTTCTATTTAACATAGCACTGAAAATTCTGCATAGTGCAAATAGGCAAGAGAAAGAAATAAAAGGCATTCAAATTGGAAAGGAAGAAGTCAAATTGTCCTTGTTTGCAGATAACATAATCTTATATGTAAAAAATCCTGAAGATTCCACCAAAAACCTCTTAGAACTAGTAAACAAATTCAGTAAAGTTGCAGAATACAAATCAACATACAAAAATCACTACAATTTTTATATATTAACAGTGAACTATCTGAAAAAAAATCAAGAAAACAATCCCATTTACAATAGCACCCCAAAAAGATACTTAGGAATACATTTAACCAAAGAGGTAAAAGATCTCTACACTGAAAACTGTTAAACATTGATGAAAGAAATTGAAGAGGACATCAAAAATGGAAATATATTCCATGTTCATGGATTGGAAGAATTAATATTGTTAAAATGTCCATACTACACAAAGCAATCTACAGATTCAATGCAATTCCTATCAAAATACCAATGACATTCTTCACAGAAATTGAAAAAAAAATCCCAAAATTGATATGGAACCGCAAAAGACCAAAATAGCCAAAGCAAACTTGAGCAACACATAAAACAACAACAACAACAACAACAACAACAAATGCTGGAGCCATACCTACCTGACTTCAAAATATACTCCAAAACCAAAACATAAAAACAGACACATAGACCAATGGAACAGGATAAAGAGCCCAAAAATAAATTCACGTATCTATAGCCAACTGATTTTCAACAAAGGTGCTAAGAACACACATTAGGGAAAATATACTCTCTTCAATAAATGGTACTGGGCAAATTGGATAGCCATGTGCAGAAGAATGAAACTGGACCCCTTATCTTTCACTATAAATAAAAATCAAGTTAAAATGGATATGGATAAAAGACTTAAATTTTAGGCCTGAAAATGAAACTGAAACTACTAGAAGAAAGCAGAGGAGAAATGCTTTATGACATTGGACTGGGCAATGATTTTTTGGGTACGACCTTAAAAGCACAGGCAACAAAAGAAATAACACACAAATGGGATTATATCAAACTAAAAAGCTTATGCACAAGAAACGAAACAGTAGAGTGAAGAGACAATGTAGAGAATGGAAGACAATATTTTCAAACTATCCATTTGTTAAGAGATTAATATCCATAATATATAAGGAACTCAACTCAATAACAACAAAAATAAACCCAAATAATCTGATTTAAAAATGGACAAAAGAGCTTAATAGACATTTTCAAAAGAAGACATGCAAGTGGCCAACAGGTATATGAAAAAAATGCTCAACATACTATTGGGGAAATGCAAATCAAAACAAAAATAAGATAGCTCACTCTAGTTAGAATGGCTATTATTAAAAAGATAAGAGATAACAAGTATTGGCAAAGATGTGGAAAAAAGGGAACACTTACATGCTGTTGGTGGGAATGTAAATTAGTACAGCTACTATGGAAAACAGTATAGAGATTCCTCAAAAAATTAAAAATAGAACTACTATATGATCCAGGAATCCAACTACTGGATATATAGGCAAAGGAAATGAAATCAGTATGTCAAAGAGGTATCTACACTCCCAGGTGCAACATTACTCACAATAGCCAAGGTATGGAATCAACCTAAGTGTTGCAATGGATAAATGGGTAAAGAAAATTTGGTATGCATACACAATGAAATATTATTTAGCCATAAAAAAGAATGAAATCCTGTCATTGTGGCAATGTAAGTGAACCTGGAGGACATTATGTTAAGTGAAACAAGCCAGACTCTTAAATACAAATACTACATGATCTCACTTTAGATTTGTGGAATCTAAAAATGTTGGTCTCATAGAAGTAGTGAATAGAACATTGATTACCAGAGACCGGGCTAGGGTTGGGAACAAGGATTGGTTGAAAATAGTTCAAAGGATTTTCTTCAGTTGATAGAAATGTGCTAAAACTGGATTGTTTATGAATGTTTATAGCAGCTTTTTCATAATTGCCAAGAACTGAATGCAACCAAGATGTCCTTCGGTAGGTGAATGGATAAATAAACTGTGGTATAACCACACAATACAATATTATTCAGCCCTAATATGAAATGTGCTATTAAGGTGCAAAATGACATGAATGTATCTTCAGTGCACACTGCTATGTAAAAGAAGCCAGTCTGAAAGAGCTGTATACTGTATGATTCCAATTATATAACATTCTAGAAAAGGCAAAATTATAGAGACAGTAAAATGATCAGTGGTTGCTAAGGATTTTGGGCTGGGCAGGGGGGAGTATTGAATATATGAAGTGCTGGGGATTTTTTAGGGTGGTGAAACTATAATATGATACTATAATTTTCGATACATAGCACATTTGTCAAATCCCACTGAACTCATTTGAATAGCGCAAAGAGTGAACTTTAGTTGATGTAAATTTTTTAAAAAACATCATTTAGAAGGTCAGAGGAGGGAGGGATGTAGAGTATGGCAAGAGAATCTAACCTTGTTACAGATGTATGAAACAACCTCACCAGGGGAGGTAGGGAGGAAAAGTGCAGGAAATGAATGAAGTCTGTAAGACCAAAGGCAAAAGAAACTCTGCATAAGCACTGCACTCTGATAGGTGAAACTGTTTTCCATAAGGGTAAGAGTTAACAATTCTAAAATCACTGTACGCATATACTGAAATTGAACAATGAATTCAGTGGATAGTGGATGGTGAGAGCCGGGTGTCTCACTGTTGAAGCAGAAGTTTAGACAAGCAAGGGGAGAAGGCTAAACTCATTGATGTGATAATGGATCAAGGTTGGAGACATCAATATGAATTCATGTTTAGGTTAATATAGACTAGATGGCTATATATCAAAATATTGATAGATATATGTAAATACACGGGTTCATGTACACACATAGATTTTCTTACTCTGACAGCTGAGATAGCCCAGAAGCACTGATATCCCAGTAGCAACAAGCAACCTAATACCCTGACCTTGGTTTCTAATACCATTTTCCAATAGAAGGAACCAGGGCTCCCTGGAGAAATGGCTGATTATAGAACTGGAGCAAGAACTATTTAGGATGAGCCTGGGGTATCTTATAGTGCAAGAAAGTAAGAAATGTCCACAAAACAAAACAAACAAAACCCCACAATAGGAAGGTATTATGAAGGAATACAGGAGCCAATTCAATGAGCTCCCGGTGGCCAAAGCTGGAACAATTTGAGCAAAAAATTAAATAAAGGAGTATTGGATGATAATCCAAAGTATAAAATAAATGTTTATAAATCCATAACAATATAAATAATTAAAGCAATAAATGGGGCGAAAGGGACACATTTCTCATGCAGAACAATTCCAAATAATTTCTGTAGACACTTTACGTTGGAAGAGGTGGGCCTGACTGCCCCCAACTCTGGAAGTGTGAGTGTGGTCTGCACACGATGACTGCCTTCGGGAGAGTACAGTATGGAAAGGAGGAAGAAAAGAATAACTTTACATTGGAGGAAGCTGCTGAACACTACCTCAGCCAGGCCATCAAAGTTAACAATGGTGGTAAGTCCTGTTGATAACACGTATCCTTGATAGGAAGTGATAAAAACGGCACGTTACCTCTGTGGTCTTCCTCTCCAAAACCCGTAACTCCAGACAAGTCATGAGGAAAACATTAGACACATCCCAATTAAAGGACATTCCACCAAATTCCTCAAAACTGTCAAGGTCATCAAAAACAAGGAAAGCCTGAGAAAATGTCTCAGTGAAGAGGAACCTGAAGAGACATGACAGCTATTAATAAATGTAACATAGTATCCTGGTGGAATCTTGGAACAGAAAAAGGACAGTAGGTGAAAACTAAGGAAATCTGAATAGAGGGTGAACTTTAGTTAATAATAATGTATTAATATTAGCTCATTAATTGTATCAAATGTGCCATAATAATGTAAGGTGTTAATAACAGGGGAAATGGGGTTTGGGGCATTTTAGAACTATCTTTGCAAGTATTCTGTAAATCTAAAACTGTTCTAAAAAGTAAGATTTATTTTTAAAAAAACAAAATTACCTCTATTTTCTGTAGTAATGTAAGAGAGATCAGAGAAGGCCCATATAACAAAATCAAGGATGAATTGAAGTGGCATCATAAAGGTAAGTCCCCCCAAAATGTGTACTGTCTAACTTTGTGGAGCTCAAATGCACTGGCTTAGTGCTAAAGTGGCAGCCAGGGAAGGTTTAGAATACGTGTTATTATTAATACATATTTGGCAGCAGGAATTTCCATTATTAGCAGCTGAAAAAACATGACATGGAACACTTGAACAGAACTGTACAGGAAAATACAAACTATCCCAGCTTTGCTTTCTTTACGCAGCTGACATCTCCTAAGGAATGAATAGCTGAATTTTTCTTTTCGGAGCCTGCAAGATTTATTTCTTTTAGGAAAGTCTAGCTTTAATTATTATAGAATGCTTTTTTATGCTCAAAAACCCTGAACTCATTTGATGGCTAAAAGGACTGTATGAACTGGGTTTTGTTATTATTATTAATATTTACAGGAAGAAACCAGTTAAGAAAGGGTAAGCGATTTGCTCCCGGCGATGCATCTGATAAGTAGTGGAATTAGAACTTGAACTTAGGTCCTCCAAATAACAACTTAATGCCCTTTCTACACCTAAAAATGATTTGAGAAGGCTTTTTTTCCTGTTGTTTGACACATGTTAGCAGACACCAGACATCTAGAAAAATAGTGTCACCTTTGATGAGTGAGGTCACCAAGGTGGGCTTTGTCCTTCCCAATGGGCACAGGTACAAACAAACCAGGAAATTCTTCTGAGCAGCACTAAGTCTCAATTTTAATCATTTATTTTCTTTTAGTTTGTTCCCCAAATGCTTTCACCATCTCTGCCTCTTGCATGAATCTGAGCAGACTTTTTATGTCTCTGATTCCCACCTGGCTGCTGAGCGCTCGCTCTCCATCCACCTCACCTGAGTCTGCTTCCACACTGCAGTTCCGCTTCCATCTCCTCACCCACCTGCCCGACACTGAGACCCTGGTCCCTGCTCCTGTTTTGCCTTGGTCTTGACCACATGACAAAGAGTATTCGACTCTTAGAGAAGACCCAAATGCTATTTGGAATAGAATATCTGCACTATTTTTAAAGGTTTTCCAGGAAACTGAAGTATTGAGAATTCACAGAGTTATTATGAATATCTAATTCTACCTCATCTCTCTTCTGAGGGAGATAAGTCTTAATATGTGTCACTTCTATTGAAGGAGATGAGGAATGGGGTCATTATTTTCAATATCATGGAAATATTTCACTGACCTCTAAAAATGCCTCCTATTAAAATGGTATAGAAACCAATTCTTGAGCAGAACTCAGACTTGAATAGAACCAAAGAATAATACTGCACATTAGAAGCCTCTCTTCAGAATAGGAGCTTAGGTTTTAACAATCCAACCAGCTTAGATACAATGGCACACCTTGGGATGTACTTAGATCTTTGTTGGTGGGTTTTTCAAAGAAACTTAGGGCCACCCTTGTTGGGGATGTCGTCAAAGAGATTCATATTTCACACGGTGGGGTGGAGGACCTGGGGAAATGGCATTGATGACTTTTAAAATCGGTTGTTTAAACCTGTATATAAAATGAGATTTCATATTGAGTTACTCCAGCCAATTAAAACTCATCTCAATTTGTGTTGCCAGAGTGCTATTGTCCTTGTGCAGTCATTTGCTCCTTTTTATTGCCCTCTGCTAATAATTCTGAATTTGAATCTACATGTATCCTTCCAGAGGAATTGAGACCTTTACACTTCTAAAGTTGCAGAGCCAGTGGCTTTGTCTCCATGTGACTGTGCCTCAAGGGGCAGCCAGATAGCTGGGGAAGAGCAATGGGATGGAGCATGCTGGGGATGGGGAGGGGAGACCAAGAGCTAGGATTGGGAGAGGGAGGAAGGTCGGCCACAGGTGCTGAGAAGAAGCGTAGTCTAGCAGACCGAATGCTGCATCAGAATGTATGGAAATGGTCCCCAGATGTGGGGAAGGGGGCATTGGAGGTAGAGAGAATGTTTAGGGGGCACAGAGCTTGAGGCAACACAGTAGGCCAATGATGAGAGACAGGCAGAGAAAGGCAGTGAAGACTGAGGGATGATGTGATACTCAGAAGTCCACACAGGCAGAAAACAAAAAATTTGTAAGCAAGTATCAGGGTTTTACCTCCTGTGTTGAGCTTCAAAAATAAGACTCTAGTCCCTGCCTGGTCTCTGTGGCTAGAGAACAAAGAAATGGCAGGCAAGACTCAGTTCAAGAGACAATGACAATGGCCAGAATGCAGAAAAGGGGTTACCAGGGACTGGGGCAAGGCGGGAATGGGGAGTTGCTGTTTAATGGGTTTAGAGTTCAAGTACGGGGTGATGAACAGGTTCTAGAGATGGAGAGGAGTGATGGTTGCCCAACAATGTGAATGTACTTAGTGCCACTGTACTACACATTTAACAATAGTCAAAATGGTAAATTTTTTATTATGTATATTTTACCAAAATAAAAAAATTTAAAAGAAAAAATAAATTAAAAAAAAAAAGATAGGCAATTGAAGCATCAGGTTTCTCATGCAGAAAGTCAGGCATGAAGTGGAGATCAGGTCTTGGTCTGTGACAGAAGGGCCTGGTGCACTGCTGAGCACAGGTCAGAGCTGAACCAGAGGCACGTGTGACCGTGTGTGGAGATTTAGGGTATGTGCTGGAACATCACTGCTGCCGAAACCTGGGAAATGCTGACCCTGAAAGTGGGCTTAAGTAGCCTCCGCTCCGGAGGCCCAGGGAGCTTGAAGAGGCTGGGTATTGGGCAAGACTAATACATGCTGGTTCTCTGTGATTTCATTTTCCTCACCCGGAATGAATGTTGAGGGTGACAACAAAAAACATTAGCCCTGAGGAAAACCAGCTCCCACCGAAGGAAACAATTTTATGATGAACAGAGTGGGAACAGGATATAGAGTTCCTTATATTTTAGGCCAACTCACTAACTGGTAGACAATTCTTCCTTTCAAAGAACTCTATGCCTTTTCACTAATGAATTCATGTCCCCATAGAGCCACAAAGGATGAGAATTTGGCCCAAATGTACACTTAAATCGGATCGCCTTGTAAGAATGCTTTAAAAAAGAAAATGCAGCCACCTGTGACACATTAAGACTGTTAATGCACTCATTGACATAAATACCTGGAGGGTTTCTATAACAGCTGGAACAGGGCTCAAAGATCTTTCGCATCTGCTTTTTAATGTACTTCCAAAGTGACTTCATAAAATTGCAACCACTACCACCAGTGGGACTGAGGTTTTGTTTAACGCCCTGGGTCCTCATCTCCCACCACTACTGAGGCACATGATTACCATTACCACCTACTCTGAAGGTCCTGAAGATAAAAATCACACCCCAAATAAGTTACCAATTGAGAGACAAGACTTAAAAGACTTAGGCAATCAAGACCCACATGTCCCTGGCCACAACTCTCACAAAATGACATTTTCCTGGCTCCATTCTCACTCACGCTATAGAATCTTTAGCCTCCTCAAATTCTTCCCATATGGGTCCTAGCAAGGCCCAAATTCCTCCCATATGGCACCAACCAAAGGTTCAAACGATGGACCTTCTCGGCCATGACTGGACCCCACACTGTCCAGCTGACCGTGGTGCTGCACCTACCTGGGCCGTGCCTGAGGTGAGAGCTTGGCCTCTACTGCCCCCCAGGCAGGCCGCTAGCTGAGGATGCCCCCACTGAAGCTGACAGGGATCGAGGTAGAGGGGACTGACGTCTGGGCCACTGCAGACAGTGATGACAGACCCTGTGGCATCCCCAGGACCACCCTTCCACTTCCTCTCCACCCCTTTGTCCTCAAGCGTTGTTCAATCATTTGTCGACAAATGTTTATTAAACATCTGTTACGTGCTGGGCACTGACGTAGGCTCATGGTGTATAGTTATGTGCAAAGAAGCATCCTGGAGCTCACATTCAGGTGTCCAGACTGACAGTAACAGGTGAGCACATTAATAAATGCATAACTACTTATGTGGAGTGCTAAGAAGGAAATAGTCGAGGTGCTGTGATCATGCTCAAAGCTGATGGAGAAGTCAGGAGGGGCCTCGTTCAAGAAATGACATTTAACACATTGACTGCCACACTAGACAAAAAAATTGTTTCCCTGGGGCCATGGTGTTTTATTATGAAAATAGAAAAAAAACATCAAAATAAAACAGTCCTTTCTAATTTGATGAAAAATTTGTTATTTTTTATTATTTTCTGTGCATGAGCTATATGCAATTCACATGGCACTAGGATAAATTTTTACACTGTACACCACTTGAGTTGTATATGACTCATGATATACTTACTGAATTTGTTTCAGAGAATTGAGTCTTCATATGCTTCATGAGGCCCCAGGCACAAAACTAGCCTGAGTTAAATACAACTCATGTGGCAATTAATGTGTTAAATTGAGACCCAAAGGGTGAAAAGGAAATAACCCTTTGAAGAGCTGGTTGAAGAGTTTTGCAGGCAAAGGGAACAGCCTTAAGGAAGAAAAATGCATGACACATTCAACAACCTACAGTTGCAGTGTGGCTAGAGCAGGTGTGAGAGAGGCAGAATGGGACGAGGTGGAGCTGGAGCCCTAAGGAGGGGCCAGGCTATGCTCAAGATTTGTGGGTGAGGCCTGAGATGCTGTTTTAAGGGCAGGAGATGGCATAAGTTTTCTTTATGTTTTGCAAAGAAATGTAAAGGTCATTTTGCCTGCTATGCAGAGAATGGATTGGAGAGAACCAGGAAAGGAAATGGGGACATTATTTGTAGTCATCCAGGTGAGAAATGATGGTAGTTCAAAGCAGAACATTGACAGTGGAGATGGACATAGGGAAATGGAAGATGCATCTTGGACAAGGAAAGATTTGCTGATAGATTCAGTGTGGAGGGATTGTGAGGGAGAAGACTCAAGATCAACTACCACATCTCTGGCTTGAGCAACTAGATGGAGAACGATGCAGTTACTGAGATCAGGAGGGTGAAAACCAGACTGCAGAGGGGAAATCAAGTCTGCCACATATTAGGTTGGGTTTTCTCATGAGGCACTGAAGTGGAGCACTCTGTAGGCATTTGCTTGTACTCATTTGTTAACTTAGATTTTTTGAGTCCCTCCTGTGTGTAGGAACTGAGCCTAAAGCAGTAAACATGACAGAGATGGTCCTTGACCTTATGAAGTTTACAAATACACAGGTAGGAAAAATCTTGGACAAGTAACTAAACATGATGTATGATGTGGAAATCAGGGGCTTAGGGAAGGAAGAACAGGGGAGCTGACAGTCTGGGTGGCTAAGGAAGATTTCTAAGGAGCTCAGCTCTGAATTATAAATGAAATCAGCTCAGTAAAGAGGTGGAGGCAGTTTCATAGAACATGTGCAGAGCATGTGTAGGGGCCTGGAGGCAGGGGAGATTAGGTCTTTCCAGGAACGAGTCTTACAGAACTAATTCTTTTGCAGGAAGTTCTCAGTCCTCATGCAATTCCCCTGTTAGAGGGTTGGACGTGCTGGAGTGGCTAGAGGGTCAACACAGCTTGCCCCCCAGCCAGGACTCCTGCTATGCGATGTCTAAAAGGTCTAAGTTCATTCTTTCAATCAACAATTCCTTGAGCACCTGACTCTGGACCTTGGAACTCTAGATGAACTTCTTGCCTCTAAGAAAGACTCGTCTCTTAGCAGAGGAGTGAAGAGTGTTATATTAAAATTAGCTGTAAAGAACTATGGGGAGAGTGAACAAGGATTGACTGGCCCTCCTTGGAGCCACAGAGAAGACATCACAGAAGAAGAGGTGAGAGAAAGAAATGGCAACACTGACATCAGGTGAGCATGTGGGACACATAAGTGTGCTTGAGAAATAGCAAGCAATTTGGGAGAGCAGACCATTCTTAATGAACTCGGTTTATCCAATGAACATAAGTAATTTCTTCTCTTGGATACACAATCTTCTTTAGCCCTGAGAAGATCTCTCTGTGTTTGGCAATAGCTGTGATTTTATAACCAGCAGTTTTCCTCAAGGAGCTACGCTAGTGTTGGAGGCTAATTAAATGATCTAATGCCTGCTGGTCACATGAGTAAAGGAGCCAAGCTGAAGGCCACAAAGCTCTACTCCCACTTGTCACATTTCAGTCACCTTCCCAGGTAGCCCGAAGGAAACTAGGCTAGAGACCGTCTTCTTACCAGTAAAGACAAGTCATCCACCGAGCAGTGCCTCTGCCCCGTCCCCCAGAAAGACACCTGGCCTTTTGGTAGCTCTCCGCATTCCCCACTCCCCACCCCTAGAACCAACATTACAGCATCTGCCATGGGGAGACTCTCAGGCACAGCCTCCCCCCAGGACTGACTAGAAAAATCTATTTGCTTTTGGCTATTTCTTAATTAAAGTGGCATTGCATAAAAACAGATTTTTTTTTAAATCTCATTAACTCAAACCTGTTAGAAAATGGAGACAAGAAGAGAGAGGGAAAAAGTGGGAGTGGGGAGAATCTAGAAAGAGGAAATGAATCTACGTGAGAAACTACTGCCCCATGAGCTCCCATGTTAATCACAGCTTTCAGACGTCAGCAGCGGAGACCACAGCCGAGTGAGAATTAGGAACCAAGCGATCTTTCTGAACGGAGTACAAGATGGAACACATTAGGTGAATTGGGTTTTCTTTTTCTTTTTTTACCCAAGAAGTGAGTTGCTCTTCCTTAATAGCTTTGAAAAGCAAGAGCACTAAACATAAAGTCAATGTGTCCAGAGAAGCAGAAAACTCAACCACGGGCTTTCTCTCATGTGCCCTGGGAAGAGTCTCATCATCTAGTCATAAAAATTCTAATACTCCGGTGGTTGCCAGGGGTTGGGGAGGTGGGGAGAGGGATGAATAAGGGGACAGGGAAATTTTAGAGCAGTGAAACTATTCTATATGATGCTATAATGGTGGATACATGACATTATGCATTTGTCAAAATCCATAGAACATACAACTCAAAAGCGTGCACCCTAATGCCAAGCGTGGACTTTAGTTAATAACGATGCATCAGTATTGGCTCATCAGTTACAACAGATACACCACACTAACGCAAAATGTAGATCATAGGGAAGCTGGTGGGGAGGAGAGGGAGTACTTGGGAACTGTCTGTACTTTCTGTTCAATTTTTCTGCAAATCTAAACCTGCTCTAAGACATAAAGTCTATAATTAAGAAAAATTTAAAACACTTCAGAGTTAATTGCTAAACTTGATCTCTACCTTCGTTTAATATTAGACTTGATGAAATGTGTAGAATATTATTTAAAGTCACTGTCTGGATGAGATGTCGAGGGAGCGAATCTGGATCAAGCGGAGTCTGAGGACTAGCCCCAGTGCGCTCCCATATTCAGAAATCAGGAAAAATAAAAGAGGCCCCATGGGAGGAGAGTGCCTAGCAGCTAGTAGCAGCCCGTGAAATCTGAGACACAGAGGCAATTAGGTGTCTCTGTTGTCAGTTAAAGAAGGTTTGTCAGAGAGTAGGAACCTGCATGAAATGCTGCCTCTGAGATAAGGATGTGGAGGTGACTGCTGGATTTGGTGACTTTGGTAAGGACAATTGAAGAGGAGCAGTGGGCACAATATCCTGACTGGGGCAGTTTAAGAGAATGGGTGGAGAGAGAGTAGGGAGAACAAGCATAAAAATCTCAAGTTTCTCTATAAGGAGAACTGGAGTGATAGTGAGAAAGCTGGTGTTTGCAGCCTTCATAATGTAGGAGGAAAAGGCAAGGAAGGTAAGGGGGAGACAGAGAGATTATAATTAGGGGCTGTGGGTTGTAAACCCAGTGAGGTGGTGAGTTAAGGCCAGGAAGAAGGTGGTGGGGTAGGGCTAAGAAAGTAAACATTCTTATTTCTGAATAACTGTTAAAGTTGTGGTACAAGAAATAGCACACTGATCAGTGTCACGGTCATTGTGCCACTAATTAATTTCTGTGCTTCTAATCACTGGTGACAAAGAACTAAGCCTACACTGAAGTCTCATTGTATTCAAACGATGAATGGAATATAAATCATAATTCCAAAGACTACCCTCAGTTTGATTTCCTTCTTTCTCAGTCTTATAATTTTTAATTTCCCCATGAGAAATTTCTAATAGTTCTTGGTATGATTTATTATGAATTATTTTAATAAAATCATTATCTCTTTGCTGATTTTATATGACTCTTCTAATCAGGAATTGAAAGTTCATTCTGAAAGAAAAGGCAAATTATTACATGAAAATAAATAATTAAATATTATCCTGGAGGTTGGAGAAAGAAATAACAAAAATACCAATTATTTATTGAGAACTTATTTATGCCTGTCATTTTGCTAGGAAATTTCTAATCTGTGCAACAGCATTACAGAGTAGGTATTATTATTCTCATTTCACAACTGAAGAAGCAGAGACTCAGGCCATGTGTCTAAGAACACGTAGCCAAGAAGGGACAGAATCTGGGAATTTGAACTCTAGTCACTTCTGACTCCAAAATTCCTTCTCATTCCTCTCCTCTCCCTTTGGATTTTTTCCATGCATACCTTCTTTGTGAACTGTAGGGTCACTCTCTGGTGGTTTAGCGTTTTTGTTTTGAGAGGACAAGTTAGTGGTTTGCTGTAGGTTGATAACCCAATTAAGACCCCAGAGGTTATGTTTGTTACTTTCTTCCCTCATTCACATAACTGCCCTTACTGTAGACTGGGCACAGAATAGCACTTTTCCATGAATGCTATCATGCTGCACTGCCTTTCACCATAACTGAGGCACCTCTGATTTTTCAGTAGCTGGGGAAGGGGGCTACTCAGTTCTGACACTTTATTTTCAAAACTTCAGCACACACAGAATGATTACTATTACCTCACGCTCAACATCTCATTTTACGAAATTACACTGAAAGATCATAGTGCTACCTGACAAATGGTCATATTTTTAGAATGGCAAAGATAGTTTCTAAAAATAAATGAATTATTAATGGTTTTTCTTCTCCTACACACACCCACAATGACATTGCAGAGCTTTTTTTTTTTTTTTTTTTTTTTGGTACCTTTTCCTTTGGTTTCAACTAATAACTTACTGGTAATATAATCTCTTGGTTTGTTTATTTCCTTCTTTTACTTGGTTTCTAACATGACTACATTGTAGTCCTCTTTTAAAAATATGGTTGTCAAGTAATAGGTATCTTAACTTCAGGTTGTTATTTTACTTGGCAGAAATATAATAATGCTTTGATATTTAAATACAATTTGTATTGAAATTATAGTTAGAACTAAAAGAAATTTAAAAGCAAAATTCATCTTTGGTTTTAGGAATCAGAAAGTAGCTTATATTAAATCAACTGTCTTTCTGATAATAGCAGTGAGATCTGGACAAATACTAAAATGCAGCAATTTGAAGGCATTAGAGAACAATCAAGGGAGAAAGGAGTTAGGGGATAAATATCCTGGAAAGAAAGGGAATATAACGAGGCAAACTGACATGCTCTGTTGCTTTTCCCCTTGAGACATTTTGCCATTGCTAACCTGTGCAGGGAAAAAGGATACAAAGGCAAACAAAAAGACACACAAGGAGATTAAAAATGCAGGCAAACTTTTATTGGTATCCTGGTACTGAAAGCTACAGATTTGAGTTCAAAGCCCAACCAAAGGTGAGAGACAGTGGTAAACATTCTGCTCTTTGAATGGAGACCCACAAAGAACTGCATGCTGAGAGTAAAGGTAAACTGGAAATAGACACACTTTCACAAAACTGGAAACTCAGCCTTGATTTCTCCCAATCCCCCACCAGGTTACATGATCCTACTCAAATTACCTGCAGGAAGAAAAATATATCTTTTGTACAAGAAGATATATCACCAGAACCACTACAATTTTTTATAGGTAATACCCATATTCAGTTGAAAATTACTGGGCATGCCTGGAGACAGGACCAAATGATTGAAGATCAAGAGATAAAAAAACAAGTGGTAGGAATGGATCCACAGGTAACTCAGATAGTGGAGTTATCAGAAAGAGACCTCAACTTAATTGTGATCAATATGTTTGAGAAAACTGACAATGAGCTGGAGAATGTCACCAGGAAACTGGAATCTTTAAATTAAAAAATCCAACAGAAATTTTAGAATTGAAAAGTATAGTATCTTAGATTAATAATGTATTAATAATAGACTAGTTTAACAGAAGATAATATGAGCAGAAGAGAGAATTAGTGAACTGGAAGATAGGCAAAGTGAAAGAAATTTTAGATTAAAGCACAGAGAGAAAAAAGATGAAAATACAGAAAGAGTATAAGGGTATAGGAAATACAGTAAAAAAAGGAGGGTGGCTAATATCTATGGATTGGGCTTACAGAAATAGAGGAGTAAAAAAATGGGACAGGACCAATATTTGAAGAGATAATGATTGAGAATTTCCAAAGTCCATGAAATGTATCAACCCACATATTCAAAAAGCTCTAAGAACTCAACAAAGACTAAATACAAAGAAGACCACCCTAGGAACAATGTATTCAAACTGTTGAAAGCTAAAAACAAAGCAATTTAAATGCAACTAGAAGAAAAAGACTTATTACTTTCAAAGTAACAATTATAAATTTATTGCTTCTCAACAAAATAATGACAGTCAAAAGACAATGGGGTAGGATCTTTAAAGTGCTAAAAAAAAATAACTGCCAATCTAGATAGAATTCTATCTTGAGTGAAAATATTCTTCAAAAATCAAGGGGAAATAAAGATGTTTTCATATGAACAAAAAACTAGAGAAATAATTACCAGCAAAGCTACATAATAGTAAATATTTAAAATAATTCTTCAGGAAGTCAAAAAATTATTTTAAATGGAATCATAATAATGTATAAAGATGGGAAGAGTAGTGGAAAGGGTAAACGTGAGTAAATATATTGATTGTATAAAACAGTAAATTGAAATATAAACATAGTATCTTATGAGATTTAAAATATATGCAGAATTAAATGCATGACAAAAATAGCACAAAGGCAGTAGGTAATAAATGGAGTTAAAACATTCTAAAGTCCTTGCATTGTCTGGGAAGTATTAAAAATATTAATTTATTATAGATAGTAATGAGTCTAGTGTGTATATTATAATCCCTAAGTTAATCACTAAAATGATAACTAATATGTTAATGGGAGAAATAAAATAATAAAAATACTTGATTATTCCAAAAAATGTAAGAAATGAGAAATAAAGGAATGACAGTTAAGGAAAACAAATAATATGATGGTGGGAAAAGCAGAATAAACATTTAAAAAATCACACAAAGGCATATCATAATTAAATTTCAGAACATTAATGATAAAAGAAAATCTTAAAAGCATCAAGAGGAAAAGACACATTTACAGAGGATCATATATAAGAATTACAGAAGACTTCTTTTCAGAAGTTATGCAAGCTAGTAGACAATAGAGTGAAGAGCTAAAATAAAGGAAAAAAGAAAAAAGAAAGAAACACTAGAATTCCATACCCAGGAAAAATATATTTCAAAAAGTAAGTAGAAATAAGGACTTTTCAACAAGAAAAAGTTGAGAGAATTCATTGTCAGTAAACCCACAATGAAAGAAATAAAATCAGAAGGAAATGGTATTATTTGAAATTTTGGATCTACACTAAAGAATGAAGAGTGTCAAAAATGGTTAATATGTGGGTAAATATAAAAGTTTTTTTTCATTTATAGTCTACTTAAAAGATAATTAACAATTTAAAGCAAACATAATAGTAACGTACTGTGGGGTTTATAATATGTAGAAGAAAAATGCATCACAGCAATAGCACAAAAGACAGGAAGGGGAAGTAGACTGTTTTTATAGCATGCATTAGGTAGTATTCTATTATTTAAAGGTAGAAAGTGATAATTTAGAAATGAATATTATGACCCCTAGAAGACCTGCTAAAAATAAAAAAGTATAGTTAATAAGACAATAGTGGAGATAACATGGGACCGTAAAAAGTATTCATTCTAAAGGATAGCAAGAAAAGAGTAAAAGAAAAAAAAGTTAAAAACAGAAATTAAATATCAAAATGATAGATTTAAGCCCACTTATATACAAAATTATGTTAAATTTAAGTTGTTTAAACACTCCACTTAAAGGTAGAAATTGTTAAATTGGCCAAAAATCAAAGTCCAATTATATTAATATTTGATAAAAGACATTTCAAGAAATACTACCAGGGACAAAATCGGATATTTCATAATGACTAACAAACTGCTTGGGAGGATATAACAATTATAAATACTTATGCCTCTATAATAGAGCTTCAAAATACATATGGAAAAAGCTGATAGAACTCAAAAGAGAAATGAGCATATCCACAGTTATTGCTGGAGATTTCAACACATTTCTCTCACTAGTTGGTAGAAAAAAACTAGATAGAATATTTTAAGGCTATAGAAAATTGAATAACACTATCAACCAACTGATATAATTGACATTTGTAGAACTTTCATCATAAAACAGCAGAATACACATTTTTTTCAAGTGCACACAAGACGATTACTAAGACCACATTGAGTGCCATAAAACAAATCTCAATTTTGTAAAATAGTTGAAATCATACGAAGTATTTTCTCTGCCCACAACACAATTAAAATAGAAATCAGCAATAAAAAGGTATGCTGAAATTCCTCTAAAAAATTGAAGACTATACAACATACTAATAATTGGTTGAAATCATGAATGAAGTCTTACAGTATTGGCCAGAGAGAATCTTTAATCTTTTCTTACAAATGAATAAATCAAATTAGAAAATATTGAAGCAGCCTACCTCTAGACACATATTAAATTCTGGAGTTTATAATGTGTGGAAATAATTTTAGAATTTGAGGTAGATGGGGAAAATATAAAAAGAGAAGAACATTATTGAAAGCGAGCGTTATCTTTTAGAGCCAGACACAGGCCTTTCACCGTCAGAGAAAGAGCATCTCTGGGCAGGAAGTATGATGATTCTGGGATATAAAGATTCTCTCCACTTTTGAGGGATCTGCCATCTTCTAATATTAACTATTAAGTATAAATTGTTCTTCTTTTCAGGGATAAACACTAGCCACATTGGCCTCTTTGCTGTTACTCAAACAAGTTACATATATTCTTGTGTAAGGCCTTTGCACTGGCTGTTCCCTCTGCCTAGAACACTTGTTTTTCCCCATAAATTTGTGTGACTTATTCCCTTGTCTCCTACAGGTCCTTGCTCAATGTCACTTTCTTAGTGAAATCTTCCCTGACCATGATCTATCACCTTCCTGAATTAATTTTTCTACATAGCACCTCCTTACTAAATTTTTCTACTTGGCCCTTATTTATTTTTCTACGCCCACTAAAATGGAAACTCTGTGAGAGCAAGAATTTTGACTAATTTGTTCACACTCTATCTCCAGTACCTAGAATGGTACTCGGCACATAGCAGGCCAATCGTGGTGCATGGTAGGCCAAGCTACCATTACATTTTTTTTTTTTTACTGACAACTCATTCATCAGTTATGCATATGCTATTCTTGACACAAGAAAGGCTCCTTCCTACTATTTAGGTTTCAGTTAAACATTCCCTCCTCAAAAGAAGTCTTCCTTGACCACAGAATTTAAAGTACCCCCATTTCATCCTACTTATTCTCTCTTTCAATATTCTTTTGTATTTTCTTCACATGCTTATACATATCTTAAATTATTTTATTATTTGTTTATTTCTCTGCTGTCGAGTTCTCACTCTTATAATATAAAGGACCAAGTCCTTCTCTACCTTGTTCACAGTTGAACCCAGAACCTAGAACAGAACATTGCCTGAGACATAGTAGGTGCTCAATAAATACTTGATGAATGAGTGAATAAATAGGTTTGAGTCCTTTGTGCTTTTCATTATCTCACTGTAATGCTCACATGAACCTACCTTTAAGTTTTGCTTTATAACTTTTTGCTCTGAGTACTCGGACTGTAGTTTCTCTATAAAATATAACCACATATGGTGACCCAGTGTCTTCCAAGCTTGTAGAACACTCCAGCCCTTGTGTGAGCAACAACAATAACAAAAGCCTAAGTAGAGAAATGTACCCGCCTACCCTCAGGCTAACAAAGGTACATTCCTCCCGTTCAAACCCTTCTTGTTTCACCCACAGCCATTCTACTTCTGTATCTTTTACCTTTCTGAGATGAATTTACTGAGCAGCAAAAGTGAAATCCTTTAATCTTCCGTTTTTGGGGCCTATGTTTGAAAGGGATTAAAGAGTCAAACAAAATGAGTTTCCAAACCTTCAATTTTCCAGGCCCGCAGGCATCCTCCCTCTCGCTCAGAAATGAAGGTGGCTTTGAGCCATCTGTTAACTTCCCGTGAAACTTTCCCACCCCCACCCCCGGCTGTCGCTGCTGATTGCTGTTCTTCCATTTTATATAAGAAGAAAAAGAAAGAAAGAAAAAAAAGAGGACAGGAGAAAAAAAAAAAAAAAAAAAAAGACATCCCCTGGCTACCCGCATGCACAGCTTTGTTTACTGGTTCTCTACTTTCCTCGGGACCCTGCCAAGGAGAAGCGTCACTTAGCTGACAACAGCCATTTCTCATTAAACCCCCAATTTAAACAAGACCCAGAGTAGAAAATTGCAGAACAGGAAGCTTGAAAATTGCATTAAGCAATGTTATTAGACATGGGAGTAAAAAAAACCTTTATGATGCAGTGTGAGACCTAGAATCCTATAGGAGAAATTTAGGGTTTTGTGTGCAGGCTCCTGTAGGAACTCCCATTGAGTTACAAATATCCTGGAGATGTGTGAGCCTACTGGCAGTCACCCAAGTTCTTTTGAGAGGTGGAAACATTGACTAAAGGTAGAGTGACCATATGTCCTGATTTCCCAGCAAGGACGTTCTCATATTATGCCTGTTGTCCCAGGGTCATTATTAATAGTGCCTCCTTTCTCTTTCGAAAGTATCCGAGTTTGGATAATAAATTCTATGGTTATCCTGAATAAAGATCAGTGTGGCTGATGAAGCAATAAAAAGCTTATGTTGTCGTCTGTGGTGGATTGCAGACTTGTGTGGATGGCAGAGACAAATCTTGCCAAGTTTTGCCCACGTGCATCTAAGCCTATCCACTGATTGATCCTTGGTGGGCTGGAATCTTGGGCAACCCAGCTCAGACTGTCTGAAACCAGACCTCCTAGCTTTTGTGTTGCAAAAACTGAAGGCAACCAATCCCAGAAAAACTTTTACAATTTTCCCAGTGAGCCAAGAGAACTGAACTTGGACTCTCTCTTGTTTGGTTACTTTCTCTTCTTGCCTAATTATTGACCCTGTACTGCTCAATGTGGTGGCCACTAGCCACATGTGCTTACTGAGCACTTGAAACGTGACTTAGTTCAAACTGAGATGTGCTATAAATGTAAAATATACACTATATTTTGAAGACGTAGTACAAAAAAGGTAAACTATCACATTAATAATTTTTGTATTGATTACATATTAAATAGTGATAATTTAGATATATTGATTTAAATAAAATAATATTAAAATTAATTTCAAATGCTTTAGTTTCACTTTTTTGAATGGCAATTAGAAACTTAAAATTACCTTATTGATTTAAATAAAATAATATTAAAATTAATTTCAAATGTTTTAGTTTCACTTTTTTGAATGGCAATTAGAAACTTAAAATTACCTATGTGGCTTGCATTATTTTGCTATTATTAATAGATAGCACTAATCTAACCCTTTTTAATTCCTACCCAGACAGACCCACTGAGCTGGAACTAAGCAAAAGATTCAGCTTTATTTCAGACTGCTCTTTGGAAATCTTTGTTTGTTTTCCTTGTATCAGGTATCTGGTAACACTTCCAGACTTAAATGAGGTCACATATATTAACCATCTACCACAGGTAGGAATTCAATAAATGTTGATGCAATTCTCCTCCTCTAGGGTAATTGATTTCATCTCTCTTAAACAAATAAGGTTGTTGTCACTAAAGCACACTCCAATTTAATCAGTTAGGAAAAAATTGCTTAACATGAATTCACCTTGTCACTCATTCGTAGTCCCTTACTTCAGTGGATATGACTAGCAGCATCTGTAGGTGATTTGTCTTATTTGCACCTGCATTTATATATGCACATATGTTCTATTAGTAAAAGTTGCTGAAATTATCAAGTTGAGTAAGCTGTGAGTATGAAATATGATTCCTAGTCAAGGATTTCAGTGAAATGTAGTGAACTGAAGAGCATAAATAAGGGTTTAAGTTGTTTTTCAGGAAGACAATTTCAAGAGAAATAGAAAATGCCTTTAATGTGTACCCAATAAATATAGAACCTATATTGTAGGTCAGATCAAGCAAGTTACTGTCAACCAGTCAAGCATTTTGGATTTTATTCTGTTTGCAACAGAAAGACAACTTATTAAGAAGGGTCTGACTTATTTAAGAAGATCACCCTGGCTAATGTTTAGGTAATGAGAAAACTATGCAATGGTGAAGAAAGTGGAGAGATCAGTTAGGGGGCTATTGCAATAGTCCAGGCAAAAGATAATGGCCTTAAAGACAATAAGTTTGGAATATAGACTATGATTTTAAAAAAATTAGGGTAAAAACACATGAAAAGAAAAAACATCTCATAAGTATAGCATTTACATACAACTTTAAATGACATTGAGTTATAATTCTTTCCAGTAATTTTTATGTACATAATTTCAGCCTAGTTGCAATTTATATTGTACATATAATTTAAAAGAGTGCTTTTAAAATGGAATATTGTAGAATGTTTTCATGTTACAAAATACTATAAATATAGCCTTTAATATCTGTGTCATATTTTACCAATAGCTGACATTAGCTGTTTAACTATCTTCTACTGTTGGTCATTTTAGTTTTCATAAAACATTTTGCTATTTTAAATTACATTGTTTTTATTGCTACATTCTCAGAGTTGAATGCCAGAAGTGTAAGTAGTGGTTTAAAGGTTATGAACATTTTAGGTCTTTAAGAATGTTTCCAAATACCTTTGAAATCAGGGAAGATTTTTAAAGACAAGTGTTTTTATTACTTTCAAATTTAGGCAATAGTAAGACTAGGCTAACATTTTTCAAGTAAAATACTCTTTGGGGACTTTCTTTATTAAATAAATGATTGTTAACATATGAATTATTTTATTCATTCAATTGTTATCTATTGAACACTCATTCTGCACAAGGAACACCCTAGGAGGGAGAATACAAAGAGATATAGATTACCTCCTTTCTGTCAGGAAGAGATTCTTAATATTTCCAAAGGAGTACAAGATTATTTGAAAATGACTTGTTTCTCCTGATGGAATTATTAAATACTACAAATTAGTAGAGTCAAATTAATACATTTTACTTTTGCTGTACATGAAAGTGCATAAGATGTAGCTAGTGTCACTTAATGGGTTATCTAGATAGAAAGTTAAGCCTCTATAGACTGTTTGTATCTAAAATCTGAGTCCAAAGCCAGGAGCCACTACTTGATGGATGTTTTAGAGCATTAATTGACACTGTATTGGAGACAATATATTCAAGTATGAAAAACTAAAATGTTAACACACAAAGGGAGAGAGACATTTTCTTCTTTTACTTCTTATACTTTCTGCTTCTTTTCTTTATTTCTTTTACTTTAGTTCTTCTAAAGAAAAAAAATTTTAGCAGAAATTGTTAATAGAAACTAAACAACTCACAAAACCCAAGTGTCTTGTTTTCTGTTGTAATTTACATCTTGAATTCAGCCAAGATCTAATTTACAAAGGATTATGATCTAGAAGTTTTCAAATATATTGTTTGGGGGTGAAATGAGACTACCCACTCCCCACACCTACCCAGCTTCCGGAGAAGGCAGAGTCGTGAGGCTTTATCATGTAAACTGGAATAGAGAAGGGATAAATACTTTCTGATGTTTGTCTTTTTCTTAAAAGAGCACAAAATTCAAATTATGCTAGTTGAAAGAATATGAATCTGAGGTACAGACCAGATAAGGGCTTTCAGTAGGAGATGGATCCTCTCAAAGGACACTGTGCTAAACACTAAGCAGCAAAGACTTACCTGGCTGGGACTATCAGCAGGGCCCTGGCAGCCCCATGAGAGAGGTGGAGTCAGAGTCTCCCAGGGAGGCCCTCTCATCCTCCGCCCCATTTCCAACAGGACCAGAATTCAGTCTTCCCTCACTTAGGCACCAGGTCCCATTCTAGACGCTGGATACATCAGTGAACAAAACAGGTGAAGGCAAAGAATAGTAACTACATAATAAATAAGTCATGATGTAGGCTGGCTGTAGGTGCAAGGAGAGCAGGTAAGGTGGCTGAGAGGACTATGGCAGGGAACATGGAGTGCGTCGTTAATTAGCATGAGCAGAATAGGCCTCACTGGGAAGCTCACATTTGAGCAGAGACCAAGGGAAGTGAGGGAGGGGAGGGAGGAGAGGGAAGGGAAGGAGGGGAGGGAGGAGAGGGAGAGGAGGGAGGGGAGGGAGGTAGCCATTTGGAGGATGTGCAGGGAAGAGCAGTCAGGCAGAGGGGAGAACCAGTGCAGAGGATCTAAGCAGCACACCTGCTGTGTCAGGGAGCTGCAGGGAGCTGTGTGTGGCTGAAGCAGAGAGAGCAGGGCAGGCAGGGCGGCAGGAGCTGAGAGCAGAGGTGCACGTAAGGGCCAGGTCACATGAGGCTTTCAGGCCTTGCAAGAATGTCGGATTTGATTCTGAGTAGAAGGAGGACCCTTGCAGGGTTTGGAGCTGAGGACTGTCATGGTCTGATTCATGTTTAAAAAGGGTCAGTCTAGCTTCTGGGCTGATAACAGAGGTGGGCTGCAAGGGTCGAGGCAGGGAGGCCGACAGGCGTTTAGGACAGTGATCCTGGCAAGAGACAAAGGTGTCATCGACTTGCTTGGCAGCAGTGGAGATTGTGAGAAGTGGTTGGATCCCTTCCTCTGCCCCCATCCCACCCTTGTTTCCATGAACGCTGCTCCTCCACTCAGCAGAGCCAGCAGAAACAGGAGAAAAGAGAAAAGTCTTGATATTCTTGTGCAATGGAGGTTGTAAAACTGGCAAGATGTGAGTGGACTTGGGGATTGATCATCTTTGTAGGGTTAAGTCCGGGGAAATAGGGAAAGTTAGGGTATCAAAAAAGGAAAGGAGTAAAAACAAGACCTCAAGAAGAGAGAGTTGGGGTCTGGGAAGGGAAAGAGAAGAATCTACATGGGAAACCCCTAAATAACCAGGCCTCATTGTTAGGTGCAAAGGAAAGAATGAGGGAAACATCCAACCCTTCCCTGGATTCTTTGACCTTTGGACAAGTGTTCTTAATGGGTGACTTTGCCCCTCAGGGGACATTGTTTGTTCTGACTGGGGGAAGGAGTGCTACCGGCATCTAGCGAGTGGCAGAGGCCAGGGACACTCCTGAACATCCTCCAGTGCCCAGGACAGCCCTTCACGAGAAACTCTCTGGCTCAAGGTGTCAGCAGTGCTGTGGCTGAGAAACCCTGCTTCACACCCATCAACCGACCCTTGTGTTACGAACTTATGAACTGGTCTTGTTATTCTCGCCATCTAGGGTATTTATATCATTTCAGGCGAAGGCAGATGAATGGTTTGAGGAAAGGGAGGGCCGGGGACTCTCCTCTGCAGTTACTGGTGCACCCAGTGGGAGATGTTCGACTCTCCTGACCTCCGCACTCTGAGCCCCACCCCTGCACTCAGCACCAAGGCTGCCAAGAAGTAAAGTAAGAGAGGTGCAGGTTACACTTTCCTGACACCCGGAATGATCCTGATGTTGGTTATTTTTGAAAACTAGCTCATAAAATCTACTTAACTTATTATGTGGTCAAAATATTATTGTAATTAGATTGTGAATTAATAGCTGTGGTGTGGGTTTAAAAAAAATCTGAGCAATAACTCAAAACCCTAAGCAGCACAACATGGATGCTATGGAGAAATGTATTCCAAGTCACACATGGCATCAGTACCGCAGAATGTGACACAGAAGAAACCGTTGGGTACTCTGTTCCACAACCCCCCTTCCAGGACCCATTTCACACCTTGAAGTCAATGGCTGTTTGGTACGAGGGACTCCAAAGTAGGGTGTGGCATCCCCAGAGGTGAGCATAACAGATTTCTATTTATTTATCTTAAATAATAAGTGAGGGATTAAAATTCACCATTAACATAAGGATTGATACTGGTTTCCTCGCTTGGTCCAAGTGTCTGAGGTTTGTATAACCTGCAGTCTGCAGGGTTTCACAAAACAGAAGTGTTAATGGTAGCATCTTCCAGCACTAGTTCATTTTTAGTATATTCTGACATTTTGTAGTTTACATGTGCCTGTGACCATAAGATTCTTTTGCATGACACAGAGGTTCCCTGGTTACCTCATGGCAATTTACTTAAAAGAGCTGTTGAATTTTAAAATGAGTTGCTTTCTTCTATAAAAACATGAGCTGTCCAAAATTGCTTACCACTGCTACCATGACAAGTGGCTAATGGTAAGCTAGTTCAACATTTTAAAAATATTGACACACCTATTTTACTTAAAAATTTCTTATCTGTACCATTATAAAATTAGAGATAATTTTTTATTATGTTAAAACTCTTTCAGAGTTTTAATGGATTTTTTAATCCATTTTTTCAAAAAATAAAAAAGTCTAGCACCTTCCAAATTGTGAGAAAAATGGATTGATACCAGAGAAGATGGAAATTTAATAGCCAAATTTTAACCCAAAAAAGTTTTTATATATTTGTGAACGGGACTGAAAAATCAGAGTACTGCATTGTAAACTCAGTCGATAACTTTCAATTATGTCTTTGTAAGATATCTTTTTAGCTTGATAGTCATTAAAATCAAGTAATGAATTCAACTTGAACATAACAATTCAGTTATAATCCAGAACTTAGAATCACTATATCACTAAGTACAAAACTCAGGCAAAAAACAATTACAGAGTTCTGGTAGATTGTTTATAAAATAGCTGCATAATTCCCTCTGGGAATCAATGCCTTTTGCATATTCTCTTCCCACACTGACGTGGGCCTTGGTCATATGATTTACTTTGGTAAAGAGGTCACTAGCAAATATGATGCAAACAGGCTTGAAAACATGCTTACATAAATTCAAACAATAATAAGATATTACTACACCCCTACTAAAATAATTAAAATCCAAAACACTGACAACATAAAATGCTGGCAAGGATGTAGAGCAACAGGAAACTGCTGTTCATTGCTGATGCAAATGCAAAACAGTACAGTCACTTTGGAAGACAGTTTGGCAGTTTCTTACAAAACTAAACATAATCTTACCAGATGATCTAGGAGTCACACTCCTTGCTATTTACTCGTGTGAGTTGAAAACTTAGGTCCACACAAAAATCTGGATGTGAATGTTTATGACAACTTTACTTCAATAGTGATTGGATAAACAAACTATGGAACATTATAAAATGTAATATTATTCAGTCATAAAAAGAAGTGTTATCAGTCATGAAAAACATGGGAAAACCTTAAATACATAATGCTAAGCAAAAGAAGCAGTCTGAAAATGCTGCATACTATATGATTCCAGCTATATGACATTCTGGAAAAGGCAAACCATAGAGACAGTAAAAAGATCAGTCATTGCCAGGGGTGTAAGGGGAGAGAGAGTGGGATGAATAGATGGAGCTCAGGGTATTTTAGTAGAACTATTACATATAATACTGTAATGGTGGGTGCATTTGGCAAAATGCATAGAACTGCACAACAGGAAGAGTGAACTCTAATGTAAACTACAAGCTTTAGTTAATAATAATGTACTGAGATTGGTTCATCAATTGTAACAAAAGTACCACTCTAACATAAGGTGATCCTAAAGGGGAAACTGTATGTGGAGTAGGTAGGTGTATGTAGAGTGGGTATTTAAGTACTTTGCTTTCTCCTCAATTTTTTCTGTAAATATATAAATGCTCTAAAAATAAAATCTATTAGTTTTTTTAAATGACTACACATGGGCTTGCCTCTCTTGCTGCCGGGAGCCCTGAGACCATGTGAATAAACTCAGGCTAGCCTGCTAGAAAGGCCACGTGGAGGAAAACCAAGTCATCTAGGCTGCCAGTTTCCATCTTTGACCATTCTGGCCCATCCAACTCCAGCTGGCTTGCCAGTTGACTGCAGTCACTTGAATGAACTTGGATGCGAGCAGCATATGAACCACCCAGAGGAGCCCAGCCCAAGTTGCTGACCCATAGAATTGTGAGCTAATAAATGATAGTTGTTTTAAGTCACTAAGTTTTGAGGTGCTTTGTTATATAGCAAATGCTAACTGATGCAGAAGTATATTCAATAATAATGTTTATAGTGAGAGTAAATGGATTCTTTTCCATTAAGAAAATATGCCATTATTATAAAAGTATGATTTATTTTACTCATATTTCATCTTTTAAAAAATATTGTATTTGAGCATAATAGATGCACATTATATAAAGTCACGATATATAATAATAAATTAATATACATATACATGTTTTATAATAGACGTGAATAACCAAAACAATTAGAAGAACACCTCATGCTGGAGATAAGGGACTCTAGAGATCCAGGAAATTCTTTTCCCTCTACGTCCTAGGAGTGCTCCTCCTTTCTACTAATCCTTTTGTTTGTTCAGCCGTTTCTTCAATATGAGATAATAAGACAGGTGAGTATAATCCATAGTGACTTGCAATTGTTTATGCCAAACAGAACTTAAGCTAATAAATAAAAATAAAATCTATAAATGTCTACTTAAACTTGTGTTTTAAAAAAACAAACCTAGTTGTCTTTATATTTGTAAATCTGTTACTGATTCTAACCTGATGTGAGAATTAGTATGATGAAGTCCTTGATGTGAACTGCAATTCTTTCCAGCTCAGTCCCCAAAGCAGTAAGATGTGTAACTTGAGTGATATCAATTTTTATATCCAATTAACATCACTATTCTTCTAAAGAATTCTTACTCACTTGGCTGTTTCTCCTCTTACAGAAATATATTGAATGAAAAAAACATCAATCTCTGCATAAGCAAAGTTGGTGTTAATTCTATCTGTTAAATAAACTATGAGTATCATCTTACAACATCAACTATAAATTGATCTATTCTTTTCATGCAAAAATGCTTATTTTACCATAAGCAAGAGTACTGGAGTATTGTTGTTTTAATCCCAATGTACTTCATTTAGCTAACGGCATCTACTTCTCCCATTCTTATTTTACAGATGCAAATACAGAAGTACTCCAGTGAAAAAGGATTTATCCAAACCTCACAAGGAGTGGATAGTAGGTTGCACAAATGGAACCTGGGTTGCTATGCTGTTTAGATTTCTCTCATGTATAATACCTTCCACATCCTATATAATAGCAACAAAGAATGGTAATATATTATTTTATTCAATTGGTTTTTAAATTTAATTTCTATATAGAATGTATACTGTTGCTTTAGAATTCAGGCATAATAAATTCAGCAATGAATGTCTATTGTGCCTTATAAATAATGACCATCTTGATAACCTTGATTCAAGGTGTGACACATATTGTAATGAAGGTTATGCTAGGTTAATTATATTTCATTGCAGGCATTGCAAATTAGATTGCTTATTTACAGCCATTTATTACAGTTAGAAAGTACTGTCATCAAATTTGATTTAGATGGATTTTATTGAGCAGTAGGGAGTTAGTCTAATTGAAAAAGTTTCTATTTTAAAATATATGTATTCTATTTTCTGGGTTTGAACATGTAAGGCCTATACCTGCTACTCCTCTACTATTAATCCTTCCTGCAAGTACTTGATTTAATTAAATTGAGTAATGAAACCTATACCCAGAACAGAAATTTCAAATTAGAAAGGTGCATGAATATCACAATTATCTGCAGAGATATAACTGTAGCAGTTATACGTCAACCTATCTTCAGATAATACAATCGTCTACATTAAGTGATTTCATGTCTTCAAGTAAAGGACCAAATCTTACACTGTTTCAAAGAGGTCAAGAGAACACATTTGTATGAGAAGGACTAAGATCTTGACTTCATGAAAGTGTGTCAGGCCACGTTTCTTCATTGCACACTGAGTATACAGCTTCTTATTTCCATCAGTAGCTATTTGACACAATGTGCCTAAAAGTATACTGTGTCCTGGGCACAATGCAATGCAGAATGGAGGGGGCAAATTTCAACGGAGCATCAGTTTTAACTGATCAGGAAGGCTCATTTGAACGGCATCACAGAAATTAGAAACAGACTCAGATCCAATACAAAACTAGTTACAAAGACTATTCTACTTCATATTTATTTTTCAAAGAGATGCTTTTTTGTGACATCAAAGGTCCTTCTTAACTTGAGCGTCCTACTACTCCAGTCTCCTCTCTCGTGACAGTCCACCTCAAAACCTGTGTTCCTGCTATAGTGCTTTCTCAGGTCATGACACACGCTGTGGACTGAATGTCACATGTTGAAACCTAATGCCCAATGTGATGGTATTTGGAGGCATCTTAATGTGACAACTTTGATAGGTAATCAGGTTATGAGGGCTCCCTGTTGGATTAGTGCCCTTATAAAAAAGATCCCAGAGAGCTCCCTCATCCCTTCTGCCATGTGATGACACAGGAGACAAAACAAAACAAAAAAATAAAACAACTGTCTATGAACCAGGAAGTGGGACCTCACCAGACCCTAAATCTACCCATGTCTTGCTCTGGGACTTTACAGCCTCCGTAACTGTGAGAAATAAATTTCTGTTGTTTATAAGCCACCCAGTCCATGGCATTCTGTTATGGCAGCCCAAAAGGACTAAATGCTTTATCTCACTGCTGAATCTCTACTCATAATATCCTTTTGGACAGAAATTCCTATTGCTCCCTCCTCACACGCTGCCTGGGGAATTTCTACTCATCCTACAACTCAACCTTCAGATAATCCATGAAGGCTTTTCTAAAACATTTTCACTCTTCGTACATCAAAGAGAATTTACTGTTCTCTTGTATTAATTTTCTAGGCTTCCATCAAAAATTACCATAGACTGGGTGGCTTAAATAACAAAAATTGCTTGTCTCACAGTTCTGGAGGCTAAAAGCCCAAAATCAAGGTGTCAACAGGATTGGTTCTTTCCAAGGGCTGTTAGAGAAGGATCTCATCCAGGACTCTCTCCTTGGTTTGTAAATGGCCGACTTCTCCCTATGTCTCTTCACACTGCCTTCCCTCTATGTGTCTGTGTCCAAATTTCCCCTTTTTATAAGGGCACCAGTCATATTGGATTAGGACCCCCCTACTGACCCTGTTTTAAGCAGATTACCTTTATAAAGACCCTATCTTCAAATAAGGTCACATTCAATGGTACTGAGGGTTAGTATGTTAACATATAATTTTGGGGGGACACAATTCAACCCATAACACCCTATTTTATATCTTTTCCTCTATTTATATTGTAATAATTTCTTGCACTGGTGTTTGAGTTTTTGCCTGACATCTTTCACTAGATCATAAGCCTTGTCAGAGTGGGAACCACATTTAATTCTTCTCTGTACTCCTGACCTATTATGACTCCTAGCACAAAAGGCTGATTTTTAAAGTCAGTTGGTTGGTTTGCTGATTGAATGATGAATCCACAAAGATCCAAAATGACAGTAGTAAAGCTTCTCCACTTAAAGCATAGGAAGAACTACAGAAATAAGTGTCTGGAATTCTACATTTACCTTTTTTATAGGTTTATGTCTCCCACTAGACTACAGTTTCTTT
The DNA here is from genome assembly GCA_028533085.1 of Varecia variegata. Lineage (NCBI taxonomy): Eukaryota > Metazoa > Chordata > Mammalia > Primates > Lemuridae > Varecia > Varecia variegata. The sequence continues at coordinate 20,409,060 of CM052445.1, read as the reverse complement.
GAGGATAGAAACTACATTTTATTCTTGATTGTGATAGAAATCTTTAGTAGTTTATCTACTACTCACCCAACCCTTCCTTTTTACAAACAGAAACTAAATTTTCTTGGGGAAGTTGACGTGTCTCAGACTCCCTTGCAAATAAATGAGGCTATGTGATGGAACTCTGGCCAATGAGATGTAAGTGGAAGTATGGAAGGGACTTCCCGGGAAAGAGGAGCTGGCCCAGTTGGCATCTTTTCTTGCCCTTTGTCATTTCTCTTTTTCCTATGTTGAATGCGCAGCCAATGCTCTGAGATGAAGCAGCCATTCTGTAACAAAGTAAACAAGATGGCTAAGCAGAAGGATAGAAAATATCTTTACTTCAACTTCATTCTTGAAAGATGTTTTCTTAGTGTAAGATTCTAAGTTGACATTTATATTCTCTCAGCACGAAGAAATTATTTTTGCCATTGTTGCTGTTAAGAGGTTAGCCACTACTCTAATTGCTTTTTCTTTGTAGGTGGCTGTGTCTTCTTGCTGGCTGTTTTTTAAAATCTCTTTTTTGTTTGGTGTTTTGCTTCACTGTAATGTGTTTAAATATGAATTTCCCTTGCTTATTATGCTTGTGACTTGACCTTTTTGAACATGAGAATTGGATTCCGTCAACATTTAAAAAAATTCTTAACTACTATCTCTTCAAATATTGTCTTTTTTCTAATTATCTCTATTATTTCTTTCTGAAACATCCATTAATGTATGTCAGATATGTCTACTCAATTGTACATGTCTTTAACCTCTCTTGACGTCTCTGAACTATATTCTGTATAGCTTCTTTAGCTATATCTTCCAATTTACTAATTCTCCCTTTAGATGCATCTGTCTTATATGCTGTTTACATTGCCTTATTAATTTCAATTTGTATATCCATTAAGTCTAGAAGTTCTTAAAGTTCTCTATTGATTCTTTTACAAATATATTTGGTTCTTTTAAAATTTCTTATTTTTGTTCATATTCTCAAGCTTTTCCTTTATTTCTTAAAATATTAAATATATTTTATCTTTAGCATCTGATAATTCCAATAAATGAAGCATTTGCAAGTCTGATTCATCTGTTTATTGTTTCTTCTAGTTTTCGTTCATGGTGTCATGGCTCCTTATGTGTTTTATAAATTTTGACTGTAGGGTGCTTATTTTTCTTATAACATTATTAATGGGAATTCTTTGAGGTCTGGCTTGAAATTCCTGTAAGAATATTTGGATTTGTTTTGCTTACATAATATGACTAGAGACAATACTAACATGGAGTCCCTTTATATTCTTTACTTGATGTTTTTTGAGACACAAAGGTATCATTAATTAGATTGCAAACCCACATGAAGTCAGTTTTGTGGTTTTGAATTTTCAGGAGAGATTACCTTCATTCCCTACCCAGCACCCAGGTTGAGCCGGGCAGATTTCTTTGTTGTCTCTTCTGGATGGTGGTGTTACTTCTTATTTATTGTTACACTGAAAGTGTAGCCCTTTGGACGCCAGCTTTTTTCCATTGGCTTCTTCTCCTTACATGGACATTCAGTTTCACTTCCTGACTTGTGTTTACCAAACAGTAGCTCAAAGTTTCCAGGATTCAGCAGAAAACCTCAGGAAAAGAGACAACGTTGGCAATCTCATGCTCCATAGGGTCTCTACTTTCACTTTGTTTTTGGCCTTTGAGGATTCCTTCCTTAAGCACCAGTTGATAGATTTGTTTTTCTCTAGCATTCTGGTTTTTTTCAACTAGCATTCAAGGTTATCTATAAGACATACAACCAGAAACAGAAATAAAAAACATTTGTTTACATTAGTGAAAAATTTGAAAATAATCTGAATATTTACTAATAAAAATGTATGGTACATATACATCATTAAATGTCATGAAATCATGAAAATAAATGTGGTTAATATACATGTACTAACATAGAAATATATTTAACACATACTTTTAAATGAAAAAAGCTAGTTGCATAACAGTTATACATAATACGATTCTGTTTATGTTTTAAAAAATGAGAAATATATGTGTTTTTGTAAGAACGCATATTTTTATTTATATGCACAGAAAAAGATCTAGGTGTTTGTATACTAAAAGAAATTTTATTTATATCTTTTTTTTACTTTTTAAATTGAGAATATGTTCCTATACTACTTGAGTTTATTTAATTGTAAACACAAATTTAAAGGATTAAATGAGATAAGGCATACAAAGCAGTTAGTACAATTCCTGACACATCATAAGAACTTAATAAATTTTCACTTATATTATTATATCCATTTGAAAGTAAGAGTTATTGATACATAGTGAAGTATAGCATGATGTGATGTTGGTTTGTGATGCTCTACAAATCAATAGCAGATCTCATGCAGGAAACTATCTTTTAATGAAAAATATTGATCTTCTCTTAAACTGTAATATAAAGATCACTTGTTTCACTTGCTACTTTAGTATATTAATAGGTATTATGCCAAAAAAAGTATCTGTGATCAAATGAGTTTTTAAAATGCTGGGTTACACAAAGGATAATAGTTTTTTGGGTTTTGTTTGTTTGTTTGTTTGTTTTACAATAGGAGTTGTCAGAGTTGCAAAATCCTGATATGCATTGTGAGTCTCAAAGAAGGAGAGCTTGTATGAAACACTCTCCAAATTTACTGAACCCCAGAACCCTTTCTCTCAAGCATCCCCAGGGACTTCTTTTCCATGAAAAGCCTTCTTGGAAAAAATTCACTAGACCATAATACAGATAACAGGTACTACAATATCCATTTACTGACGCTGAACAAATTGTGAGTTTTTATAGCCAGGTTGTCATGATGCTTAATGGATAGTGCATTCTCTTTTGTCCTTTAATTAGTCTAGAACAGATTCCATGTACAAACACTGACTGGTTTTGCAAATGAAGGCAAGAGACCTTTCCTGTCTGTGTCTCAGTGCACAGAATGCTTCTTTGGATTAGCATTGATTAATGGGTGGAAAATATGATGCTGTCTAGAGCTGTTTCTCGGCATCAAATATCTTAAAGCCAAACAAAAAGGCAGGCATGGAAAATAAGAGGAGACAAGAACAAGACCCCTGATGTCCTTGTTCCTGCTGACTGTTACCACACAACCAAGGACCCCGCTGATTGGGAAAAAATGCACTGCCATCTGTAATCGGATGAAAAAATATTTGTTGCACATGCTTGGACTGCATAAAGGAAAACTCAATGAGATCAGAGATATCAAAACAAAATATGCAGTTCGTTAACTGTAAGCTACATAAATAAGCTATGTAAGTAATTAATGTATACATTACGCTAAATATCTCCTTCCTGTATCTTTTACATCTGCCAATTGCACCATGTTTACAGAGAGCTGTTGTCTTGACATTCTTCATCCTTTTGAAATATGCCATTCAAACTTGTAAGTTTGTTCTTAAAGCATCAACTAACCAAAGGGCAGTCATAGAGAAGATAAGAAGACAGAACAATATCCCTGATATCCTTGTTCCTGCTGGCTGTTAGCACCTTCTGATACAACCATCCCCAGGGCACAAACATTTTTGCTACGGGTGGTAGACTACAAAGAGAGAGAAATTGTAAGCTGAAGATGTAGAATGGGGATCTCCAATTTAGACAGAAAGGAAGTGCTTCCATTTGTAACATTGGAGATTAGTAGAGTTTTGCTTCTATAGTAGTGCAACTGAGCTTGACTTAAATGATTTCAGATTGTGATGAAGAAGGGGGTCTTTACTTCTAAGAACTGTCTGAAAAACAGAGAACCCTCTCTGGAACATGATTTTTTTAAAAGCTCTCTAGAAGGAAAAGATCTCTTTGGTAACATCACTAAACTTTCTCATTCTAATCCATAAAGAAGTTGAATTGAAATGAATAGAAGCTCTTCCACTGCCTGAGATTTGTAACACGACTTTTTTCCCTCAATTATGTAGCAAGCAAAAAACAATTTGAATTCTTCAATTTTTTAAGCATGAAAGTGGTAACTAAATACAGTGTTTCCTGACTCTTGCCTCTGAATGGGTGTGGTGAGGTGAGTGCAAGGGTGAGAAGGGGGTAGACAGATTACTGTCTGAGTCTAGGAAATTCTCCCCTCTGACAAGGCTGAATTTGATCTTTCTAATAATAATAAGTGACAGAGGTAAAAATATGTCTTCTATTGTCCTGTATTTGTTAAAATTATTCATCTGTGCTCTCTTGCTACCATGAAAATGACAGTGAAAAATAACTGTCTATTAACACAAAAGCAAACATAATGCAGTAATGATGCTTGAAGCTCCCAGCAATGCTGGAGTTTTTAGAACTCGTTAATAATAAATTACCTGCAATGCCATGGACAGCTGATAACTCCTTTCTTTGGTAGGTAAAACTCTCCATTATAAAGTAATAATACACTAAGTCATGTGTCACGGCCTTCAGTAATTTTTTTAAAGCTATTTTACTTTAAAACCAGGGCTGCCAAGATTGAATTCATTTTACAGATAAGAAAACTGAGACTATTTTACCAAATGATTGTGTCAGAATGGATCAGAGTATTGAAATTGAGATCACTGGTTTAGTTCCAGATTTAAATAAAGCCTCTGGCATATTTCTTCGCATGACAGGCACAAGTACAGATCATTGGTTAATGAGTTGAGGCTGGAGTGGAGATGGGGTTCCATCAATCACAAACTCTAGGTCACTTGTTTCATTCATCAAATTTAAGAACAAGAAACAATTAAAAGGTGGACGTGGGTAATATTTCTCTAAGTGTGGTTTGGAGCCACCTGGGGAGTAAGCAAATGTTCTCTTAGAGGAAAGGAAACAAACACAAAGCTTGCAAACAGGAAGGCAAAACACCCTCAAGTCCAAGACCCTTGTTGATGAGCTCATGGGCTCAATCCTCAGTTATTAGTTTATAGGAGGGGTCCAAGGCAAATAGCAAGTTCAGACAACTGAACTTGCTTCCCTGAGATGCTTATGCTTTCCTCCTCTCATTTCCCTGAATTCTACTTGGCAATTATCCAAGAACCTGATGGCTTCCTCCTAATGACAGTGTCTGCAGGAATCCAAACGGGCCTAAGCACATCCAAAGCCCAGAGCCCAGGGAGAGGGACTTCATGCAGGACTGTTCTTCCCAGTGCTAACATCTGAGACTTTCTCTTTGTGTATGCCAAATCAGCCTGCTAGATAAAGGCTTGCTCACACTGCTCTCAGTTCTTTTCTCTGAATTTGTAAGAAGATGAATTCTGAGATACAAATTGTGTGACTTTAACTGGATGCTTCCCTGTGGGCCTTTGTTTCCTTATGGATAATGGGAGTGGGGAGGATTAAAATAGGTCAGGGTCCCAAATCACCTGACCTCCAGGGAGCCGTGACTACACGGTGGCTTAGGTTCCTCCCTGCTTCAGAATTCGATGGTGCTTTTGTGTTAAGCAGCATTAATATTAGACAAAAGCCTGGTTCATTGACCACCCAGTTCCAGGTTAGATCTATACAGCCTGTTATTTTATAAATTCCTAAGGTTGTGATCCTCAAATACTTCAGAAAAACAGAAAACCACACACACAACAAGTTCCTGAGCATGTACTACCTTTCCTCCTTTGACAACTGAGTTATGGTTAATAGCTTGTGAAACAGTTGCAAATCATGTGTCTACTGCTATCTTCTTTGTATAGTTAGAAAACTCAGGATTCTATTCCAAGTAAGGAACCAGATCTTCTCTCTAGTTCTCCAACTGTCAAAACTTTAGGCATACTCAATAATAATGATTTGGAGAAAAACCTTGAAATTCAATTTTCAAGTAGAACACATAATTTAAACCATCCTTACAATCCTCTTTCAAATCAGGTATCGTAACCAAATTTCTTATCAGACCTTACTAAATTGAAGTTCCATTTCTTCTTTTAAGAAATTAAAAGACATATAGGGCAGAAGTTAGGATAAATGTGTTGAACAAAAAGGGCCTGATACATCCTCATAAGGTTATTGGCCAAAATTCCAAAAAATAGAGAAATAGCCATGAATATATGTTCTTTCTTTTTTTTTTTCTGGATGTGAATTGACCTTGCACAGGCTGTCATAATCACTGTGTTCTTTCTCATAGAAAAAATTTCAAAATGACCTGCCAATAGGATCTCAACCAGCTTAAGCAAAAGAAATGGCATCTCCCGTTCTGGAGTTTTAACAGGAAATTGCTTTGCACGAGTTGATTGGCCTCTCTTTTCATATGACACCTGATTCATATCCTTGATAGATTTAATTTTCAATGAGGGGAGAGCTCATTAGTGATTCTCAGAAATAGCCCTGTGTATTGAGAGCCAATTATCTTAACTTGGCTTGCCCATCCTCACGCTGTATCTTCTAGAAAAGCAGCCCTGCCTCCTTGGATGACTTTTGACACCCAAAGCCAGGGGAGTTCCCTGACACATTTGGACTCTGACTAGGGTCAGTGTCCAGCATCCTGCAAGCACTCCTGGAAATATCAACAAATTTTCCATCTTCTCCCTTGTTTCCATTACTCCCTAGGAAGGTTCAAATTAGGCAAGCATCAATATTTTGATGTGGTAACATGATAAATAGCCACAGTCAGGGCTTGCAATTGCATTTTTGAAATGTCAGACTGAATGGGGTAAAATAAGCAAATAAAACCAACCAAAAACACCACAAAGAGAAAATCATTTAAGAACCCTGAGAAGAGGTCTGATGGCACAATCTCTAGCAGAAAAAAAATCCTCAATCTCAACATGTACAAAACTGAATTTATAATCTTCCCTGAAAAACCTGGTCTGTGTTTCTTATCTCAGAAAATGGCATCATTGCCAAACCCATTTGCACAAGCAAGGAACCGAGAGGACATCCTTGAAGATTCCCTTGCCCTCAGTCAGCACGTAGAATCCTTCACCAACACCTGTGGATTTTACTCCTTAAACACCTCTTGAGTCTGACTCCTCTCCGTCTCCACTGTTATCATCATCGTCCCCCCTCTCTAGTCACGGGTGAAAATGGCTGGGCTGTCTAGCCTCCGCTATTGACACTGACCTTCTACAATCCATTCTCCTGCCACAGCTAGAAGAACCTTTTCCAAACATAAATCCTGTAATAACATAGCTCTCTGAATAAAGTCCAAGACCTGGAATGGCCAACACAATTCTGAATGTTCTAGCCTCGTCCACCTCTCCAGCTTGGTTTTGAGCCACTTTCCTTCATGCACTGTGCTTCAGTCACTTGAATGAACCTCCTTCCGGTTCTTCAAACTCATATGCTTCCACCTACCACAGGATCTTTGCGGGTGACGTGCTGCCCAATGTCTAATGCTCTTTGGTCCACATTTCCACCTCCACTTACATGATCAATGGTTGTTCATCCTTCAGAGCTGAGATAGTGTCACTTTCTCAGAAGGACCTTTTGTGATTCCCTCAGTCTGGCTCATGTTCAATGTCATAAAACTGTGCTCTTTTCCTTCAGAGCACACAGCTAACTTGCAATTTCACGTTGACTTGTATGCTCATATGATCACTCTCTGTGTCCTTTATTCTAATGCAAGTTCAATGTAGGCAGGAACCATGTCTGAATTTGCTCTTCATTGTATTTTTGTTTGTTTGTTTGTTCTACTAGTTTCTGTGAGAAATATGCTTAAAAGTGTCCACTGTGATTGTAGATTTGCCTACTTGTCCTTTAATTCTTTTTTTCTTTGTATATTCTGAAGCTACATTATTAAACACCAAATTTAAGACTATTTTATCATCCTAGTGGATTGACCCTTTCATCATTTTAAAGAATCCCTATTTGACTTAGAATTTACTTTGTTTGATGTTGATCTAACTATTAATATCACAGCTTTCTTTTGGTTAGGGTTTGCGTGGGGTATCTTTCTCCATTCTTTTATATTCATTTTTTCTGTATCCTTGTATTTAAGATACTTCTCTTGTAAACATTGCATTATTGGGTGGTGCTATGTTTTAATATAGTCTGACCAGATAAATTTAAAAAATTGTTTACATTTAATATAATTGCTGAAACACTTGGATTTTTGACAATTTTTTCCTGTTTTGTTCCATTCATTCTCTGTTCCTTTTTTTTTCATACCTTCTTTTGGGATCAGTTATATTTTACCACTCCATTTTTTCACATCTTTGGAGTTATATAATCTTTTGACTTCCTTTTAGAGGTTACTTTAGAGATTCAATGTGCACCCTGCATTGATAAAAGTATAATATAAATTCATATTTTTATCAATTCTTTTACAATGAAAGCACATTTGAACACTTTGACTTTAGTTATCTTCTTTCTTTTATGCTACCATTGTCATGTATTTTAATTCTGCATATATTTAAAACCCTATGAGAAATTACTATAATTGGTTTATATAATCAATATTTATTCAGATCTACTTAAATACATACTATTCTTTTAATATTCATTCTTTCCTACATTTTTTTTTTTTTTTTTTTGCTGTCACTCAGCATCACTTTTCTTCTCCCTGAAGATCTCACTTGTGTATTTATGTTGAGCAAGTATTGGTGGAAAATTCTTCCAGAAAACACAGCATCCAAGACTCTGGATCCAGCTGAAAATTTTCTAGAAACACAGAGAAGAGAGGACTTGTACCATGATTTTAAGATTAACAAAATCCAGACTTTAGGAAATTCTATAGGTTAAACAGCCCTACATCTTTTAAGGAGAAGGAAGGAATAGAGGAAGTTCTAGTGGATTTAAAGAGACTTACGTGAAATACCAAACATTTTTCAGTAGGCAAGACTATAGTGTCTCAGCATGCATATCTAGGTGAGAAAATGATAAACACAAGAATGAAATTACAATAAAAGTATAACAAAAGGGTAAAGGTTACTTTTAGGGAAGGCAGTGCGTTAGGATCGGGGTAACACATGAGAAAAGCTTTCTAAGTGGCTGGGAAAGTTCTGGTTTTGAATGGTAGTTACCTGTCTTAAGATAGTTCATTAAGCTATACATTTGTTTTGGGTGGTTTCTGTGCTGTATTTTATTTTATAATAAAAAGATACAAAATTATTTTTTTTGTTTTTATTTCAGCTTATTATGGGGGTACAAAAGTT
>CM052445.1:20278258-20391419 GCA_028533085.1 Varecia variegata | reverse complement strand
GATGCTTCACTAGCAATAAAGAAAAGGGGTGAATACCTAACCACGAAGGAAAACCCAATTGGTGCTGAAACCACAGCCCATTGAACGGGCTAGAATTCTCTCTCAAAACAGAAGGAAAAAATATCTCTAGAAACCATTCAAAGAAGACCCAAGTTCAAGTCCTGGATGATCTAAGTTAAGAAAATTTTTTTTCTTACACTGCCCAGGTCATCTACACCAAAGAAAGTTTTTTTTTTTTTGCTTTTTCCATTCTTCATTTATTCTTATTCTGAATTATCTGAGGCACCGTGACCAGGTTACTGGGCCAGGCTGAGTTGGCAAACAGGTGCAGCCATGTGGGAAAGGAGATGGGATGCACACACCTGCGTCACTCATTCGCACAGAGCCGGGAGGCTGTGCCCGCAGGAGCCATTGGGTCCTTCCACGGCTTAGAATCACAAGTTGGAAGTAAAAGAGAAAACATACCAAATCCATGATACTTAAGGGTGGTAGGGTTCAAGGAGTCTGTCCAGGACACATTCCCTGACTAATAGGCAAAACATCAACCCCAGCAGCCACCCGCCGTGGAGCCTGCCTTCCGTGGGCTCTGTGTTGCTGCCCACACCTCCCTGGATATGGGGGCTCCACAGGAGACTCGGGGCTACAGGGCTTAATTTTATTCCACCTCTGGCATGTAAGGAGATGAAAACAAAATGCTTTCACAACAATAACAACAAAAGGATTGTTGCTGTTCCGTATCTAGGGGAGAAGCTTCTCAAAGGAAAAGATATCAGGATATGCCCTTGAGTCTGGCACAGAGAGGCTGCGACACGGAAGTACTGAACTTCTGCTTGTTAAAGTCACCAGACTTTTGAGTTCATCTCCAGGGACAAACAGACGTGAAGGTCCCGTGAAGGTGTCAGGCAAGGGGCTCGAAGGGCCATGAGAGATTTCTTGGGGTGAGAATGGCTATGACACTTTTAAAGAACAGTGGCATTTAATTTTCTATTCTAAATGGTTTTTCTTCTACATCATCCTGTGACCCCTTCCATAACCCCCATCCTCCTGTAAGTCTTTGCATACAGCAGCTTTGGGTGAGGGGAGGTTGGGGAAGAATGGATGTGAGATGCCGTCCAGGGGGATGGGAAGGAGGGACAGGTCAGTAATTGTGTGCAGTGTGTGGCCATCAAGAGGCTACAGTGCGGGCAAAGCTGGAGCACGGGCCACCCGGCCTCAGGCACAGTGTGACATGACCCCCTTGCATTCAGAATACACTAGAAGCAGGTGACTGATTTCCCTGCTTTGGATGAGAACCCCCCTCCACAATTGCACACGCACACGCAATTCATCATTCCTAGTTCTTGGCTTCTCCGAAGTTCTATTTATCTTCCATTGCAGAATTTATCACATTATACCGTATTATTTCTGATAGACTCATATGTTTTCATAAGTATACTTGTGAACTTTTCTTTATATCTTTGTGCCAATAAGGTGCCTGGCACGTGCTACGAATTGTTTGTTGAATGCATACTTGAATAAACGGCTGCTACACACAGGTGTTAACAGGATGGACCTGACCCCCTCAGCCGCACCAGGTCTCATTCATCATCAAGCAGCTGATGCCAGTTTGCTCCCTCCTCTCTGCACCTCCCTGGCTCATTTAGATGAACCCCGGGCTCCAGGAAGCATCCGTTCTGTGATGTCCCACTCTGGAATCCACAACATTCTCCACGTGCCACAGCTTCCAACTGGGGAGGAGGTGTGGACAGGCTGGCGTGGGCTTGTCACTCTCACAGCTGCACCGCCTCATACAGGGGTCAGCTTATGTCCAGGAGCAGCAGTGGCCTCATGAGTCAGCCGAGTGGGCAGGCACGGCCTCCCAGTCTTCTGGCAAGTGCCCGGAAGCTGACTGTCCCACAGCCCCCCACATTGAGCTCCCGATTTCCTGTCACAGTGTCCAAAATTCCACCATCATTACCTATTCATGCTTTGGGGCTTTCAGAGGTCCCCCAATTAGTGAGTGATGTCTGCATTTGGTATCTGTGTAGGCTTCCGGAATGCGGGCGGGGGATAGGTGTGGAGGACAGGGAGAAAAAGAAATGGGTGGAATATACAGACAGGCTTTGCCCCCTTCCCTGGTTCCTTCTAAAGGACAATACTTTCTAGAAACAATAGCTTTGGCCCTTCCAAAGCTGCCCAGACAGCACTGAGAAGCCCAGATGGTCAGGACTCAACACACATCTTCTTAAATACATACTTTCTCTCCCAGCCACACATCACCTGAAAACTGCAGCACTAGAGCAAGACAAGAGAGGAGGAGAAGATCAATGCCGCGCAGTGAAGACGCTGTGATCTTGGCCTGATGCCCCGGGCTCACACCGCCAGGCTCCTGCTCCGTCCAGGTAAGATGTAGGCCCTGAAGAAGGATTCTTTTCTAGATAAAGGCTAAGAACTTAAAAGGAAATACAGGACTGTATTTTCCCAATCCCAAATGGGAATGTAGGTTCAGATGAATCTAAAATTTTTTTTAATTATGAAGTTCTTAAAAAAAAGGAAAATAAATTAAATTGCTGTAGTTTATATGTAATAAATCCCCTCATTGATTAATGAATTTAACTTTATGGACCTGATCCAGGAGAGGGCTGTCAATCAGGTCACCTACTTCAACAAGGCCACTTCTGGATCGACTGTCCCTGACCTACGCCATGCCACACGCACAGGCCGGCCCCTGGCATCTGCATTTCATTCGTCTTCCATGACCAGTTGAACAAGTGATTTGTTCTGCTTTCTCTTATCATGCTAAGTAAATATTCACTTTTCTACCTGCTTTTGCATTTGTGATTTTGTTTCTTTTCAGCAAGAGAGGCCCCATATTATGTAAGTTTCAGTGCCCGCAAAGTTGGCTCTGCCCTTACATACATCTACTCATGTGGTGCGTGTTCTCAGTTTGCATATTACATAAGAAACCTCAATTACTGGGTATCCTCATAACCATGATTTTTAATTAACCAGAATGTTCTCTGAATAATGCTCTTAGAAGCAAGTAATGAAATTAGAAGAAAGAAAGCAGATAATGGGGATTTCTATTTCAGAAATGCAGCAACTGTTCCACCTGGTCCCCAAACTTTTCTCTGTCAGTATGCACAGAAATGCATGATAACAGCTAACACTCACATAGTGTAAACACTGTGAGCCAGGCCCTGTTTAGTCCTCATAGGCACCCACTGAGGTAGGTACTAACTCATTTTGCAGACAAAGAAACTGAGGCTCAGAGATATTAAGCATTCCAAAGTTATACCTAATACAAGGTATACCTGGTTGTTGACCCAGGCCATCTAGGTCCAGAATCCAGATCTCCACGTCTACACTATATCACCTATGTAGGAGCATCATTTACATTCGAAATGATGATCCAGTAGCACAGAAACAAATCTTTGCTTTGTTTTCTACTGACAAATACTCTCTTTTCCTCTTAGCATGCTGGTTAGATGGAATCATGGCTGCTTCCCTTTCAGTTTCCTCCCTTCCTCGACTAGGAATGAGAGATATCTCTGGAAACCCAGGGTAGCCTCACACAGTGTCAGGGGCTGTAGTTGGCTGAGTGGTGCCCCCAAAGACATCAGGTCCTAATCCCTAAAATCTGTGAATATTATTTTATATGCTAATATCTTCACAGGTATGACTATATTAAGGACCAGATGAAGAGATCATTCTCGCTTATCTGGGTGGGCCCTAAATACCATCAGAAGTGTCCTTGTAAGAGAATGGCAGAGGGAGATCAGACACTCAGAGAGGAATAGGCCATGTGAAGACAGAGGCAGAGATTGGAGTGATGTAGCCACAAGTCAAGGAATACCAAGTAATGCTGGCAGCCACCAGAAGCTGGAAGAAGCAAGGAACTGAATTCTTCCCCAATGCCTCTGCAGGGAGTGTGGCCCTGTTGAACTATGACAGAATAAATTCCTGGTGCTTTAAGGCATCAAGGTTGTGGTCATTTGTTACAGCAGCAATAGGAGACAAATACAAGGGTCAATATGGCAGCCAATACTAATCATAGCTTCCATGCACTGCACCCGCACAATAGATCGGGTATGTGCTGTGTGACATACAGTCCTCTATTGCGAGGCCACACAGCTACTACGTGGCAAAGGAAGAATTTAAACTCAGGTCTGTCCAACTCCAAAAACCACAAACAGAAATACTACACTACACTGTCAATTCCCACATTTTATGTAGAGGTTTATTATTATAACTTAAAATGAGAGCTAAAGCATGATAGTTCTTAATGATTGCCAAGGCTAGATTTATCTCTTAAACTTTCCCTCTTTGCCCATATGCCCTCCCCATTTGGTTATCTGTTGGTTCTTCCTAGTGCCACTTAGAAAAATAAGGTTTAGGCTGGGATGGTGGCCCACACCTGTAATCCTAGCACTTTAGGAGGCTGAGGCAGGAGGATCACTTGAGGCCAGGAGTTCAAGACCACCTGGGCAACACAGCAAGACCCCCATCGCTACAAAAAATACAAATAAATTAGCCAGATGTGGTGATGTTCACCTGTAGTCCTAGCTACTTGAGAGGCTGAGCCAGGAGGAACAGGGGTTAAGCCACTTGCTGGAACTCATCCCACACCACTGCACTTCAGCCTGGGCAACAGAGTGAGACCTTGTCTCTAACTAAATAAATAGACAAGGTACAAACTAATATTAACTCATTTTCCAAATGAAGAAACTGGGCACAGAGAGGTCAAGTCACTTGCTGGAACTCATCCCGCAGAGCCTGGTCCTAGAAACTCTGCTCTCATTACTCTTCTATACGCCCCTACAGAGTCTTGGTTTGGGTCAGAGAGAAATAGCTTACAACTTTCTACTTTTTAAAAAGCAGCTGGGTTCATAGAGCAGGTATTCCAGTTCTCTATGCACAAAGTTTAATCAAACCACTACAAAATGCAAAAGCAGCCAGGTCTTTGTCTCTGAGACAATAAAATCACAAATGATTCCTGTTCAAAATGAAGCCTGTAATATTCTGTTGCTAGTGGGTTGTGTGCATTTTTCCTGTTTTAACAGCGTGTACTTCTCTCTCCATCAGAAACATTAGGTCACAAAAGCCAATCTCATCTACATCTTTACAATGTTGTTTATCATCTTTTTGCATGCGGGAGATAGAACTGGTAATGAAATAGCCAAATTGGATTCCAGAGAGGATTTGTCCTGACTTAGAATACTTTCAGAATCTATTCAGAATGCCTCTGATTTATCATTAAGCCCCCTGAAGCCATTTATTTCGGGCCAGCTTTTCCGGGATAGGACATCAATTGTGTGCCAGTTATTGGGAATTATAACACAGCTGATGAAGTATGACAACACAGAGTCCATTGGATTTGTGGGAGATTACAGGACGGTGTTACAGAAGTCAGAAGCTATTATGCTGAAAATGTTTCTGAGCAGAGAGAGAGAGCATGAAAATAAGGAAATACATTCTGTCCTGCTACCTGACATCTTTCCTGTGGCCTTTGGGTTCAGCTTGCATGAGTTCCCACTCCCACAATTCCTTCCCCTACCCTTGCAGTTTTTTAGCATCTACTTTTGCCCACTCTCTCTTCCCTCAAGTAGGTATCATAGAAAACTAGGAGCAGAGATGGGGGTGGATTGATGCTTACGGCTGTGCAGTGGTGGGTGGTTAATTCAGCTACATCCTAGATACAGTTATGTTAAGAAAAGGGAAGACAGCATGTTATCGAATGAGGTTTTATCTGGTCCATAAAATCCAAAATACTTCACAAACCATGAATTATAGTCTTTTCATACACACAGCAGCAACCACTTGCAGGTGTTCCAGGTCAGGCTTCCCCCTTCCCACAATACACATAACATGTCCAGAAGCTTGTGGAAAGGCAGTAGTGAATTGTTTCAACCTTTTTGGCAATATTTTCTAAAATTACCACTGTGCACACATTGTGATTCTATCTTAAGAAAAAAGAAAAACATGCCCTACTACACAGGGAAATATGCACAAGAGTGTTTATCCCAGCCTGGTGCCCCATGGTTAAAAAAAAAATTCTGGTAGGAAACAATCTGTATTTCTAGCAATAAGGAATGTCTGAAGAAAGTGTGGTGAATATATATTATAGAATATTATGCAGCTATAAAAAAGAATGAGTTAGATCTATGTGCATGAACCTGGAAAGATGTCCACATAGATTAAGTAGACAAAGTCAGTTGCAGAATAATGTGCACAATACTATATGATCAAACTTTATTAAGGCTTAGTGTTCCCAGAAAGAGTGCCATCATGATTACATCATCTGTAAGTTTGAGGCACCTCATCAGCATACCCATAATGCAAAAGGAGGTGTAAATCACAAGTTGGGTTGGTTTCAATCTAGCTCTTGTTGGAGACAGGGGATGGACTTCATAATATGTTCATGCCCTGCCCAAGCTTATACTACCCTGGTAATCCTCATGAAGCAAATATACCTTTTAGTCTCCAGAGAAATCCCCTAAAGCTGGCGTTCTGGTGGGGTGGTAAGTTTAGAAGTAGGATGAAAGAAAGAATTTCAGAGTTGCCTGTTCAAAAGACCTGTGGGGTCTTAATTTGCAGAAGGTTGAAAATGGAAAATGGGGAAGAAATCCAGAACTTCAGGTGATCTGGCTACTCTTCCCTCCTTTTTAAAAACCTAATTGAAAATAACAGTCTTAAAGGTATATGCTTTGCTTCAATTATCAAGAGGCAGCTGTAATGATGATAGTGACAATACCATTAACAATGTGGCAAACACTGATCTAAGGGTATTAGCATAAACTAATTCACATAATACTTACAACAACCTACAAGGACGGTGTTAGTTATCATTATCCCCATTTTATGAGATGAGAATAGATGGAGTTAGCATTAAGAATCGTTACAAAGCTAGTTAGTCATAGAGCCCAGGTTCAAAATCTAGGAAGTTGAGCTTTAGAGTCTGTATGGACAAATGTGAATCACAGTGAGCAGAAAAGGTCAGGCTCACAAGCTCAAGGAAACATTTTCATGTCCAAGTTTCTCATTTGCCTTGTCCCTTGGAGGAGACATAAAGAGTTGTTCTATTTCTCAGAGCTCACCCACTGCGGTACTCCTGGTCACTGAATTGCCCTTGCCTGTTGAATTGTTCAGTGTACCTAGAGAAATGATTCTGAGAAAACATGCTCTATTATTTCTCTCTCTTTCCTCCCTCATTTCCTCCCTGCCATGGAAACAGGCTTCTTTCATATGCAGAGAACTGTGTTGTGCCTTCCATTAGAGAACTGTGCAAAAGTGGGCTGGGATTTCATGATGTCCAGCTTTTCTTGACGATGTTCCTAAACAGGTGTTACCTTCTAGACCTCTATGTCTATAAAATTAGCCTGTGGCTACTGCCTTGCCTCTGAAATCACTTGCTCTGGGGAGGAGGAGGTGAAGGAGACAAACATGTAAATGTTTTCTCTAAAGAAGGCTTGTTGTCAGCCTAAAATGTGGAAATTAAGCCTTTCTTGCTTTCAAGAATTATATGATGTTGGGGAGGGGGTCCTAAGAATTAAGAACCAGTTCTCCCACTTTGTAACAGTATCTTCAACTAAGTCATTTGGCTTTCTGAACCTCAGTCTCATCATTTGCAAAATGTAACCATAAATTGCTGCCCTACTTACTTCACTAAGTTGTTATATTGATCTAAACAAGAACCCAGATCTGGCTTCATGTCCATGGCATCCATTCATCCACCCATCCATCCATCATTTCTTCATTTCTTCATTCAGCGTGTATTGTGTCTTCTAAGAGACAGCTGAGTAAAAACATGTATGTACACTGGGAGGTTGAGGAAGAAAGGGAGAGAGACATCCCAGATTGAGAAAGGACATTGAAGGCAGAGAAAAGGAGGTGATCAGGAGGGTGCTGTGAGCAGGGACCTACAGCAGCCCATGACTCCACATTCTAATATTTTACGTATATTCCAGTTCCTCTGTGGGCATTAATTTTCAAAGTCTCCTTAATGACAGTCATTTCTACCTCATCCAGGCTAAGCTCGTTAGTTGACATCTTCTTTTACCTTGTCTCTAGGCCCCCACGGCTCCCTCTATTAAGTAGGACTGGTGAGCAGAAGCAGACAAGGCTTACAAGCCAGGCCTGCTCCTCACATCCAGCCATAGGAAAAGAAATCTGTGGGGTGATTTAAATCCATGCCTGATATAAAGATAAACTTTGAGTATTACGTATGGTGTATAAAGTGCATGTTCTACGTGTACCAAGAAGGATTTTAAAGGTAATTCATGGTGTGCACCTTGGCATAAGGGACATGTACTGATAATACTTTGAATTTGTAAAGTGCTTCTCTGTGTTTTGTTGGATTTATCTTTGAAGTACTTCATAAAGGTAAAGAGATGAAAATAGGAAACGTTACTTTAATGTCTTTATTTTCTAAACGAAGGAATGAAACAGGAAGCAGTATGTGGCAGATTATGCAGTGAAATCAGTAGCTGAACAAAGACAAGACTTCAGGTTTCCTGGATTCCAGGGCAGTTGACTTCCCCATCTGAAGTGATAACTGAGCACGATAGCTTTCATCGTCATTCAGATTATGGAGAGTTTCTTCTAGTCTGATAATATTGCTGATAACTGTAGAAATGGCTCATTCATCCATTTATCAATCTCACAAACCCTTAACTGGGGGAAAGCGAGTGGAAAGAGGCCAGAGACGGGGCTGGAACAGTAATCAGGAAGTCAGAACCTCCATTGCCTTGAAAGCCAAGTTCAGTGTTAGGCCTATATCCTGAGGAGCCACGAGAAACCCCTAAGGGTTTTAAGTAGGGGGATGTGGCGACTAGACTTGCATTCTGCAGCAACCACTCCGGGCTGCAGTAGGCCTCACTGCAATGGGCAAACCTTGGAGCAGGAACTCAATTCAGAAGATTATGGCGACACAGCAGGTGAGAGATGGTGGCAGCAAGGAGCAAACTGAATAGATACTATCAAGTTGTGAGCGCGGCAGGGTCCTCCCTTCCGGAATTCCACTGTTTCTACATTTCTCCTTCCAGGAAGCCTGCAGATGTCTGTTTGCGGTAGGAAAGTCCGTCCTGCTCCTTCTCCAGCCTTCTCTAGTTCCCAGTCCGGCCCTGGCCCTGTAACACCGAGGAACGAAAAGGGGAAGCGAAAGGCCCGTCTTTACTGAAGCGAGTTATAAATATTTCCCCAGTGCCCGGATTCCAGAGCCTGAGGATCCGCTGGGGCTGGTGACGGCCATTGGCTCCACTTCGTGGCTTCACCAGCAGCCTACTCTTCTCGTCAGGGAGACTTGGCCAGACCCCTCGGACAGAGGCCAGGCTTCAGGTGCGCAGAGACCCACAGGCCGCGGCGCACTGACGGGGATGCAGCCAGGCCACCGCCAGCTCTCCCACAAGGCCGCGCGCGACCCCGCCCCCACGCCTCCCGCAGCCCTATTGGCCAGTGCGCCTGCCCCTCAGCCGTGCGCCCGCCCCTGCGCCCAGCCCGGAGGCGGAGTCCTGAGTCTCCTCCCGTGCTCGCGTGGCGCCTGCGGCTTCTTTTTTTAGGAGATTCACTGCATTTGGTGTCATGTTTCCGATACCAGCTGCTGTTTCGCTGCTTACAGCGGACTTGCATAAACACTTTCTCACCCTGGGAGGTGGGCAGGGCCAGGATACGCCTGTTTTACAGCAGAGGGCAATGAAAGAGAGGTTGAGTGACTTCCTGTAGAACCGTGTGCCGGGATTTGAACAGTGGCTCCCCGTACAGGCCCCTGTTTTTCTGTTTCATAGCATTAACTCAGTCGTTAAACCATTCTGCACTTATTGGGGTGGGGGGTGGAGGCGGGAATAATAGCCACTTTGCAGAGCTGGTGTGAAGAATTCATAAAGCAGGTCTTCTGATCTCTAGTCTGGGACTCTTTTTGCTAAACTAGTGATTCTCAGAGGTCCAGAGATTTCAGGGATCCAGGGGCATATTCAGAGGGGTTCTGTGAGTTCTCACATAGGCGAAACACTGCAGAATATACTCTTCTTATGGCAGATAAGAACATTATTTCCATTCCAGATGCTACCGATAATGTATTTTTTTCTTTTTTGGTCGACTCTTTGCCAGGCACTCGTCTAAGTGCTTTATATACATTAAGTCGTTTGATCTTTACAATGACTGCTAAGGTACATCCTATTATAATTCCCATCTTACAGATGAGGAAACTGAGGCACAGAGAGGTTAAATAATCTATCCAGCAAAAATGTGTGGGAGCTGAGATTTATACTCATGCAACTTAGATGATAAAACCACACACATTAATATTTGTGCCATATGCTATGGCAAAAATGTTTGTGCAAGAGCTCTCTTTAATAATGATACTTGTGTCACCATTTACAAGATGTCTCTGACTTTTATTAAACTTCCAAGGGGCAGGAGAAATAAAAAACAAAAACAGTGGCAGGAACCTAAGCCCTAAATTGTAGAGAGGCTACTACCTATACACTGATTATTAGACACTCAAATTGTGAGTGCTATGTTTGGAATTCTGTTTTAGCTGAGTGCTTTGGACCAACATGTGTCAGTGGCTCCTTGGAGCTGCCAGCTATGGAAGAATGGTTGAATGACAGGAGTGGAATGGAATGTAGCAGTCATCTTATCTGACCACACAGAAAACTCCCAGGAGATGAATGCCTCACCTCCTCATGATAATTTTAAAGACTTTCTGAGAAAGTGATAATATTATCCAATTACCTCATAATCACAAGGAACACTGCAGTGACTGCAAACTCTATGTGCCTCATTCAACAGGTGTCCCAGAACAAGGAAAAAGAAAGAATGGGAGGGCGGTAGGAGCTGGTAGACCGAAGGACACCAAGGACTTAAACTGAAGGTTAAACCATGTGAAATGGGAGCAGGGACTTATTTGCCTAGAGGGTGAAAAAGGGTAGTACCTGTAGAAGGAAGCTGGAAACATTTCCCCCTGAGAGCCAGGTTAGAGTTCCTGCTAAGGTGCCATTGGTCTCTGCAGCTGTGGTGGCCTTGCACCTCACAGCACACTTCCATACACAGCTTTTGTATACCCAGAGCAGTCCTGATGGTTAATGATTAAGGTAGCCATGGAAAATACGGAGTGTGAAGAGAGAGATGAGTGGAGGCTGAATTTTGATCAATGTTATATGGCATTTGAATCTGGCTGGTGACAAAAGGAAGATCTTTTGGGAGACATGCCTGTGTTCCAACCCCTTTACCTGGCCCTTGGGATCAGTTGGCTTTTGAGGGTCAACAATATCAATCCCTGTCTCTGTGGCTGGTATAGAGCAAAGAGAGGCATCAGACAGCATCAAACAAGTAAAAGTAGTGCTAGGAGTTGGGTTCCAAGTGATCTGTCCATATCCTGAGATGATATTTCCAGTGACCAGAGACAATGTAGTCTCCATTAAAAAGGGAAATCTCGGGCGATTTCTCTAGAGAAATATTGGTTGCAAGATTTAAGGAATAAAAGTGCAGACATAGAAGATGAGTCAAGAGGCTGGGAGTCAATGGCACCATTTGCTTTGGAAATGGAACAAAGACTCTGGCAAAGGCTGTGGATTAGATGGTTCAGAAGCCCTTGGTCCTGGGTGTGGGGCAGGGAAGGTTGACCACATGGGACATGAGCAGGGCAGCAGAGTTAAAGGCCCAGGGATAAGCAGTCAACAAGCGTGACTCTTTTTCCAGAAAGAATGGGATTTCCCACAAGTCCCTCCATTCAACCAACTGGAAATTCTCTCTGGGGTATGAATAATAGCTGTTGTGCTGCTTGGTATGCAAAGACTTTTATTGCACATCTGCTTTGTGCTGGGCCTTTGCTAATTGACTATAAATGCTAACCTTTCATAAATGACCATAAAAAGGATGATTTCTGCACAACACCCCAAGCATCTGTGGGCCTAGCCAGGAAGACTGAGAGAAGCAGTTGGCTTAGCAGATGCTTCTAAATAGCTTTGGAGACATAAGCCTGGGAAACCCAGGATGAGATAAGGAAACCAATCCTCTTATTTGGAACTTGGGACGTTTGAAAGTGGGTGCTTTGCTGTTCACCTTGGCACCATCATTATTGAGCAGATTTGTTAAGTATTAGGTTGAACCATATGATGTGCTGATATTCAACTGTTTTTGATGCACAAAAATGGCAATTTCATATAGCTGAATCTAATAAAATCCTGAGATAAATAGGATATTCTATGGGATGTTTAACTTAGTTGATCAGGGTCAGGGGAAACTAAGGAACTTTGGAGGGCTAGGTCTCTTGGAATGAATATTCCTAATTGTAAGTAATCCATTAAAAAGAGTCTTGCAGGCTCTCCACTTAAAAATTCTAGTTTTATTTATTGATTCATTCATTGTTACAACATAAAAAATCATTGCACATCTCCTACATGTCAGTCACTGTGCTACAGACAGAGTAAAATAATGGCCCCTGCCCTGAAGGAACACACAGAATAGGGGTAAGGGAGTGAGGCTGGTGCAGAGGGCAGGGCTATGGGGAGGGGCCTGGGAGAAGAGAAGAGGCCACAGAGAAGGCGCCATGAGGGTGGGAAGCTTGAGGAGAAGAGGAGGAGCAGGAGGGGCGTGGTCTTAATCAAAGAGGTTTTGATGTGGCAAAGATAGGCAATAATTAACCAAATAAATGGTCATGGCAGGAAGGAAAGTTACAGACAGAACTGGGGAGAGATGACCCTATGATTTAAAGAAACAAGTTGTATTTAGAGTGAAGATAGGTTTATTAAGTTTACAGAAAGGCATTTCTCAAAGGGCTTTAGGCGTCTCAAAGTCAGGGACCATGTCATATGCATGTCCATATAGACAATGTTGTGTCTAGGACAGTGCCTAGCACACAGGTCCTCAGTAGATGTTGAATTACACTGACCTGGAAAAAAAAAAAAGGTTTAAAGACCCTTTTCTCTACCCCCATTAGTCTGAGTTGATAAGGTTTCAATGATATTCCTTGAAATGTCATGCAAGAAAACATGCACTTCCAGCCTGTCTCTAGAAAGAGAGGTGGTTATGTAACCTTTTAATCTGTGTGTATAAGTAGATGTCAAAATGTATCTTGCCTTGGGGACTTTCTTAGTCTGTTCAGTGTTGCTGTAATAGAATACCTAAGACTGAGTAAGTTATAAAGAAAAGAGGCTTATTTAGCTCATGGTGCTGCAGGCTGGGAAGTACAAGTAGCGTGGCACCGGCATCTGTTCAGCATCTAGTGAGAGCCACGTGCTAGGTCAAAACATGGCAGAGAAGGTCAAAAGGCAAGTGGACACGGCATAGAGGCAGAACCTGAGAGGCATCCTGGCTTTACAACAGCCCACTCTCGTGGGAACTAACTCATTACCATGAGAACCAATCCAGTCTCTTGAGAGCGAGAACTCTAGAAAGGAACCAGCCATTCATGAGGAATCCACCACCATGACCCAAACACCTCCCACCAGGCCCCACCTCCCAAGCACATGGGGGACTACGTTTCAACAAGAGTTGTGGTGGGGACAGACAAACCATATCCACACCATAGCAGAGACTTTTTTAGTCCCTGTTTTGAGTATTTAGTATAATCTCTCTATAGGCCAGGCGATATAACAGGCCTGGGAACACAGTCATGAATAAGACAAATACAGTAGTCCCTGTCTGCAGTGAGGGACTGTATTAATTTTAATAGATAAAATTAATAGCTATTTGTTAATTTGTCATATGTAACATATAATTAGACAAATATTTTCTAATTATAAATGGGATATATAAAATGGAAAAACATAGCACAGATGCCATGGAACATATGCAGGAGGGCCTAGTCTGTCTGATGAGGGTTAGAAGGGTGCTCAGTAAGAGCTTCTTTAAGGAATACGCACTGAGCTGAAATCCTAGGAAGAGAAGGGAAAAGTGTTCCAAGCAGAGGGAACAGCACATGTGAGGACCGTGAGAAAGGGAGGCTGAACTTCTAACAGGTGTACTAGGTGACTATGACTACAAATCGATAATGAAAACCATTTCTCTTGATCATTATAAAATGTAATTGATTCATCTGTCATTTTAATCCTAAAAATCGTAGCACATGCGGAGGAAACCTACTTCATTCACTTATTCAATACATACTAAAAAATTACAATGTGTCTGACACTGTACCAGGTAGTGGAAATTAAAGAGAGAAGAACCTCATAAACTTGTAGGAGTTCACAATCTTAAGAGGAAACAGATGAGGCAACTTGCTCAACAACTGTGTGGTTGTTTCTACGCTGGATGCAGAACAGGCAGTGCACAGGAGAGAGATGGTCGTGTTTGCCAGGGTGAATCAGAGACAGCTCTCCGATGATGCAGCCCCTGGAAGAGGAGGGTGTTGCAGGGAGGAAGAATGGCACATGCAAGGGCATGGAGGCAGGAGGAGACAGCACGATCTATGTAGAGAAGAACAAATAGCGAGTCATACACGGGGCCATTGGAAATGACAGGGAAATGAGAAAGGAGATGAAGTTTAAAAGGCAGGCAGGGGTTAAGATCTTAAAGTGTCTTGAAAAGAAGTTTGTATTTTTATTGTATTCTGCAGTCAATGAGGAGCCATTGGAGAATTTTGAATAAGGAACTGACATAACTGATGGATTGGAGTAGTCTGAAAGTAGAGGTGCGGAGATCACGGAGTTAAATGCTTAGAGCCACGATCAGGACCAGAGAGGAGACAACAGAAGAGAGATGCTCAGTAGATACAATTGAGGGACTTTGAGAGTAACTGGAGGTGGAGCACGGGAGAATAAGTGAGATGGAGAGATCTGCATCGACCCCAAGGCCTACAGCTCAGGAAAATGGGTGGGAGGTGGCATTCAGAGAGACCAGGAACATGCCTTATCTTTCAGAGCCCAACATGCAATCCCCAAGCTGATTTATGAATAAGATCTTGGAGTTCTTGAATCAGCAAATCAGTGGTATTTTTAGAATTTAACATTCTTATAGCCTAAGAGAACCCTCTGCAAAGAAAAAAAAAAATCTCAAGAAAAGTAAAATATTTATCAGGCTCCAGCCTTTCCCTAACACCTCCTCCTTCCTGACTCCCCCCAATTGTATAGTTGAAGCAATAATAGCAGACGTGTATTAAGTCATTACCATCCATAGCCAAATAACTACAAAACCACAAGAGGGCAATGAAAATGGCCATAAAGGCACAGAGTAGTAATTATTTTCCCATTAGCACCAGCTACACTAATATCAACAGAGAACAATTAACATTCCTAACCTCCTAGTTATGCTGTAACCTCTGTGTGTCTTACAGGAGGAATAAGCAACAATAAGGCAGCCGAGCAGCGAGGAGGCTGCATCCTGACCGTGTCTGTGGGTGAGCAGCTGCGCTGTTGGGTGGAAAGGCAGAGGGAGAACTTGGTTGTGATCGCCACTAATCTAGCCAGTCCCCAGCCAAAAACCATCTAATTCAGCTGCACTTTCTTTGGGCCCCAGGAAGTGAGCATTTGAGTGGGAACAAAGCTACAGCAGTAATAACACAGCAGGCAGAGTGAGTCCCTCGCATTTATATCTCTTCATTCTGTCCATCACTAGGCAACCATTCCTTGTGCTTAAAACTATACATCCTTGTACATTGTAACACCTTATTCTTTGGAGTGAACGCTCTGCTTTGCAGTGTGCCGGGGAATATCTATTCTACTAATTTCTGTTTAGGCCAACCACAATGAAGAACAGGCCATTTCGACCTCCATCCTGGTTCATATTCTCTGTGTTCTCGTAGCATCATGGTATATAGCACGGGTCAGGAACTCCATCACAGTTGCCTATTTGCTAGTCTGTTTCTCCCTCCAGACTATGAGTTCCTGGAGGGCAGGTACTGGGTCTTATCTGTGTTTGCAGCCACAGCCCCAGCACCCAGCATAGTGCATGGATACATGGACAACACTCTATAACGGGTGGATGAATGAATGAATTAATGAGTGAGTAAATGAATGCTTTTCCCGAGATTCAAACCTTGGTGGTTCAAAATGTGATTATTTAGAGGACAGGCCAGGCTAGTTAAATAGACTTGGCCGAGCAGAATTAGGCAACATGTGAGATAAAGGAGACTCAGTGTACCCGCCTGCCTGATGGAGGAGGTCAGCTGCTGATGAGCCAGGTCCAGGTGCCAGCTGCAGATGCAAGGCCATTTTCCTCTTCCAGCTAGGAACATCCTGTGGCAGACACGCACCCTGACTCTGAATATCTGAATCGCACTGAACAAAATGGCTCATTATTGCGCAGGCAAAGAAGGGCTCTCTGCAAGTCACTGTTAGTGACTTGGGTTGGGTTCCCTAGAAGCAGAGCCTGAGAGAAGGACTCTTGTTCCAGTGATTTATGGAGGCCTTGCCCTCAGAAGAAAGGGAGTGAGGGGAACAGAAAGGGCAGGCGGGAAGCCAAAGGGAGCTCAGCGGGAGACTAGCTGCAGGGTGCTCACCCTGCGGCTGTGGAATCTGCCCCACCTCCAGGCAAGGAGCTGCATGTGGGTCATTCATTGCCTGCAGGTTATCCCCTGAAAGCAGGAATCCCCCTGAAGGCAGGAACCATAACCTCCCAAGATCTTGTTTCAGTGGAGGGAAAGTCCTCTGGGGAAGTGGGCAGCTGCGGCTTTTGGTACTCAATATCCCATGATGGAGGATGGGTGCATGGCTGGTAAAGGTGCTCCGGGCATGGCACCCCCAGCATCTCCTAGAGTTGGATAGTGTGAAATAATGTTCATCATAGTAATCACTACCATTTATCGAGCACCTACTCTATTTCAAGTGCTGTGCTAAATTATATATATACACACATACATATATATTTCATATGAATGTGTATATATATGCTCATGGGATATACCTATCAGAAAGGTAATATACTATCATTACCATCAGACAGTTGAGGAAACTCACAATATACTATATTTCATGCTTAGAACAATTCCTTTCTTGCCTACATTCCTCTGATAGAATCATGATATTGTATATCCAACTGGCCTGAATTCCGTGCATTCATTCAATTCATGAATTCCACTGATGTTTTTGGGCACATATTACAAGCCACAACTAGGCTAGGCCCTGGGGATATATCAGTGAACTGGTATTCTTGGACCGTGTCCTCAAAGGATAGGACTAAGCCTCAGGCCTAGATCCAATACCCATGTGACCCAGTTAAAAAATATTGTTTGGGCACCTGCTACGTGCGTTCTGATCCATCACGCCCTGATGGGGAAAGAATCTAGACCCCCTGCCTCTGTAAAAATCCACTTGAATCTCTCACACAAAACATGCTGCCAGGGTAGGAAAACCTGTTTTCTACATTTTGTACATACCAAGCACCACAACCCCTTCCCTATGCATGGTGGAGATTGAACTTGGTGACCTCCAAACTCCCTTCCAGCTATCACATCCTCAAGATTCTTACTTCTTTTTTTTTTTTTTTTTAGACAGAGTCTCATGTCTGGGCTAGAATGCAATAGTGTCATCATAGCTCACTGCAGCCTCAAACTCCTGGGCTCAAGTGATCCTCCTGCCTCAGCCTCCCAAGTAGCTGGAACTACAGGCATGCACCATGACACCAGCTAATTTTTCTGTTTTTTTGTAGAGGTGCGTTCTCGCTATGTTGTCCAGGCTGGTCTTGAACTCCTGGCCTCAAGCGATCCTCTAGCCTTGGCCTCCCAAAGGGCTTGGATTATAGGTGTGAACCACTGTCCCTCGGATTCCTACTTCTAAGCATCCATAGTGCTACCCTTTTACTGGGGACGGATGTGGTCAGTTTCATGTGTCAACTTGACTAGGCTGTAGCCAGTTATTCAACCAAACACTCATTTAGGTGTTGCTATGGAGATATTTTGTAGAAGTAATTAACATCTATAATTACTTGACTTTAAGTAAAGATTATCCTCAATAATCTGGGTGGACCTCATCCAATTCATGAAAAACTTTAAAAGCAACACTGAAGTTTTCCTGTAGAAGAAGAATGTCTGCATCTGGAGTGCAGCTTCAACTCCCGCCTGAGAGCTTTCAGCCTGCTGGGCTGCCCTACACATCTCAGACTTGCAAGCCACCCCCACAATCTCTTAAGCCAATTCCCTGAAATAAATCTCTCCCTCTCTCTCTTGATATATATATATCTCATATATACATAAATTAATATATATATATCTACATATATGTGTGTGCATATATATTTATCCTACTGGTTCTGTTTCTCTGGAGAACCCTAAATGACACAGGGACCCACCATGTACTTTTCTTCTTCTAATATCATTTGATATATATAGTCTTATATCTTCTGGTGTGTAGCTAGATGAGCTATAACTATTTATGAGCCATCTAGATTACTAGTAGGCCCATCTAGATTACTAGTAGGCCCAAACAAAACAAGGACACTAAAACATGAAAGTTGTTATCTTCAATTCAATTAACTTATCCAAAATTTTTCAATCAGAACATCTAGAATTTGTACATACGTGTAAATTCTGTGTTTTTTAAATCTTGGTCTGTATAGGGATGAGAAGGACTATAATCAGTTCAAGTTGGGGCCTCTAAAGGTGTTAATCCAGCTCTGTATGTCCCCAAGTGGAATGTAAGCTCCATGAGGTCAGAGGCCAAGTCTTGCTTTCTTTGCGACCCTGTAGTACCCAGTATGATGCTTAACAGAGAATCACATATGTAAGAGGTACTGAATCAACCTATTACTTTCCTTTGTTTTATTCTCCGGAATGCGTTACCTTTGGGAAATGGGAAACAGGCTCAGAGAAATGTAGGTTGGTTTGTTTTTAGGCAAATTGATTTACTATTAATATCTCCAAGGGAGAGGCTGCTGCCTCAGTATGGCAGCAGGTTTATCATGTGGAAAGCAATCCAGAGGCCAGCTCTTCTCTTGTGTCTGTGTCCATTGGCAGGTTTCTTGGAGTCCAGATGACTGACATGTGTTAGGCTTTGCAAGCATTTCAAAAGCGATTCATTTCACAATAGCACATAGGCAGGCTGTCCCAAGCCAGCTGCAAGTATCGTTGGCAGTGGGAAGGATTAGAAGGGACTTTTGCTGAAACTGAGAGTCTGGACTCCTTCTTGAACACAACATGGAGTAGTGGTGAGATGTGTAAACAGCCAGTGCCCAATAAATCTGTGTGTATAGGCCAGCTGACCCTTGATTCCTGGTTATTAACACCCTTGATGAGTAAGTAAAGACAGGTCCAGGTTCTTGAGCAAATAACTGCAGCTTCAGGCGAGAATCTATCAACTAGAAAAGAGAAAACAGAAATTCATCGCTTAGGCCATAGAAGAGGGACTTCAAGTTGAGTCCACCCTGTGATGTGAAACTTGCGTTAACTTGCGTGTACACCCTGCGGTCTCCCATCCCAACTGAGGACAAGAGTGGCCATGCAGCCTGACGCTACGGAAACAGAGGATGAGACGCAGAGCCCTGGAGAATGTATGGGAAGCCTTCCAGAATAAGAAAATTAAGAGAATCAAATTATAAGACAACTGTGTGTAGTAGGACCTAAAAGGCACTGAAGAGAGAAAAGGAAGGAACACAAGGGTGGAATAGACTCCGTCTCCCACCTGTCTCTGGAAGCTTCTCCTCCAGCTCTGCTGCTGCTGCCTGGTTCTCCGCTGGCCTCGCTGCTCCCGGCCTGCCCTCCCTCCATCCATTCTCCACACTGGCCAGAGTGAGTCTCCTTACACCCCAAAGCCCAGGTCCTTCACAGGACACATGGAAACTTCGAGAACTAGCCCCAGCCTCTCTCCAGCCACATCCCCTCGCTGAGTCTTTCTCCATATGATTCTTTGGTCACACAGAACTATTTCACATTCTTTTAACTACTCCATGCCCTTCCATCTCCCAAGCCCAGAATGCCCTCAGCCAACCTTTCAAAAGCTCCCCAACCCTTCCAGGCCCAATTCACAACCTGGCTCCCGTCTCCTCAGGCTGAGTCCCAGAGAAGCCTGGGCAACATAGACAGACCCCATCTCTACAAAATAAATAAATAATTAGCCAGGTGTGGTGGCGCGTGCTTGTAGTCCCAGATACTCAGGAGGCTGAGGCAGGACAATCACTTGAGCCCAGAGGTTCAAGACTGTAG
Organism: Varecia variegata; assembly: GCA_028533085.1. NCBI lineage: Eukaryota > Metazoa > Chordata > Mammalia > Primates > Lemuridae > Varecia > Varecia variegata. The sequence continues at coordinate 20,371,369 of CM052445.1, read as the reverse complement.
TGAGCTATGATCAGGCCACTGCACGCCAGCCTGGGCAAGATCCTGTCTCTAAAAAAATGAAAAATCTGTTAAAAAGCACAGGCAATGGTTTATTCTTTTTTAAAACTCTTGGTGCTTTGTTTGCTACTTGTCACTTAATAGGTCCTCAATAAATAGAATTGGATAAAGACCCAAGAAATCAGTCAAGTGACTTGGATCTCCAACCCTGCCCTCTAACCCACACTCAAGTATCTCTCAGGCGTTCTCCATTTGACTCCATCTGAAAATCGATGCTCGTTAGTATATCTGACGCCACTGCCTCATATTCCCGTATATGCACTGTGCCTTCCATGCAGGCTCCACGCTCCTGTTGCAGGAAATAAGCTTCTCAAAGACTGTACAGCATCCAGCACCAAGTGACGAATATGGGGTGTCTAATAAATACTATTTAATTATGTTAATGATTTGTGATACAATTCTGCCAATCAATTCCGCGCTTTGAAAAAAGGTAATGTCACACAGGGTCAAAGGCTGGTCTGAATTCCAGGGAAATCCACTTTTTAGAGGGGCAGGATGTGGGCCCACTCCCCGCCTTCCTGCAGTCTCTCTCCGTCCGTCAGACACACACGGATCCCACTGCGGTGCCCTGTTTGGGAAGGGGCTCATGAGTGACCTCCCAGAAGTCAGGCGCAGCCCTCAGGCCAAGAAAGAAGCAAGAAACACGCTGTGGCGCCCCCTCCCAGGCCTCCAAAAACCCTGCCTCCTGGTGGCTGGGTGGGGGGCGGGGGGCTGCTCTCCCACCAGAACTGAGACATAATCCAGTTTAAATCAACATTCAGAGCAAACCATAATAAATGACAGGTTTTTGTTGTTGCCGTAGCTCCATAAGCAAGATTATCTAAGCAATTAGAGGATAAGCGTTGTCTATAGTGAGAAGGGGAAAAGTGTCAGGACAAGGCCAGCAGAAGCGGTGACGTGGTGGATGATTTATTAGATGTTGAGTGGCTGTTTTTCTCTCTCCGGGCCTTTGTGAGAAAAACACCGAAATGCCACGAGTGCATCCCCAGGGAGCAGCAGGGCGGTGGGAGCCCAGGGTGTGGAAACATGATTGCCCTTTACCTACTCTGATTTGGGCCTTATCAAATCCTTTGGCTCCCAAAGCCCCCTGCCGTGGAAGTGTGCGCGGCGTTCCAGGCCTGGAGCCTGTTTCTGCGGGAGCTGCCGGGCGCTGGAGAGTCGAGAGTCTGCAGAGCCTCCCAGCCTTCCCCTTCCTCCCGGGCTCAGGGCCTGTGCTCGCCCTCTCCTGCCACAGTGCCGACCTGGCATTCTCCTTAAGTTCTCTGGGGGCTCCAGCCTTGTCTCTTTTCATTCCATGCTGATTCCTTCTGAGCCCTGCACCTGTAGGAGACTTGCAAGGCTAGTGATAAATAAAGAGTACTCGTGGTAAAAAATGAATTTTGCTCCCTTAGGAGAAAACAGTGGGGCTTAAGGGCTTTTGTAGGATTCTGAACAGCCGTCTGTCCATCCATCCATCCATCCAGTAGAACTCTCTTGTGCTTACTGTGCTCAAAGAACAGGAAAGTTGTGCACCGAGGTAGCTCACAGCAGAGAGCAGCACAGACTAGAAACCAGATAAGCACCATGAGGTGATCAGATGTAAAAGATCATTCCCCTCTATCATCAGCCAGGAGGCCCTAAAGGGACACGGATATACCCACACGCTTCCCAAGGACAAAGCAACAGCTTACCCATGGCATTTCAGCTTCCCGGGAAGATTTAAGTAAGTGAAACCCCACTGCTGCCAGTGTTTGGTCACAGAGAAGGTGCCCTAAAACCTACAGTGACCGCAAAAGCTGGTGGTTACCGAGGCCTCTGCCTTCCCTATGGCCCCACCCTCCTACACACACACACTCACACACACACACACTCACACTCCTTCCACTTGCCCCTGCCAGTCCCAGCTTTGGCAGCTCTCTGACACTATAGGCTGTTTCATATTTTTGTTGTCTTTATGTCTTGTTTTCAGGGCCTGGTCTGCTTGGTGAGACCTCCTGAGCAGCTTCAGAATCCACTAGAGACCTCTCTGGAATCTCCCAGGCAGATTCAACCCCCTCCCTCACTGCCCTGTGCAAGTCCTCCTTGTACTTAGCACTCCGCCTGTGTGTGTGATCACAGGTTGAGTGTGCACTTTGAGAGCTCACTCATCCTTGCATCCACAGGGCCTAGGACAAAAGCAAAAATAAATGTTTGAATTAGTGAATTGAGCACCTACTATGTGCTGGGCACTATGCTCAACCCAACTGTCATGTTCTCTTCCCTTAAGAATCTTCTAAACCAGCATCTCAAAATTAACCTTGGGTGTTGTGCTAATGGTGTGTATTCAAGTCTTGTGGTGACTAGGAGAAAAAATATCATCTTATATCAACACAAGTGATGTATTTTTTATAAAGCATTGTAAAGCCCTTTGGTTAGGACCTCTCACAGTTGAATAAGTGGAGTTGCGCTCATTTCTAATCTAGGGAACCACGAGAGGCAACATGATTCCAAAATCTGAGCTGCATGTCTTCTCTGGGCACTCACGTGCATTTGCTAGCTCCCGACCCCACTTTGAGACAGGGACGGGTGACAAGTGGCATCCATGCCACTCCAAGAGTGGTAAGTAGCAGTCAGCCATCCCTCTGTGGAACTCTCACTTTGTGTGTTTGTTTTCCTCTTTTCCTTTTGCTCTCCCCCATTTCCTAGCGTTTGCTTCCTCTTCCTGTACATTCATACCGTGAGGCATCGCTTAGCATCTGCCACTTGCCTCTCAGAGGTCTGCTTCCCTAGTGAATCCCTTTCATGATGCCCTAACCCCCTTGCTGTGAAAACTGTTTCTTTGCCTCTTGGTAGCTATGAGGCCCAGTCAAATATCTGGCCCTAATACACAAAAGGAAGCTTACTTGTCACAAGATGTTGCTCTGAGGCTGGATCAAACCCAGACTCTAGGAGGTGGGGTTGGGGGAGGAAAGGGACAGACTGACATGGCCTCTGTGTGCATCGGGCTATGGGGCACCCCATCCGCACCAGGCCTTCTGCGGTGAATGAGCCGAACCCGCAGTTCAGGCCTGGGCCATAAGCAAGGAAGGAAACACTGTTGCTTTGTCTGGTTTAAGCACTCAGCTGTGTGCAGGTCAGACAAGATGCCTGGCCCCTGCCTAGGCTTTCAGCCACACCTTTGCAAAGCCAGGGAGCAGAAAGGCAGAGATTGCTTTCCCCCAGCGCACACAGAGAGGCCTTCCTTAACACTGCCCAGGGGGCAGTGAATCTCGCCTGGTCCTGATGTACTGGAGCAGAGGAGGAAAAGGCAGGCCCTAAATGCCAAGGGAGGAGGAGTGTAGCCTGGCTGTTCTCTGGGCCGGAGCACGTGACTGCGCTTCTCAGGCCTGGGGGGACCAGGAGCCAATTCACGGGGGAGGTGTCGGAAATGCAAAGTCGGCTGTCTACTCACCACGTTAGTTAAAAATGTCAAGAACAAGGCAGGGAATAACGCAAGGGGAAGAGTGCCTTCTGTTTCGTGGGAGGCGGGTTACAGAATGTTAGAGGCACACGTTTGCTTTCATGTGCCTGCTTGGTTGCAAGTCGAATCTGCCGTCTGCTGCAGCGCAGGAGAACTGAGAGGAATGCAGCGCCCCGCAGCCCAATCCCACTCACGTAGTTCTGACGCCACTGTCCCATGCTCCAGAGGGCTCTCCTGCCACGGCGCTGACAAGCTTAGAGAGCAAGTCAGTCCACGCCTGCCCAGGGGAAGTGAGCTCTCGCAGGCACAGCTTGTCTGGTGAAAGGCAACGAGGAGCAGCTGAGGCTGCCCAGGAGCCTGTGTGATTAACAACAAGAAGACACCAAGCTTGCTTCAACTTGGCATTGTTTTTAAAAGATGCAGAGCTCTGTTCTCTGTTTTTCATCCCTGACGCCCTGATGCAGGGGCCTTCCTGAATTTATAGGAGATGAGATACTTCCAACCTGAAAAACTCTATAATTATTTCTACCAAAGCCACATTTCACTGGCCAATGGCTGAAAAGGGGCAACGCCCAACCTGCCACTCTTAGCGGGACCTGGCTGTGCTGAGAGCCACCACCAGGGAGACACTCCCCGGAGGCAGGGACGGGGCCATTGCCTTAGTTTTGATTCCTGAAACAAGAATCTGGATGCACATGTTTATAGGGGATACGATCCCAGGAAACACAGTGGGGGAGCAGGGCAGCAAGACAGAAGAGAGGGGCTAGCCAATAAAGGGGTGTTGATGAGCAGGATACTGCTGAGAGCAATTGGGGTTCACTCCCCCTGGAGCTCCTCTCAAAGGCTGTGTGGGACACATCTTGATTTTCCTGTCGGAAAGAACCTGAGACATTTTTCCACCAGCTCTATCCTTCATTGATTAAGTGTTGCTCCAGGCACCTTTGACTCTGGGCTGCTCCGGGCTGCGCCTCGCAGGAGCTCAGCAGATTCCTGTGGCCAGACAGAGCCATCAGGCAAAGATGCAGAAGCTTGAGGTAAGGAGCCATCATGTGTCTGTGAAGCTGTAGATGATCTTTAAGGGGATCTGTGACAGCCATGGTGACAATAATGTCTCCTCCTCTTTTGTGTGCCCAGACATGTGTATATGTGTGCCCAAGTGCATACATGCACACACACACACATGCACACACACACACACACATATCACTCTATCTCCCTCTCGTTTGCACTCCTCTTACCATGGCCTCACAGACAGTGAGCCCCCAAATCGTCTCAGCCCTGCTGAGCCACGCAGCCGTGCCTCGCCACACAAGCAAATGCCACATGCACAATGGCAGCAGGCCCCAGCTACCCCAACATAAATCCATGCCCACTTCTGACTTCAGAGTAACACGGGGTAATGGGAAAAAGTGGAACAGATGCCAGGAATTTGAGGTTTCGTATCTCCTGTTCACCAGTAATTTACTTAGTTGACTCTAAGGAAGTTATCTAAACTTTCTGGAACTTAGTTTCCCCATCGGTAAAACTGGAGCAATAACACCTGTCCTATTTACCTTCAAGAGTTGTAGAAAGACTCAAAGGAGCCGATCTGTGCACGTGAAAGCACCTTCACAGGTAGAGATCTCCTTGCAAAGCCTCACCCTGCTCATCCTTAGCCTCGTTACATTGGTTTTAGGCCATGAGGCAGGGCCCTGCTGCCTGACCTCCCAAAGCCTCCCTTTCCCTCAGCCCCAAGGGCAGCATTCTGTCCCCGGAGCACAGAGTGTCCTCTGGTCTAGAGGAAACTAGGCCTTCACTTGCAATAGGTCCAGACAGGTCAAGTGGAGGAGCAGGCCCCTTGTGGAGGGACACGAGAAGTCCCCTTGGGATGGGCACAACAGGTTTGCTGCCGCAGTGGTGCCCATCCCCTTCTGTCTCTTCATTTGCCCTGTGTCAAATAGCAAATTCCAGTATCACTATGCAAAGTCATAGATGGGGCAACACAACTTCCCCCAAATATTAACAGGAACCAGTGAGGGCGTCAGCTATTGTGCCTAGTACGTGTCATTAAGGCCCGTATGATGTCAGCAGAGATGCAAGTGTCAGCTGGACCAGATGCCTCCAGCTAAACCAGGGAGCATCTGTCAGTCACTCCAGTCAGCTACCCAGAAGGGTAAGCATGGTACCCAGGAGTTGGAAAAACTGACAATTCTGGAAGAGGACTCAAAGTCTATCACACAATCACGTATTGCAGCTGATGCTCCATTCTGTAACAATGGGAACAATACCCATTGTAGTATTCACTGTGGGCCCAGCCAAGGTCCCTGGGGAGTGGGAGTGGGGGAGAGGGTGCCCAGCCCTTCCACACAGGCTCGGAAAGAAAGGCTGTTATCATCGTGCAGTTAAAAACAATGGAAGCAAATTCACCGGGACAGAAAAGTCATTGGTGGGGGAGAGACTTGAGGGAGATTCTAAACAGTTCCCAGAATAAATTCCCGTGTAAACCTGAAGAATGCTAACGGAGAAAAGCTACCACTGGCTCCCTCTTTTCAGCCAAATAATATCCTCCTGCAGGAACAGAGTTGTTCTTGGCACTTGGGAGCAAATGTGAGGAGGGAATCAAAACACGACGCCTGAGAAAGGAATCCATAAGAAATGTGCAGGCAGGGGCGTGGTGAGAAATAACAAAGAAAGACAGGTCAGTGGCAGGAGCAAAGATTAACTGTACCAGAGAAGACGGTGACTGGGCTCGGGAAATAAGGTCGAGTGAAAGTGGGACTCCAGAGAGACACAGGAGGAGTCCCTCGCCTGCCCTCCAGGGCTCAAAGGACAGCCCCTGCCCCTGCGCCTGGCGGCCCCACGACAGGCTTCTAGAAGTGGAGTCTCAGCCCCTGCTGCCTCCTGGTTGGATCAGCGCAGCTTCACCCTGGGACGCAGAAGCTCTGCCCTGTGAACGGCCCACACAGAAAGCAGCGAAACCTGGTAGAGAGGGTGTTCTCTTCCCTCCACCTTCCGTTACAACCAGAGCTGCCTCCAGGGGACTCTGGCAAGTTTGACAAATGGCAGAAGAATTGAGAAGAACTTCTTCGCTGGCAAAGGGAAGCCGATGATTGGGCACAAACGTGCTCCTGCAGTTCTTTGTCCGGTGAAACTCTAGACACGTCAGACTCCTTTCCACTCTTTCGCATTTAATCCCTTTGTTCCCAAGTGCCAGCTCCTCGAGTCTGAAGTGTTTGGGTACAGGATACTCAGTCCTCTGCCGTGACAAGAGCAAATGCATCACACACGCAGTACGTTGCAGCTAGGGCATCACTGTGTCGACGTGAGTCACCAGGCAGACACGGCTGCCCGACTCGGAAACCCCTGAGTCACAGAGGACTCACATACACCACTGCCCGCTGTTTACGCAAGCACACACTCCACGGGGCCCCCAGCTGTTTACGAGCTGCTAGCTCATTCCTCATCATGTCGCTTGGAGGGAAAGCAAAAGGTGGGGAAAGAGGAAGGGCAGACATCATCATCTGTGGTTTACATGGGGAAACTGAGGCACAGACAAGTCCTGCAGTGAACTGCATAGACATTTGTGAGTCAGACGTGGCCCATGGAGCGGGCTCTTCTGGATCCTAAGTAGACTATTTTCTTGCCCAGCCGTTTCGTGCAGCTTCTCTGGCCCAACAGCAGCCTCGCCACAGGCCAGCGGAATGCAGACTGGCTGCATTTTGTCACCAGTTTCCCACTTCTCATCCCACCTCTGACACTTGCCCCATCTCTGAATTTGATTGACGCTTCTTTTTTGATTTTAGAGCCCACTCCTGACGCTCCTAGAGTCCCACCCTGCTCCCAGTTCTGACGGTTCCTTTGTTCCTGATGTTTATTCCATTCTTGACCGTTCCCTGATTCCCCATATTTCTCCCATTTTGAATCTCTACCAATGCTGTCCCTCACCGGTCCCCCGTCCATACACCCTCGATGCCCAGATGTAGGATGCACGGTGAGGGGAAGCTCACAGATAGAGTGCAAAATGCCCATTTTACTCATCATTTATTTTCTTAAAAAGCGGAGCGTTTATCAGCAGAATTTTGGGGCTGTATCAAAATATCCTCATGTCAAAATAGCTGCTGTAAAGTGGCTCTGTTAAAATAGCTGCCTGCAAAGAGCTGAGAGTCGAGATGTCACCTGCTCTGCCACCCGACTCTGGCCCTCCTTTGCATGGCCGTGCCTTCTGTTCTGCCGTGTTCTGGTGCGTGGCTCATCAGAAGAGGCGTGAACACCAGGGCCGCTTCTTATCCTGCTGTTCCAAGCAAGGACTATGTAGGTGTCACAGATGAAACTCGTCCAGGAGCCGAACAGGATGCTAATGGCAGGGCCACGTGTTTGCCACCGTCCCGTGAGGCAGCCTGGCTGGCATCAGTTCCTCTCCCCACCCTCCTTCCTGCCCCCATCCACCCACGAGCTCTTGTTGGGTCATAAATGCAGTCCTTTGATGGTGCCAGACAGCCAGATGATGCTGGAAAGAAGAAAGAAAAAGCAAAAGCAGGTTTCTAAATTAAGCACAAGGCTCGTTTATAAAAATAAATAGCCACAGCCTAGCAACGTGCTCACAGCTCAGCTTCCCTCCACGATGAAACCTCTGTGGCTAGAACAGGGATGACACACGTTCCCCAGGGCCCCACGCCCCACCCTTCCCCCCGAGTAGTACTCATCTGAGTACTGTGGTGCTTAGAGGGCCCCGCTCCGCACTCAGGGCCAACGAAGGGCCAGGCTCCAAAAAGCAGAAGGAGCCGGAGCCTCCCAAACTTAATGCGGCCAGTGAACACCTACAGACTCTTGGCGGTAACCAGCACACCTGAAGCAAAAGTGGATAAAGCTCCTTGGGCTGCTCTACTGAAATGAGAGCTCTTCCTTGAAACCATGTCTTCTGTGTTCACCACTGAATGCCCCGTACTCAGCTGATCACGCGCGCACGCACACACACACACACACACACACACACTCACACACACACCCACACACACACACGTGTCCGCGCGACACTCCATAACCATGTGAGGGAAGACTGGATGGAGGCATGAATGAATGAATGAATGCTGCCATCCCATCATCAATGCTCCCCAGACTCTCCAGCCCAAATGGAGTGAGCTCCACAATCCAAAGAGAGGCATTCCTGATTATGACATGCACCAAGGAGGCAGTGTCCCCTCGAGTAGGTGTTTAAATCTGAGCCCACCGCTGGAGTGCACACCTGGAAGTGTGTAGAGACTGAGGGCTTTTACTGCCTGGGTGCAGGTGGTGTGGCCGTCACAGTGGAGAGGGGCAGAGGGTATGGGATATGCAGTTGGTAACAATTGTTAACATTCCTGAATGTTCCCTCATTCTTTAGGCAGCAGCAGCTCCAAGGGGAGGTGTTGCTAAGCAAATGAACTACAGGAGAAAACAGCACATTAGCTTCTGGGCTTAGCTTCTTGGGACACAAAAAGTGGGGCCCACGATGCCCTTGGAGGCTCAACAGGTGAAACACATCAGGAATGGGCATGATGTGAAAGATCTAATCCTGCCACCCACCCTCCCAAGTCGTGAATGATTGAGCAAGGCCAGAGTGATGCGGAGACAGCCCTCACAATACTGAAAATGTGATCATTCCGAATCCCTAAGGATCCCAGTGAGGTTGCAGGGACAACGTGTCTCTACCTTGACTCCTGGGAGGAGTTGCTTCTGTGAGCTTCCACACATTCCCTAGTGATCAGAGTGGCTGAGGATAGCATGTCCCTGTCATAAATGGCCATCTCAGAGCAGAGGCCCTTGGTCATAATACTAAAAAGATCAGAGAAATTGGCTCACACCATTACTCAGAAATCTGTCTTCAGGCATCCTTGTCTGGCCTCGCCAGAAACAGTAAAACCACATCCATGTCAGTGATAAAAAGGCTCTTAGTTAGGATTCAAAGGTACAAAAATATAGTACAGGTCTATTTTTGGAATAATCCCCTGTAGGGGACAGAAAATCTAAACAGCAACAACGATGGTACAATAGCGTCCAGCGTCACACAACGGCATACAACAGAAGAGCATGAGTCCTTGGAGACTCCGAGACTCCTGGGTTATTTCAATCCCACAGCCTCCCAGGGCACCAAAGTCACAGCCCTGGAAAAGCAATCCTGATTAGGACACAGTCCCAGCAGAGAGTCAGCGCACAGACTGGCCGGGCTACCCCCGGATCTACAGTGACATCTCTATGGTGGCACTAAGGGAAGCCCTCTCCCGAGAGGGCCAACCGCAGCCCTGCCCCACAAGTGAGGACACAGTGTGTTCCCCGGGTCCCTAATGGCCCAGGCCCAGGGCTCCTGCTTCTGACATGGCTGCTCAGAGATGAAATCCACTGACCCGTTCTCTCTAGAGGCTTCAGAGATCCCTGAGAACAGAGTCCGGGGTTCACCTCTGTGACCCTAACTACGTGGAGACTCAGTTCCTCGTTCATAAAATGGAGAGAGTAGAAGCTATACTTTCTCCTTCCCAAGATCATGTGAGGTTCAAATAAAATATTGCCGCATTCAAGTACTTCCCAATCTGCAAGCTCTTGTCCTATGTGACCATGTTTTATATAACTGTAAATGTGTACAGTGGGAAGTTTGCTTCTGACGTGAGGATTCAGACTGCCTCTGGTGCACACTTTTAAGGTACCACCTAGGTACATCCTAGCTGTAAACCTAATTTTTTGAAGAGTCCCCAGCCAATTCCTTGGCTTCATATACTAAAGACATATAGCATTTTTTATTGTGTTTTTGTAACTTCTTCCTTCCTCTTACAATCCCTTAAAAAGTACTGGAATTCTAGAACGCATGAGGAAGCTTTGGGATCATCCGGTCCTTCCTTCACTTTGCCGATGGAGGCACAGAAGGCTGGGCACTTGTCCAAGGTCGCCTGTCCTTGGCTCCTGCCACAGCCAGGTGGTGTCTGCTCTCCAGTGTGTCTTGGAGGGCCACAGTTCAAATTCTGCTCTTCTGGAGTCCAGGCATCCATCTTCTGCCCAGGACATCAGAGCTCCAGGTTCTCAGATCTTTGGATTTCAGGGCTTACACCAGTAGCCCCCTGGTTCTCAGGCTTTTGGCCTTGGACTGAATTACACCACGGGCTTTCCTGGGTCAGCTTGCAGATGGCATATTGTGAGACTTCTCAGTCTCCATAATTGTGTGAGCCAATTCCCATAACAAACTCCTTCATAGATAGATAGATACATAGCCTACTGGTTCCTTTTTCTAGAGAACCCTGACTAATACAGATTTTGGTGCTTCCCTCCCTCCGTAAGTACCAGTGAGTAACTGTTACTTAAGCTAGGTGTGCCATTTAGGATGTGTGGGTGGGGAACAGGAGGATGGCAGACGGCTAAGGGCACTTAGGAAACAGGCACCTCTGGTGATCGCGATGCCTCATCTTAATAGATTTCATCTTTGGAATTTGCCTTTTATTTTTGGAAAATAAATATATAATCATTTCATTTTTGTAGTTATTCATAATAATTTGCATTTCCCAGAAATGATAGATTACATTCATGCAAAGTATCGATGCACCTAACATCAGTTGTTGTTCAGTTGTTTTAGAAGAATGTGTTAAGAAGGGAACTATGATTTATTGACAGTCCTTCTACCATCTGCTCACCTTCTTCTCTGCAGATGATCTTATGTCTATCCAGTAAACAATTGAGATTATTTTATGTAAAATCCTTGCCCCCTGCCCCCTCACCTACCTACCCATATGAAGCCAAGGGTCTTCTCCTTCCCTGACACACATACCACCTACCCTTATGAGGAAGAATATTTCATTCTTCCTACAACTATAACCCTACTTGTGTGCTAGGCATAGGGTGACCAACCATCCAGGTTTGCTCAGGACTGTGTGACTACTGGGACACAGGACTTTTATTTCTAAAATTGAGAACATCCCAGGCAGACCAAGACAAGTTGGTCACCCCAGTAGGCCCCATGCTCTCTCCCAGGGAACTTTCCAAACAAATCATGATTGAATGAATTGAGGATACCAAATAGTACCAAATTGCTATGTGAGATTGGAGGTCAGCAAGAACACTGGAATGAAAGAATGAATAAAATGTAGTGATTTTATTTTAATGAAAAGATCCATAAATAAGCAGACAAACCAAGAGGAGGACAGCCTACTATCCAGGTGAGCTGAAGAACATAAAAGTTACATTACAGAATTCATAGGAAGGTATAAATCCCATTCATCAAAAAGAAAAAAGCTTGATGGTAAGTCAGGGTGATCCATATGATATACGATCACTAGGGCTTCCCATGTTTTACCTTCATGTTACACATTCAGAAAAATTCTATTACCTGCAGTGTGGGTTAAACTGAAGGGAGAAGCTATGTGTGGCCACAGGTGACCACCTGCAGAACCTCATGACCACAGAAACCATCCAGCTCCCCAAGGACTGAGAAAGTTGGTATCTCAGCTCACATGTGACCCACAGACCACAAACCACTGTGTGGCTGGTTGGGAACCTTTGAACTACGTGATGACATAAACATGCAGGTCTAGACTCTACTCCGTCACAAATCTGACATCTTGATCCACCTTCTCCCTAGGTTTCTGGTGAAACTAGGAAAGCCTAGGAGGTCAAACTCTCTCTGATGATCCAATATTGCAAAGCTTCCTCAAAGGGCATTTCCTGCAGTGGGGCTGGAGTGGGTTCCTATTTATATTTCCCCTTCCTTGGGCCAGATTTATCCCATGTGTGCACAGAGTTGCAGCTTGAGCAATGACTTAATGACGCTGGGTGAGAAGGAAGTGTCCTATGCCACACTCAGCCCACACCCCTTGACCTGAAATGGGGTTAAGAAAATTTTTTAAATATATTGCCAAAAATTGAAAACTTCAAGTAAACTGGCTCCGTTCAGAAAACGAGATCTGGCAGCCTGGGGCCATAATTCCCCCCATGGCCACAATCATCTGAGATGGAGGGCCTGGAGAGTGCAGCTGATAGGTGTGTGGGCTGCCAGAGTTCAAATCCCATGCCTGCTTCGCACAGATCACCGTATTCATAAACCTAACATCTCAGAGACTTGATTTCGCATCTTTAAAGACCATGTTAAACTAATAGTATTTATTTTTGTGTACAAAAAAACGTTTGAAACAGTGGCTAGCCCATAATAACCATTTGATAAATGTCAATGACTGTCCCCAGCCCCCTTACACAGGTAGCTCTGCTAGTTTTCTTACCTTCATGGCCCCAAGAACATAACTGTGAAGGAGCTCAGGAAATTTCACCCAAAAATATGGCTCCTTGGAATAAAGTGTATTTGAATTAAAGGCCTTTAGAGATCAACAGGCCTTGGAAGGGACATTCCCTCTTTCTTCATAAAAAACTAGACTCATCAAAAGAATAATCAACTTCCCTTCCCTTCCCTGTTATCTCAATATATTACAGGAAAGAAGATTAAGAATGCAACCAGACCTGGCCCAATCATTTTAAATGCAATATCTTTCTCTCAGGTTAATTTAATTTCCAAAGAGAATCATTTACAAATCAATCTGTTTCTTCCCAGGCATTCATCCTCCCAAGTATCTATTCTTCCTCCCTAGTAACCATTTATTGTCCCTCAACAGAACTATCTATATTCCTCATCTCTCCCCCCCACCTCTAAAATGAGGGTATATAAATTTCTGGACCCTGTTGGGATATCAGGTAATCACTCTGTGATCTCCCTGTGCACACACTAAATAAACCTCTATCTCTTATTGATCTACCTTATTCTGAGTTGATCTTTCAGCAAACCTTCTGGGGCAACAAGGAAGTTTCCCTTCACCCCCACACCACTAGTCTAGATAGTTCAACTAAATGAGTTTGGCAACTGTGTTGCCACAGGTCACTAGGTAGTAACTCAAGTCTACATCCTTTCCTGGGTGGATTGGGCCCCATCCCCGGCATGACGTATGTCCCTTCTGCCTCTCTGAGCTCCTCCCTCGGCTTGCTGGAGCCCCTAATAAAACCCAAATCTTAGGCCAACCCGAGCCTAAGATTTTCTAATTAGAGGTTTCTGGAAAGGAGAAACATGGTCCTCTCGTCACTTAAGGATGTCTCATCCACTTTTTAACCTGAGTCCTTCTGCCCCACTTTGCCAGCCTGGTCCTCCCACAGGTATAAGGAGAAAACCTTTTGCATAATTCAGTTAGCAAATCAATCAACCAGAAGACACGAATCCTTGGGAACACAAGGCGTACCTTCCTCACAGAAAGTTGTTTCTAATAAACCGATGTCTGCTGCTAAGCAACCTTGATGATGCTTCTTCCACAACTACAGCTAAATAGAACCCTCGATTGTGTGCAGGGGATTAAGTGGATGTTCTCATGAGTCAGAAGAAGGCACCAGAGAAAGTTTTACTCGGGCTTAGGCTGAGTGTAAAATACTGCATAAGGGGCAGAAAGGGAGGCATGCCCAGGTCGGGTCGTGTGATGCACGTAGCTGCTATTTCACTCATGCTGCGGGGTTTGGCGCTTGTTTGGGAAATTAGCCATGAAGAGCTGGGTTGTTCATTCATAGCTGAGCGGATGGAGTCACGGTGTGGGAGACCGCCTCCCTGTTTCTCTCAAGAAGACTAATAATTACAGTCGTGGTTAGATCTTACACCAGACTCAGGGAGGAACAGTGGAACTCCCTGGAAGCAGGGTAGAGCTTTCGAGGCAGATTAGATGTTGCAACAGTCAAATCCCACAGCATAGTCATTATGGTAAGGAGATGAGGTGAACCGAGAGCCAGCCAATAAGGACAGCTGGAGAATGGTACCATCTCTAAGGGCTCTTGTCTCCTGGCTCTGTTTGGAGAGGTGGGGCAGGGGCGAAGCCAGCCCTGCAATTGCATTCACCAAGTGGAACACATGGGGTGACTGTGTCTCCCATCACTGAAAGCACGGAAAATCCTTTGGTGCAATTTCCTAAGCCTCTAAATATATATTTCCCCTAATAACTAAATGTGGCTATGTCAACAAAGCCAATCAGTTAACTTAAAGAGCAACATCTGGAGGTGGGAACGTTTGGAGGGAGGAAGCAGAATTTCCCAGAAGATTCAATGTCGTTTTTGTAACTTTTCCATGGCCATCCTTTGATACTGAAAAGAAGCTAATTTAAAATGTTAGCCTATATTTAAATTAAACTCTCAAGTTGCTGAAGATAACACTGTAAGAAGTACGGAAGGACATGCTGTCACAATTTGGGAGCCACCTTTGACCGTTTGCTCTCTCTTCCTTGCTCCTAATCTCTAAAAACATCCTCAAGGCCTGAGGCTTCTCGGGCCAGACCTCCCTGTGTCTCTTCCCACTGCTGTGTCTCACTCTGAGCCTTTGTTTCCTCCTAGGTGGACTGTGAGGAAGGCTCTCAGGTAAAGGGGAGGAAAATTGAGAGGCTTAAAAACATAAGATATAATACCTGCCTCCCCTGCTCCACCACACCTCCCTCCTGCTGGAGGAAAAAAAACACCCTGACCCATGACACACACTGGGTCATATAATCCTGTGCTGCTGTCCTGAATCGGCCAGGAAACCATTCAACTCCACTTTGCTTCAGGGTTTCCATCCATGAAAGCAAAGCCTGTGCCTTGCTCCTGACTCATCACCCAGGACTGTGCTGGGGGGATTTATAAGCAAAGGTCTCTGGAGCGCTTGTGGCAGGAGTGGAGAAGTCTGATCCCTGTGCGTGTCCATTGTGAGGAAAGATCATTGCAAACGGGTAAGCCAACACCAGACTACTGGGGAGGAAACTGTGTGTGGTGAGGATCAGCAGAAGAAAGGTGCAGTGAGCAGCATGGAAGTTGCTAGAAGCATGGTTATGAGAAGGCGGGTGGACGCACACCAGGATCCAGCAGCCAGCGAGCCCAATCAGGATGCTAAGCACACGGCCCAGGAGAGTCAGAAATCCAAAAGATCTTTCCCACACACTCCCTGCTTTGGAAATGTTCTATATCTTGAACACTATATTGGTTACATGGCTATATACAGTTTTCAATATTCATCAGCTATGAATAGTACAGCATATATGAATTTTATCTTAATTTAAATGTCTATTTTTCTATCTAATCCCATTCTAATCAATGAATTTCCTGCTGTGCCCATGAGCAGCTATACTCCCAATTACCGATTTTTATAACAGTCTTCATATTTGTATTCAATGAAATTAATGTATGCAAATATGGAGACTCATGTACATCATAATCACAGAAACAGTCAAGTTAAAACTGGCTTTATCTGTCATTCTCTAGTAACTTATCTCTGCACATTCATAACGCACAATCACTCAAATGCCAAATGACTTTGGAATTACTAAAAATAAAATTAAACCGTATGCGTCAGACTTTTAGTGTTAAATATATTTCACTGTGTTCAAATTCATTAACAATTGGTAAAGTGTGTATGGGAATGTGACAACTATATTTATCAGAATATTGGTTTGCCCAGAATATCGTGTACTCTTACGAAGCCCAATAATAGAGATTATGATATATATGATTTAGACTTTGGGAAGAAATAGGTAACAACAATTATTACTGAATTCATGCATTAGCTGTTGTTCCACATACAATTCTAACAAAAAAGATGAACATTTCTTTACCCAGCCTTCCTGAGGATAATCAATGCCTGGAAGCAGCCTAAAGCTGTGTTCTTACTAAAGAAATGTTACACTTGTAATTTACACATTCTTGGGAAATTCAAGTTTGTGTGTTCTCTTCCTAATAGGAACTTCAACTAAACAAAGAAATAACATATTGGAGAATGGGCAGTAAATATAACCCAATTAATGCATTTGTTGAATAGTCATGTCGATATTAGCTCAGGCTTGATCTGTAAAGATAATGAGTTGCAATCACCACCCCACCTTCCTCATCATCATGTAGGCGTGGGTGATGTGAGTCTGAGATGTGCACGCAGGAATTCCACTGGGGACTGCTCTAGGGGACAGTCTCTTGGAAAGGGAAGTTGAGTCCCTAGCAGTAGCAACAGAGATGTGAGCCTACTGCAGGAAGAACCTTGAAGAGGGAAGGAGGCTTTACTGACTATTCTTATCAGGGAAACGGGCCAGACTTTGCCTTCCCAAATCAACCCATCATTGAGAATGAGCTGCCCTGGAAAATGGAGCCATCAGCAGCAGAGAAAACCCTAGGTGTAGAGCCACAAGGCCATGATCCCCTTCCCGCTGTGCGGCCTTCACCAAGACACATACCTCTGAGTCTCTTCTTAACCTGGAGAGAGTAGACATGTCCCTGAAGCATTCAGGGACTCCCTCAGGCACCAGAAAGAGGGAAGGAAGGACAGCTTGGCCAGGGTTAGAGGACTAACTCTCCTGCAGATCTGCTTTCCAGGGCTGGTGTGTCCAATCATCAAACTGAATGTGTCCCCAGGAGGCAATGAACTTTAGCACCATCCAGACCAGTGTCAATATCCTACGAGCTTTCGGGCGGGCGGTGGTGGTGCCTACAGTCACATGGGTGGCAGGGCCGTGGCTCTGGGTTGTCCACCCATCTGGAATCAAGACTCTGAGCAGTGGTCAGGGGACAGGGAATTCAGCAAGAGCAGGAAGATTTTAAGGGTCCTGCCGACAGCACTGGCAGGGAGGGCTCCAGTTTGGCTGGACTAGCCTTCAGCACAGCTGACAAGGCTGGGATGGGCCTGCCCCTGCAGATGTACTCTCCGGTCTCGTCCACGGCTTTGCCCACCTTCTGCCCTGCCCCTCCCTACCCTGAGCTCCTTTCCCCCTCTGTAGCACATGCTGGCCAGTGCCTTCTCGACTTCAGTCTTCTGCCTGGATACCGTCCTCCCTGGCACCCTCCCCTTACTCCTCCTCAGCCCTTGGGTGTCCACCAGGGCTCTCCCAGGAAGCCTCCCTTGACCTCCCAAGACTGGGTTAGGTGACCCTCCTGTGTTCTCCCAGAGCAGCATGTGTTAGAAGGATTATATAATGCCTGGCACATAATAAACAGTCTAAAAACAGTGGCAATGTTCATATTACTGCGTTCCTCCACGATGGCACCGATCATTCTGAATCGGACACCATGCATGCTTTGTCTGGGCCTGGGCCTTTGCTGTATCTCCAGCTCCTGGCATATTGCAGAGCACACAATAGGTACCTGATAAATATTTGTTGAAATAATAAAATCCTCAGTTACATGACTGGGTAAATACGGACACAACAGCATGGGGAAGGGGCAAGAGGGTGGCCAGGGCTCCCCTGCAGTATCCTAGAGACTGGCCCACGAAACCGTCACCAGTCCCTGCCCGGTGTTGGCTGTTGTGCTCAGGATCTGTAAGCAACAGGGAGAGGCAACCTGCTGGCCGAAGACCATGAGAGCCTGCAGCCAGGAGGGACCAGGGCGCACAGGGTGGATGGGAAGGAACGCTGCTCATCACTTGTTTATTTAAGAGGCAGTGCAGTTTATGGAACGAACAAGGGATTTGGGGTTCATTCACCTGCATTCAACTCCCTATTCTTTAACCTAAAGCTATGGGGTGGAGGTTAAGGACAGAATCTTTGGGGTAAGACTTTCTGGATTCCAAGCCCAGCTTCTCCACTTCCTGGCTGTGTGACATTGGACACGTTATGTAACCACTCTGTGCCTCAGTTTCTCATCTGTAAAATGGAGATAATAATCATAATTCCTGTTTCATGGGGCTATTATGAGGATTAATGAGTTAAATTGTAAAATTCTTAGCATAGGGCTTGGCGAGCGGTACGTACTGTGGGTGCGTTTACCTAATCATTCTGACTCTCGGTTTCTCCAGCCCTAAACCAAGCACGTGACACAGTGTCTCACACCTGGAGCTCTCAGGGCTTTTTATTTATTATTATTTTTATTGCTATCACTTCTCTTGTAAGTGGAAGACACTTTCTTAGGGTAAACTTAATCGATTAACGGAAACCTTTCTGTGGATAATTCTGCTCTCTGCTGATGACTGTGGGAGAAAAGGAGCAATTTCTGTGTGGTTCTGGGCCCCCCGCTTCCCTTGTCCCTTGCCTTCTCTCCCTAATGCGCTGAAAACCTTCCTGGCCCAAACGCTCCAGTGCGTACCCATCTCTCCGGCAGGTGAACGGAGGAGGACACTTTCATTTCCTGGGGCTGCCATGACAAAGCACCACAGACGGGGTGGTTAGAACAACAGAAATGGATTCCCTCGCAATTCTGGGGTTGGAAGTCAGAAATGGAGGTGTCAGCGGAGACTTGTTCCCACTTAGGGCTCTGAGGGAGAAGCTTCCTTGCCTCTTCCGGCTTCGGCTGGCTCCAGACATCCCCTGGCTTTTAGAGGCAAAACTCCAACCTATGATTTTGTCTTCACATGGCCTTCTCCCTCTGTGTGTCTCTCTCCAAAATCTTCCTGTCTTTTCCTTATAAGGATACTTGTCATTGGATTTAAGTTTCACCCTAAATTCTGGATCATCTCATCTTGAGATCCTTAACTTAGTTACATCTACAAAGACCTCTTTTCTAAATAGGTTCACAGTCACAGGTGCCAGGGGTTAGAGCAAGGTCACATCTTTTGGGGCCAACTATTCAACCCACCATAAGGGGTAACAGGGCCCTCACTGGGTCTAAATAGAATGCACCCCTTCATCTTGACTGGACCTACCTGTACCTCCTTTTCCTTTTCTCCCTGAAAACTTGCCCCAGTGTTGTCCCTCCCCCTTAGATGGGACATGCACAGCCAGAGGGGCAGGAAAGACACCATGACCAACCAGTCTGCTCCTTCCTGGGCTCCACTCTGGCCCACGTCCCACCTGCTTCCTGCCTCAGGATTTGCTGTGAGCTGTGTGTTGGATACTTGACCCCGCTCTCATGTGAAAGTTTATTCTGCTTGGCATTCCCAGTCGCCTTGCAGACAGCCAGGAGAGTCAGGTGTCACCCGGGTCTTAGCAGTGCCAGCTCACCCTGCCTGGCTCTTCACAAGGGTTGCCTGGGTCACACATCAGGTTTCAGAGATGGGGCCAAAGCAGGAGCTCCTGGTGATCTGGAACAAGTAGAGGCAGTGGATCTGGGTCAGAACAGGAATTATGTTTGCAGTTGGACCAGGCAGATAGGCTCAGAGAAGGAATCTGGGTCAAAAGCTTGGCAGACTGGCAGGAAACATGAGGCCTGGTGCACAAATTAAAATGGAGACTAGCTTTCCATCTGCACAGGCTGGTCCTTGGTCCTCCTAAGTCTGAGTGGGGGTGGGTCTGTGACATATGGCACATCATGGATTGCAAGGGCCTATCTGTGCCTAAATTTAGCAAGTATTTATCGAGGATTTGCTACATGCCAGGATCTAGGGATACAGAGGTAAGACAATCCTTATCTTCAAGTAGATGAAAGTATAGCAAGGGACACATACATTTAAAGAAGGAATTGTCATAAAATGTGATAACCATATGTGCACAGGGATATAAGAGGTCCAAGGAGAGACTCATTCTGCCTTGGGCTAAGCTACGGAATGGCTCATGGTGGGGGCACAGAGAAGGTCACATATGAGCTGGATCTTAAAGAATTCAGTAAGAAAAGGGTGGAAGGACAGCCCAGAAAACACACTGTCCAACTGACCAAAAAGGTGCCTCTACTTCCCCTGCTTTTTTGTGTTTATCTCATCCATAGCCTAGACCTTGGGTGAAAAGAACAACCTTTGTATAAGAACTTATTTTTAGTCAGCAGTATAGAGACAGATATTAAACCTATCCTACAAATGAGTCATGACCCAGGAAACAATGAACCAAAAAGGTGTCTGTTTATAAGGAACTGGTTTGTTGGGTACAAGCTGAATCTCAATGGCTGCTACTGTTATTAGTGTAGTAGTAAACTGCAGGGTATCCACATGTGCAAGCGTCTCATCATTGTTGAGCATTTCATATGGCCTATTTGGATATATTTCTTATTAAGAATGTTTTTCATTTATTTTACATGTAGTATCAATGTGTCACAAACCCCAAGAAGGCATTTATGATCTCAATCTCTGGGGAAGGTAAAAAGACTATTGCTGATTATTCCCTGTTCCATATTTTTTTAGTGCTTATTATCTATTTGAATTTTCTTGGGGGTGTCTTCCAACCCAATACCTATCTAATTAGTAGTGATGTTTTTAAATTTGGAAATGATGCATCTTCATTGAGTATTAATTTTAACCAATTATTATTAGGTTGCATTTAAGTAATTTAACTGGTTTATTACTAGATTTAAATATATTCCAATATTAAAACAAACATGGATATATTATTCAGCATTTTATATATACCTATATATAAAATATATATTTATAGATAGATGGTATATATTTATATTGACTATAAAATTCAAATAATTTTTAGAATCAAAACAACAACCTCAAAGAAGCCATACACAAAGCGCTACATACTGTCTGAATCCATTTATATTCTGAAAAAGGACAAAACTATAGGGATATAAATTTGCTCAGTGGTTGCCAGGGGCTGGGAGTAAGGGAAGGAAATTGCAAAGAAGCGTAAGGACATTTAGAGATGATGGAAATGTTCCGTACCTTGACTGCGGTGGTGGTTACGTGACTGAATATACTTGTAAAAATTCAACCAACTGTACAATCAAAAACGGTGAATTTTTACTTTCTGTAAATTATGTCTGAATCAACCTCACTTTACAGAAAATCAGGTTACTTCAGGCTCGCTTTCCAGGAGCCTGCTGCATTCGTTCTTTCTTATTTGCTGGTAGAAATACCTAAAAAGAAGAGTTTGGGAATTACTCATCTTACATCTCTTCTTTCAAAAAGAGGGGGTTTGGAATATGATTCTGAGTGAGATGAACCCCAAATCTTGAATAATTTAAGCTTGAACAATTGTTTCAGGAGTAGAGGTGTAGGACACTTCCAAACGTGTATAAAATGCCAACATAGCTACACACACTATTTTAGAGATACATAATGATTTATCCCAGCATTCCCAAACTTCTTTACTTGTGAAATATTCATGGGCTACCATATACCAACAAGCCATGTGCATTGATTTACTATGGCTGCCATAACAAAATACCACATACTGGGTGGCCTAAACAACAGGAATTTATTGTCTCAATTCTGGAGGCTGGAAGTCCAAGATCAGGGGGTCGGCAGGGTTGGTTTCTCGAGAGGCCTCTCTCCTTGGCTTAGAGATGGCCTACTTCTCCCTGTGTCTTCCCATGGTCTTCCCTCTGTACCTGACTATCCTAATCTCCTCTTCTTACAATGACACCAGCCATATTGAATTAGGGTCCACCTTAATGACCACGTTTTAACTAATGACCTCTTTAAAGGCGCTATCTCCAAATGCAGTCACATTCTGAGGTTTTAGGTGTTAGAACTTCAACACATGAATGGGAGGCACAATTCAGTCCCTATCAGCGTTCTCCCCACCCTTCCATGCTCCACCATGCACCCTTTCCCTGGTCCAGCCACCCTCCAACCACACTGCCTCTCCCAAGATGTAACTTTCTCCTTCTTTTTTCACCTTGGCTACCTCCATGTGCTGGTCAAACATTGGCCAGAGATGGAAAGAAACTCTAAGGATGCCATGCCATGGTACGAGTGTGCAGGCCCAAGTGGAGAACTGTGTCCTTTAATGTTTTCATTTGTTTGTTTTGGTGTATTCCTGCAGATCCTTTCTTTGGAAAGTTGCGGGGAGCAGCTTTGAACTCTCAAACTATATCAGGAACACATCAAGTACGTCAAAAAGAAACGTAAGTGCAGCCCACAGTGCACACAGCCTTGTACTCTCTGCTCCCACGCATGTAAATGGGAAAGGAGTGGCTGAATAGCAAATCTCCAACAAGGCAACAATAGTCCAGCTTTTAACTCCAGCTTCTGTAGTTAGCATGAATCATTAATGGTAAGGCAGAGCCTTGTGGTAATTTATCTCCAAGCAGTGTAATCATTTTAAGCTGAAAATATTCCTCTTCCTGCTGAAAGGCAGGGAGACTTATCTAACGTCTGGTAGAAGGAGCATCAGCTGATTCCTCTGCTGAGACTATTTCCAGGCAGCTCTGGGAGAATTGGAAGCATGTCTTTCCTCTAGTATTTGCATGGTCTTATAGAGCAGACAATGGAAAGATAAATAGCTCCGATTGTATGTGCAAAAGCAGTTGATGGAGACTCTATTTTAGCTTCAACTTTCTTAGCAAACAAAATACAGAGAAGTCTTTGAAATTAATCCTAGGACTAAGAAGTGATGAGCCCAGCAAGGCAGGATGTGAGGCATGGCTGAGGATCAGGGAAGAACACAAGATCGGGGTGATAACAGGTGAAAGGGACCTAGATAAGAAAGAAGGCAGAAACATTACGGGTTACACCACTGTATGTTGTAGGGAAGGAAACAAACTAATAGTCACAGTACTGGCTATGCTCTTATTCTGCAAGGCCTGCACCAGGTACTCCGCATCCCCGGGCCCAATCTGAGCACAGCATTGCCATTCGCCTCATGTGATCTCTCCTTTGCAGAGGAGGATAATGACGCTCTGCAAGATGCACTCAATGGCAGAGGTAGGACCCCAGCAACAAGTTTTCCCTGATGCCAAGCCCTTCTCTCTCCATATCCACTATCGTGGCCCCACACTGTGGTTACAGTGGGTGTCATTCACAGTGCATCACGTTGCATAAACAGAATGGACTTTCAGTAAACTGAGCACAGTTTGTTCCTAGGTGTGGTTTCCATTCTTCTCAAGTTTTTTTTTAAATTGTCTTTATAAAGTTCAAAGAAACCCTATCATGCAGATTCTACTAAGAGGGAGATGCTTCAAGCAGGGGAATGCAGTTGATTTTTGCATTGAAGGTTCTGATGCCCAGAGTGGGCCAACTTTATGAAAAGTGGCAGGATAGAGTCTATTTCTGCTCAGCGTGCAGCAGCTGGGGAGGTGAGGTCTCTCCACAGATGAGGCTGCTGTCTAATGGGGACAGGACAGACTGGGTTTCTGAACAAGTACATAGATACATTTGATTACAATATTCCCGAATGGTTAAGGGGGTTGCTGTGATGCTTGGTGTAAATTGGCAAGGACAGTAGGGACAACTGGGAAGAGTCCAGAAAACAAACAAACAACCCCACAAAACCTGGTGAAGGAAGGTGAATAGGAGAAAAGCGGCACCGGGGGACGGACAGCCACCACGGCGGTTTAAGTGCTGTTTGGCCCAGACGCTCAACAGAGCATCCGGCGCAGACGGGAGAGCTAAGGTGGCTCCTGATCCCTGCCTTGGTGTCCAAAACCTCTGGCCGGCCTGCCTTACTCTGCTGCTTTGGCCTTCGGGTTCCCGCGGCAGTGACTCAGACCTGGTGTTTCCTAGGGTGTGGAGGGGGTATGGCAAACTGTTACGTCAGAAAGGAAAAACAGGATGACTGGTGACCATTATCCCTGCAGCCCTGGGGAGGAGGATCCCGCCTGCCTGGCCCTGCCCGCCCGGTTCACTCATGCTGCCGCTGTCACAGTGCCTCTGACTCATCCAGCCTGGGGACCCAAGAATCTGGCACGTTACAATTCCCTTGCACGGCACAGCTGGCCCCAACACCAGGGATTTTAGCCCTGGACTATCTTTAGGGCCCATTCCCCTGCCCACCCACCCCCACAGCCCTCCTCCTCTCTCACTTGGACCAGTTAGAGCCTCCCCGCTGGCCCACCCGCCTCCAGTCTGCCCACTCTGACCGTCCACCTGGGTGGGCTTTCTGAGAAACAAACAATCCTGTGACTCCTCTGTTTCTTTCTTTCTTTTTTCTTTTTCTTTTTTTATACTGTCTCCTACCATCCATCTCCTCTGCTTCTTAATGCCAGAGCAGGGTTCTCAACTGGAGGCTCCCCTGAACTCCAAGAATCCAGTGGCAAAACTACACATTTGTGCGACATGCATTTATTCCATGTGCATCCCACGTGGTTCCAGCCTCCCTTGCTGTCAGGGTGGAGCACTCGACTAGTTTTATCAACTCAGTGTGGTAACATGCAGAATCTCATGCCCATCCGTGGCTCCATTGGAAGTTATGGAGGTTGGATGACTTTTTCAAATGGGGAAACAAATTAGTTACTTCTAATTTGTAATAATTATAATATTTGATGAGACTAAAAACAATCTATGAAGACATGTGATCCACAGAAAAGAGACATCCTTACTAAAAGGGCATCCTTAAGAATGATTACTGGGTACCAATGGCCTAGAGGAGAAAGTCCAGACATTAAGATTGTTTCAGAGCAGAGGAGACACCAAAGCCTTTCTGGTTGTGTCGGTAATGGCTGCTTGTTGCCCTGGGCTTTGCTAACCTGAACTTATCCCCCATCACACTTTGCATTCCATGTGGCCTTGCCCTTGCAAACAGTAGTCCCTTGTCCCCAGCCTGCCCGAGTCCCCCTCATCCTGCAAGTCCCAGCTGAAATGTTGGTTCCACCTGCCCTGTTGGGCTCCCATCTCCCTCAGCCGTGATCTTGGTCCCAGTACCCCTTTCACAGCATCAGTCTTTTATCCACGCATCTCTGACTGTTCATTAAAACACGAACTTCTCCCACACAAGTAGTGTTTCCTTCCTATCTCTGTGCCCCTTAATCTCTAGGACAGTGCCTGGCACACAGGATGTGTTCATCAACTGCAGTGTCCTTGAGGGTTCCCTTCTAGGCTCCTTGGATGGGTTGGCCGCATGTGGCAGTGGTCAAACTATTTATGGAGGTGGCCCCTTTGCCATGCCTCAAGCACACCAAGGCTGTTCTCCATGCCCCAGCCCCACATCTGCCCAGAACTCTCTCTCCAGACCTCACACAGCCCTGTTCCCAAAGGCAGTCAGAGAGGGGCTTTCCCTGGTCATGCTCCCTCTCTTCTTACTCTACTTCATGTTTTCATAGTGCATATGGCACATTTTATTCTGTGTTTGTTTTGTTTATTGTGTGTCTTTTCCAAGTAGACCATTAGTTGTATGAGGTCAGGGGCTTTGTCTTGTTCATTGCACAAGACTAGTTCCTGACACATTAGTGGACACTCAAAAAATATTCCTGGATGAAGAAATAATAAAATTATCATACTTTTGGATAACAGACTTACACCTAAGGTGTGAAACCTTAAGAATTCTAGAAGAAAATGTTGGGAAAACTCTTGTAGACATAGGCCTAGGCAAAGAATTTATGAAGAAGACCCCCAACGCAATCACAGCAGCAACAAAAATAAATAAATGGGACCTGATCAAATTAAAAAGCTTCTGCACAGCCAAGGGAACTATCATTAGAGCAAATAGACAACCTACAGAATGGGAGAAAATATTTGCATGCTACACATCTGATAAACGGCTGATAACAAGAGTCTATATAGAACTTAAGAAAATTAGCAAGAAAAAAAATCAAACAACCCCATCAAAAAGTGGGCAAAGGACATGAACCAAAACTTTTCAAAAGAAGACAGAATAATGGCCAGCAAACATATAAAAAAGTGCTCAGTATCTCTAATCATTAGGGAAATGTAAATCAAAACCACAATGTAATATCACCTAACTCCAGTGAGAATGGCCTTTATCAAAAAATCCCAAAACAACAAATGCTGGTGTGGATGTGGAGAGATTGGAACACTCTTACACTGCTGGTGGGATTGCAAATTAGCACAACCCCTGTGAAAAGTCATTTGGAGATACCTCAAAGAGCTAAAAATAGAAATACCATTTGATCCAGTAATCCCACCACTAGGCATCTACCCAAAGGGAAAAAAGACAATCTATAATAAAGACATCTGCACTGGAAAGTTTATGACAGCACAATTCACAATTGCAAAGATGTGGAAACAACCCAAATGCCCATCAATACTTGAGTGGATTAATAAAATGTGGTATATGTATACCATGGAATACTACTTAACTGCAAAAAACAATGGTGAACTAGCACCTCTTATATTATCCTGAATAGAGCTTGAGTCCATCCTTCAAAGTGAAGTATCACAAGAATGGAAAAAAAAGCACCACATGTACTCACCATCAAATTGGTACTAACTGATCAACACTAAGGTGCTCACTTGGAAGTAATATTCACTGGTGCTGGTCAGGTTGGAGGGGGTGGTGGGGGTGGGGAAACTCATACCTAATGGATGCAGAGTACACTGTATGGGGGAAGGGAAAGCTTGTAGCCCTGGCTTGGGTGAGGCAAAGGCACTTGAGAAAGCAGAACTGTGGCAGCTGAGGACCCAGGTTCTCACTCAGGACACACAGATCCTGTTGGGCAGAGCTAGACCAGCTAACCACACAACTAGCTGGCCCTCCACACTGGACGTCTCCCAAATCTGCAGACATACCTGGCACCATTTGCTGGTCACCAAAGGATGTTAAGGGTCAAAAAAGAAAAGAACCTTTTGGCCAGGAGCACTGACCAGGTGACTGCTGAAGAATATCAAGAAATACGTCGTCAGCCCAGTGTGGCCGGTAGTGGATGAGGGTCCCAGGAACTAAAGCTTGTTCCATCCTCCACCTTGCACTCTGGCCCAATTGCTGAAATATTCTAGACCTTCACTTGTAAAATAAATCCTATAGTTAGGAATAATCAGGGTCTCATCACTAAGTGGTTGGCACATACTCCAGGACTAAATTATATGTGATAGTGGTGCAAATTGCCAATCAAACAGTGCCTTCCACAACGGGGGACAAGTATAATTAAACCTCAGTTTGGTAAATGTAACAAGGCTGCTCATATTACTTCCTCATCTCTCCTTTAGATGGAAAAGCATCACCTTCTCTATATGTTCTGCGCACACGGCAGCTCCTGCCCTCAGACTGTCAGGAATACAGAGAGCTCGTTGGCTAACCCCCCACTATTAAACAGATTAGGAGATTCCCTAGCCTGGTATACAGTTGTCCAGGACAGACCCAGATGCCAATACTCTCCTCCCCTGCAGTTATGGAAGACAACCATTGATGACCACAGGGTCCCATCCTTGAGCCTAGGAGCCCACCTCACACGCCCTCACTGTCCAGAGAGCCTCTGACAGTTGATTGGAGCTGGCACCTGAAATGAAATCATTTGCCACCCCAGGTTTCAGTTGTGTAAAGCCAGGACCAAAATGCACAAGCTGTCCTAAATCTTGTGTCTATCTCTGGGCCATGTGTTTCTTCTCTTTTCTTTTTTCCTCCTTCCTTCCTTCCTTCCTTTCTTCCTTTCTTTCTTTCTTTTTGAAACAAGGTCTTACTCTGTCACCCAGGCTACAGTGCAGTGGTATCATCATAGCTCACTGCAGCCTCCAACTCCAGGGCTCGAGTGATCCTCCTGCCTCAGCCCTCCAAGTAGCTGGGACTACAGGTGTGCTCCACCACGCCCAGGTAATTTTTTTTTTTTTTTTTTTTGTAGAGACGGGATCTTGCTATCACCCAAGCTGGTGTTTCTAAATGAAAGATGGTCGCCTGTCTTGCGGGACTTGTTTTCTTTCTTTTTTTGTTTTTCATGTTTTTTTCCCTCTAGCCATACAGAATTCACCATTATTTCTCAGTGAAATAAGTATCAAACTCTAAATCTTCAAGTCCTCCATGACCTGGTATCGCTCCCTCTCTCCTTTTCAAACAAAGCCAAACACTCCATGACAGTCTCCTTAAGCCATGTGCTAAATCCACAGTTGTGGAAGGTGCAATGTTTTGGTCAGTCACTAGGTGGCATCTAGCTGAGGCACTCGGTGAACTATCCCAGAAAGAGCATTTTTTTAGAGCACACCACTGTTCTCCATTTTGGCTGCCATTGTCTGGTGGGCCTGTTGGAGTTAATCCATTGCCATCTGTCTTTATTTTGCTAACTTACTCAGTAGGACGCCACACAATCGAGTTCTGCAAATGTCGGCTCTCCAATATAGCAATTACAGAGTCTCTTTCTAACCAGCATCAGCACTCAGCATTCTTCCTGCCTTGTCTAGAGCTTGAAACATTCAGGCCCATTTTGACTTGCTGTGCTTAAAGGGCTTGCCATCTTCAAAGATGGGGAAAAAATGGTCTGAACTCAAAGCCACAACAAGGCATGGCTTCTCTTTCCAAGCTGAGAACATGCCAACCAACATGTTCCTCTTACGTAAAAACCTCCCGCAGCTGAGGATGTGGGCTGTGCTCGTGCAGCCCAGGGAGGCACCACCACCTCCCCCAGGAGGCAGACACTCGAGCATTTTGTCTTCGTGGATGTTTTTATTGCAATATTTGAGGGACTGGTGGGCGGGGTGGGGAGTGAGGCCACGGCAGTAATAGGAGAAGCAGAAAGAAAAGAAGAAAGAGGGAGCATAGGGGAGTGAGATGATATTTGAAGGACCTGCCTTCCATTGCTGTTCCAGAAGTGGGATGAATTAATCTTCTCAATGGCTTACAAGTGGTGCTTGTTCTTCCATGGTTTGCTCACTCATTCATTCATTCATTGTGTATTGACGACCTACGTTCTGTGTCAGGCACTGTATGAGCTGTCCCAGATACAGGTGGGATCAATTCACCAGGAGTCATCACCCTTCTGGAGCTTACAATTGTGGGAAGATGGGTATCGATCGGGTACACGCAAGCATCATGGCTGCTTGAAAGAGATACACGGGGCGTTGCACAGCACGTGATGGGCGCCCTCACCTAATCCAGGGGTCAGGAAAGGTTCTCTGAGGTAGGTGAAGATGAAGAAGAGTTTTAGTTATCATTTGTCTTTGTTGTACTCCCACATGCTAGTTACTCTGCTTTGCAATTAGCAGATGCTAGATTAGTATTTGGCGATCAACTAGCAAGTTTTTAACTGGGCATGGAGTGAGGAAGATCTAGCAGAATGAGAACCACAGTCAGAACCCAGCCCGGTTCCTGATAAAAAGGCAAGAGCTCCTCTCACACAAGCCTAGATTGCCCCTTTTCCCTGCCGTTTGCCAACTTCTTAGCTGTGACTTTTTTCCCTTACAACCTACTTCCTCCTTAACCACTTGCTTCTGCCTTTATTTCCCCACCAAAATTATATTAAGATCTCCATGCATTTTTTATCTTTATTTAAGTCCATTTTGTTCAAAGCTTTAAAGTACTGATAAACCAAAAGGGAGTTAAACATTAACAGTTTACATTTGTATCTAGAGGAGTTCTTCAGACTCGATACACTGTTTAGATTTTAGAAGACAGGAGGCAATTTGGGGAGCGAAGAAGAGGAAGCGAGAAAAAAGGAAACCTCCTTCCATGTTTGTCTTCTCCACTGTGTTAATAGTACTGTCCTTTCAAATGTGACTTCTATCTTCAGGGTTTCAGCTATGCAGCGGAGGAAGCCCATCTCCTGATGCACTGGCATAAGATTCGTGCAAAGGCGGACTCACTGATCTGTAGTTTTGGGGAACTGGAACCCCCCCCCGAGTGTCATTACAGGTGCTGGAATAGATGGAGAGTGTAGGGGTTTAACGTGGTCTCCCTACTTACCAGTGCGTATGTGAGTAACCCAGTCTTGCAGGACTTCACAGTGACAGCAAAGTCTATTCGTCATTAAATATCTGAGGTCTGGGTCCTTTAAAGTCATCTCCTGGAAGGATGGCACCACGGGGTAGTTTGAAGACCAAGCCCAGCTGCAACAGTGACAGCAGGAGACATGGCTTTCATTCAGTCTCACCACATTGCTCCCCGAGGCTGGACTTGGGGTGGCAGGCGGCCGTCCTTCACGACAGGGATTCTCCTGCGGGAAGCCGTAACCTACCAGAAGGCTCAGGCGGCTGGGGCCATCCAGGAGAGTGGCTGCGTTTGTGGGGTGGCTCCAGGGTGGAGCCGGGTGCCCCATTCCTCCCACCTCGCTGGGATCTGCCTCCACCAGGGGCCTGGCGGGTGGGGGTGCAGAGGGCAAGTGGGGATACCAGGGAAAGAGGAAACGTCCTCCGAGCAGTGGCAGACACTGGAGTGCCAGGCCCTGCGCGGCAGCCACCACCGTTACCATGGAAACTTCTGAGGAGGCCGCTGGGGGCCACTGGAAGCAGCCCTGGAGACATTCTTGCGTTTTTGACCTCTCATTCCGTTTGACAGAACTGACCAAACTCATTGCTGAGACGTTTCCTTCCTCAGTTTATGTGACTTGAGCCCTCTTGTTCCTGCCCCTCTCACCCGGGGTGACCTTTGTCAGCCTCCCTGGCGGGCACTGGCTCTACTTCCTCTTCCCCCGCTCATTAGCCATGGCTATAAAAACCTCGCTCTTGGAACCCCTGCGTTCTTCCCCTCTCTTTCTTGAGAGGTTTCTTCATTTTCTTGGTTTGAACTACAAGTTGTCTGAAGAAGACACAGCTGGAACCCAGCTGAGGCGGGAGAAATGAGTGCCTGCAGGTTTGCTGAGTGCCTGCTGTGTACATGTGGCCCTTGTGCCCTGCATATGGCGCCTCTGCCCACCCTGAGGACGGCCCAGTGAGGGAGGTGTGCCAGCGTGAGCCCTTGTCTCGTTGTACGTGCTGTTCCTTTTGTCTGAAATTCTTTTTTCTTCTTCCTTCCTCTCACCTTCCAAATTTCTACTCCTTTTCAAAACCCAGCTCAATTACCGTTCCTTTGTGGCATCTCCCTGAGCTCCCCATGCCCCGGTGATCCCTTTGTCTGAATTCCATGGCTCTGACGTCATCCTTCTATTAGCTCATTTACTGTATTATATTACACAGTGCAATTTACAAATTTCCTTATTTCCCCCCGAAGTTGTCTTTAGGGTGCTAGAGAACAAGATGAGGTCTCACCTGTCTCCGTATCCTAATATCTATAACAGTGCCTAACACACAGGCGGGTGCTTAAGAAATGTCACTTTGTCACATAAGAGCTAGCTTTTGTTCACTTGTGCGTTGTCTCAGGCAATCCTCAAAATTACCCCACAAGATCGGTCATTATCCAATGAGAAGTGTGAGGTTCAAAGGAGTTAAATAAATTGCCAAGAACCGCACAGGCAGAATTGGAGCCTGAACCAGTGCAGGCTGAATCTTGAGCCCACACGCTGCCACCCTCCGGGGCCTGGGGTGTCCCCTACAGCTGCTGCCCAACTGCTAACAGAGAGGAGCACTTAGCACAGGCACAGCACAGCCCAGTGCTGAACAAAGCATGTGTGGATTTATGAGTGAAAAATCGAAGGAGCAAATGAATGAATCTGCTCTCTGAGGCTCTCATATACTCCCGCCTTAATTCCTGCTCTCTCCCCGTCTCCCTGGGCTCCTCCCTTTTATTCCCATGGGTGCCCTCCAGCCCCTGCCTCCCTTGTCTCATGCTAACCACCTGCAACACCCACAGCCTCCTTCCTCCTCTCCCCCTCAACACACGCAGCATCTAACAATTAATTTTCAAGCCCTGCTGCTGGAGCCACACTCAGGGATTGATGTTGGCTTCTGACTCACTGTTCAGTAAAATCTAAGCACTCAAGGCTAACTGTCATTTCCCTACATGTGTCCTTCATTTTAAACCAAGCAATGGTGTTTACTGTCCCGGCCCACAATTTGCCAGAGTTGCCTCCAGATCTCTTCCCGAGCCGTTCACCTGTGTTGTCACACCTGTCATGTACCAGGGACTGAGCTGGGTTCTGGGAATACAGAGATTAAAGCTTCAGTCTCTGAAGCTCATGGATTAGTGAGAGACGGCTGAAAGAGCAATTACAAGGCCCTGTAATTGCGGCAGGCGGAGGACAGCCCTGTTGCTATGGAAGCACCTGGGATGTCTACCTCCCCATCTCCGATAACCTCACCCCTGGGTCTCTCATGACTCACCTCTCCAGGGGGCTCCTGTGCCTGCCCCTTCACCCATGCTCTTATGTACCTCCTCCTCAGGTGTGCAATCACAGCACTCAGCATCCATCCCGACCTGCTGATGTGCTCATCTGCACAAATATATGTCCTTGACCTTTGCCTCCTCCACTGGCAAACTGTGACAGGGGAAGAGAGGATAAAAGAAGGCAGACTGAATGGAAGATGGTGTGTCTGCCCACGTGACTATAGCCTGGAGAAGGAAGACGCTGTGAGTGGAAGGCATGGCTTTTGTTGGGCTCCACCCTAAGGGTCTATTTTGGTGGTGGTTGGGTGAATTCTGAAGAGAAAGGGTTGAATGTAGCTCAAACCTGTTCTAAACTTCTGTAGTCAAAAACCTTTGTGTGGGACCCCCTAAAAGAACAGATCACAAAAACAGGATGCTGTGTCCATACAGCTGAGCTGGCCACGGAGCACAGGAGACACCAGAGGCCTCAGGACTCAGAGACACCAGAGGGGGCTCAGGCTGTGAAAGAAGGACCTAGGTCCCACACGGGGGGTACACAGCTGAGCCAGCAAAATCTGGTCCTACGGGTTGTCCATCTCATTGTGTCTAAGGCTGAAGAAGCCCAGGGAACATTCATACACAGTCCAGTTGTGGCTCCGTAATGATTTACCGATTGATTAAAGGAGACAGGCTCCACAAAGGATGATCCCAGCAAAAACAGAACAGCTGGCAAGGTTGTCCCATAAGCTGGTCTCATAAGCTTCCCCGCCATCTTGCCCGACAAACCGTGTCATCCCCGCACTTTGTTGACACGTTTCCTCACATCTCATCCTCTCTCCCTCCTTGGTCCACATTCTGCACTTGCCCCTTTCTGACCTGAGTGACAACACTCCAGTGGACCTCTGATCCAACCTACATCTGTGCTCCAGCTTTCTTGCTCTCGGGTCTGGCACGTTCCTCTCTGGCTCTAAGCCCCTCTCACCTCAGCCTCCCCAAAGCACATTTCTCTCCTAAGGCACCTGTCCTTTGAACCAGCCGATCGGCGGGCTGAGGAAGTCTCTGCTTTCCTCAAAGTCTGGAGGAGGGGGTGCAGGGTGCTAGGTGGGGATCTCCCTGCCTACGGCTGTCATTCTCAGGGCCAACACTGGGCAGAGCCTCCGGTTGGCAGAACCTCTCTTCCACCAGGGATTTCATCTTATGTCAGCAGTGTCACAGGCTGGGGGGGTGGTAGAGATAAGAGAAACATGGAAAGTAGAGAACACGCTACAAATCTCTAAACTCCATATAGATTTGGGGCAGAGATGCAGAGACTTGGTACCGGGCTGGTAAATGCTGGGAGTGCTTACTAAGTTTTCCTGTGCATTAAGCTAAGCAAAGAGATCCCCATCTCCTTGACAACTGAACACAAACATGTCTTACCTGCATTACCCACTCTCTTTGCCAAAGCCACTGCATAATTAGCGTGGGGAAAATACAGGTGCCAGACAAAGAGTCCACGTCTGTTAAACAATATCTACCCCTCCGTGCTCTCTGGCGGGGAGTTTACCCACACGGTATCATTA
Organism: Varecia variegata; assembly: GCA_028533085.1. Lineage (NCBI taxonomy): Eukaryota > Metazoa > Chordata > Mammalia > Primates > Lemuridae > Varecia > Varecia variegata. The sequence continues at coordinate 20,337,725 of CM052445.1, read as the reverse complement.
CCATCTCCCTCGCCTCGCTTACCAATCATACCTTTCACCTACAGGTGGAAAGCTGACGTAGCCTTGCCTCTCCCTATCAGTTAACACTGACTGATAAGGAAACTTGCTAGGAAACTTCTTCTGGAAAGTTCTATTTATAGAGACATACCTAGGTGGCCAGAGACACTAACTATAAATAGCCTCCTTTGTGTGTGAGGGCAAGGGCCACGTTGTCACCATCTTGGACAAGGGGGAGGAACCTTTCCAAGGTCTCCGTGCCCCTGTTTGCTCTCTTGGCATGCAACGCAAGCCACGTCAGTTACGATGCTTGATAGGAACCAAGCCCAGGGCCTTGCCTGATAAGGTGGATCATCTCTAGCACTCGGGAGGCAGCCGCCTCTAAATACCTAGGGATTCCAGGGGTACAGTCTCCTGAGACAAGCAGTGACCACAATAAAGAAGTCAGTCCTGGGAAGATACAATCTCAGCCCTCAAGTCTGGAATGTTCCTTTGCCTGCGACTGTCCTCACCACCACAGCCTGGTGCCAGCAGGGTGTACTCTCAGTGTGGGGGGACCAGGCCCTGATTTCCCCCACCACCGGGGACACAAAGGACCTGCAGGTTGCGTTTAGAGTGAGCCACACACCGGGCGCACACTCACACACCTAGCCTTGTACCTGCAAGGTGAGCCTTCCCAGGATGGAGGAGGAGAGGGTGGGAGCCAAGTGGGTGGGAGGAAGAGAATGAATATCAGGGTAGTGGCCCCAGTCCTCCAAAACAAGTGTGAAGCAAGCAGGATGAAAGAATTAAAGTGGGTGCCCCTGAGCCCCCATCCTACACCAAGTCTTTTCAGGATAAGTCTGGAAACCGAGTGAAGAAGGGAAGGGTATAAACACACGTGTGTGCACATGGGATAAGCACATGTGGTGCCTCTGGGTGTGTGGAGACACATGGGATGCTGCAAACAGTACAAGCGCTACACATGTTAGCCTAACCACAGAGCAATTGCCAAACCCAACTCTCATGGGAAAAGCCTTCATTTTCCAAGAGCTGACAAGTACCCTGTTCTCATTCCAAGTTCACCCTCTGGGAATCACTTTGCATAGTTGTGGGGGAAAGAGGAGGGCAAAGCAATGAGATGGAATGGAACACAAGAGAATGTCACCAGTTATCATAACCAACATCCTGATGGAAAGTCAGCTAGTGTGGAAAAAATGGGGCACATTAGGAATGAGTTGGGATTGGATTTGGGTTTGGATTCCAGGTGGCCTTCCCAGAAGGCATTCTGCTGTCTCGTGAGAAGCAGGGACCAGAGAGAGACTGGCTGCGTGGATCGCCTCCAGCCCTGCCGGGGTGGCTTAGGGTGAAGTGCAGGTGGATTTGTTGACAGGGATACCTTTCTTGGCGTTGGTAACAGATTTATGGCAACTGATTGCACAATAATAGCTGGCCTGAACAGAGCTCTTGTGCAATTACCAGAACTCTGTACTACTACTATTAATTTACATAACAAACAGTTTACACCCACTTAATGAGAATAGCTGGCTTTTATTGAAGGTCAGATACTGAGCTCTTCATATCTATTCACTTAATCTGCACATTTCAATAAATGTTCTTGGACTATAAAACAACTTTGTATACGTGTCTAATTTTCTAGAAGTTGAATTGCTATTCATGGGAATACACTTTTTAAAGGTTTTTAAATACATATTGATTTACCCTCCAGAAAAGGTGAGTGAACTGATGCTGTCACCAGCAGAAAGAACATAAGAATATACCTTTCCCACACTTTTGCCAATAGTGAGAATTAACAAACCTCTATTCTTTAACAAGTGGATTGGAGAAAACAATAACTTGGTTTTTTTACATTTCTTTCACTACTTATGAAGGTGAACATATTTTTATAGGTTTATTAGTAAGACAATCATATAATTTATTGCCCAGTCTGGGGTACTTTAAGAGTGAAAGGGGGAAGAAAACCTCTAACTGAGGATCAGCAAATGGAGAGCGTGGTCACACCACTTACCAGCCATTTTCATTTCTTAGTTTGAGAATTCTTTGTTGGTAGCATTTACTTATTTTTCTATTGTATTGTCTGTTCTTTTCTTAGTGATTACATAAAGATCATGTTACAATAATAATATTAATCCTTCATAATATATGTTAAGCATATTTTCCCGGTAGGTTATTTATCTCTAATTTTGAAAGCAAAACAAAAACGTAGCTTTTTAAGTTTCAGATTTCTTAATTAAACTTTTTCGAGATAATTACAGATTCACATACAATTATAAGAAATAATATAGCCGGATCCCCTCTGCTCTACGCGTCCTCCCGTGGTAACACCTTGCAAAATTATAGCACAACATCACCACCAGCTATTGGCATCATTCCTCATGTTGCCCTTTTGTAGTCACACCCACTTCCCTCCCACCCTCTCCCTAACCCCCAGCAACCACTCATCTGTTCCCTGGTTCTATAATTTTGTCATTTCAAGAATATTACATAAATGGAATCCTACAGTATGTAACCTTTTGAGATTGATTTTTTTCACTCAGTCTAATTCTCTGGAGATCCATCCAGCTTGTTGCATGTATCAATAGTTTGTCCTTTTTTATTACTAAGTAGCATTCCATGGTATGGATGTACCACAATTTGCTTAACCATTCACCCTTTGAGAGACGTCTGGATAGTTTCCAGTTTTGACTGGTATAAAAAAAATTAAGCTGCTATAAGCATTCACAGACAGATATTCGTGTGAATATAAGTCTTCATTTCTCTAGGACAAATGCCTAGGAGTGCAACTGCTGCATCATAAGATAGTTGCATGTTTAGTTTTTTTAAAAAAAACTGTCAAGCTGTTTTCAGAGTGACTGTACCATTCTACATTTCCACCAGCAATGTCTGAGTCACTCAGTTTTTTTGCATCCTCACCAACTTTTTTTGTCATTATTGTTTAGTTTAGTTCAGTTAGGTGTGTATTGATATCTTTCTGTGGTCTTAATTTTCATTTCTCTAATATCTGTTGATGTTGAACACGTTTTCAGGTGCTTATTGCCATTTGTATATTCTCAGTGAAATGTCTCTTCAAATCTTTTGCCCATTTTCTGACTGGGTTGTTTGATTTTTGCATTGTTCCATTTTGAGAGTTCTTTGTATAGTCAGATAGTAGTCATCTGTCAGATAAGTTGTTTGCAAATATTTTCTCCCACTATGCATCTTGTCTTTTCTTCCTCTTAACAGGGTCTTTCACAGAGTATAATTTTTACATTTCTGATTTATTAATTTTCCCTCTTATGAATTGTGCTTTTGGTGTCATCTAATAACTCTTTGCCCTGGATCCTGAAGATATTCTTCTGTGTTTTTTTCTAACAGTTTTATAATTATACATTTAACATTTAAGTTCATGATTCATTTGTGCTAATTTTGTATAAAGTGTGAAAGGAAAGTTAGGTTGAGGTTCAGATTTTTGCTTATGGATATCAAACTGTTCCAGAACCACCACCATACCATCTTTTTTTTTTTTTTGTCTATTTCTAGGTTCTCTGTTATGATCCATTGATTCATGTGTTGTCTATTCCTACACTAATATCATGCAGTCTTGATTACTATAGCTATATAATAAATCTTGAAATCTGGTAGACCAATTCATTTCATTTTATTCTTCTTTTTGTCTTAGCTATTCTAAATTATTTGCCTTCCCCTATAAGTTCTAAAATGATCTTATCTATGTCAAAAAAATTCTTTCTAAGATTTTGGTAGAATTGAGCTAAGCCTTATAGTGGGCTGAATGGTGGTACCTCCAAAAGTATATGCCTGTCATGATCCCTGGGCCCAGTGAATGGGACCTCATTTGGAAAAAGGATCTTTTCAGATGTACGTAATTAAGTTAAAGACCTTGAGGTGGGATCATCCTGGACTATCCAGGTCGGACCTAAATCCAATGAAATGTGTCCTTGCAAGAGACACACAGAGGAGATGACAGAAAAGAAGGAAGCAATGTGACCACAGAGGCAGAGATTGGATGGTGTGGCCACAAGTCAAGGAATGCCGATGGCCACAGCAGCAGGAAAAGGCAGGGGAGGATTCTCCCCTAGAACCCCCAGAGGGAGGGCTGCCCTGCCAGCACCTTGACTTTGGACTTCTGGCCTTAAGAATGGTGAGAGAATAAATTTCTATTGTTTAAAGCCACTCGGTAGTAATTTGTTCCAGCAGTTGTAGGAAACCAATAGAAAACTGTATATCAAAACACATTACGAGAATCTGGATCTCATCTAAACCTTCTCTTTTTAACGGGCTTTTTCTGACACTGCTCCGGCAGGAGGTGGGGGCATGGGGTCCTCCTTGTTACGGCCAGGTGAAGGTGGAAATCCAGGTCGTCACCAGGATGGGGGGCTCCTTGTTACTGCTGGGGAAGACGGGAGTTGGGCTCCCAGAGGAGACACAAGCCCTGGTTCCCTCCTTGGCCTTCTCGGCAGTGCCCTGGTGGGGGGGTGGGGGCCCCGACACAGCCTCCCAAAAGTGGAAGTGTAGGTTCTCACTGGGCCTTCACTGGCACAGGGCGGGGTGGGACCACAGTTTTCTTCTGTGGTATTTGGCTGAAATAGAGCAGTTATTGTCTATAAGTCTTTTATCTTTCTAGACGGCCCCCTTCTTGCTTTAAGTAGAGAAAGCAGGCTTTGCTTGAGGAATTTTTTTTTTTTCTTGCCTGCTCCTATTGTCTTTCTGAGTTGCTGGCTCCTTCAGCTCCAAGCTGAGATATATGAGGCAAAAAGGAAACCCAGGGAACTCAGCACCACGTCATTTCTCAGGTCCCAAGTCTCCTAGCTGGGCTGCCTTCTTCTCTCTGCCTTTCAGAAACATCTTATGTTTGTTTTATATCTAATGTCCAGGGATTTTACTTGCATTTAGTGAAGAAATAGGGAAATGTGTATCTGCTCCATCATCCAGGAAGCATATGTTTATTTTATTTAAAAAAAAATAACTCACAGGACCTAAAGAAAATGTCACAACCTCTCACTCCTCTAGCTCACCCTCACTGTGCTCCCATAAGTATTAATAACTGGGGGTTCTCTGAGTGTTCGGCAGCAACATCATTCAAAATAGAAGGCTCATGCCCTCCACTTTAAATTTGAACTTAAATATTTTTAATAGGTATTATATTTACCTGGATGATTTAAAAAGGCATATAGTGAAAAATCTCCCTCCCATCCTTATTTCATAGATACCATGTTCTCTTGTCTAGAGGCAACCAATGTTATCCTCTTGATGATTCATAGTTGCAGAGATATTTTATTCATATATTAGCAAATATGTTATGCCTCTTGGGATAAAATGTGTTATAGTTTCCAGTTATCCATACCCTCTCTCCCAGGAAAGAGGGACGCCTGCCTTCCTGGTTGCTTCCCGTGGAAGGAGTATCTGTACCACCCCACAGACAGACACAGCTGTGCGACTTGCTTGGACCAGTGAAATGTGAGCAGAACGTGCCCATCCATACGTGCCCGTCCTAAGCAGAAGGTTCAAAGCCATTGCGAGCTTCCACTCCCCTCTGACTCTTCCCCTCTGTCTCGGGAACGGATGACCAAGGAACTGCTCTTTCAACCTGGGTCTCGCAGTAAGAAGTTTTGTGCAGGAGAGTCTCAGCAAACTCAGGGCCACTGTATTAGTTACCTGTTAACAAATTACCCTAAGAGTTAGCAGCAGCCTGATGCCTTCAGTGCCTCCTCCCTGCTTTTCCATCCCTTCCCAAACCACCTACCACTCACCACTCGCACCCATGGCTGGGTACCATCTCCCCACTACCACTGGGACTCTTAAGAAAGCAGAATCCATATAAAGGAGAAAGGAGGGGACATTCTCTCTAGCAGGATGGTGACAGAGAGACTCTGGGATTTACTATGAGGACCATAGGGGTCAATACATTTGTCCATGGAAACAAAGTTATAAAAAGCAAACAAATCCTACACTTGTCTGAAGAAGCAAATGGGCTGTGGTTTGCTAGACCAAGAACCTGATCAACATTTAGAACATAATTTATATTGGCAAGTTAATGTGAGTATAAACCATTGACTTAGAAGGATCTTGTGCAATGCACACCTTGAGACTGTACCTATCTTCTACCTACATGCAACTGCATGCACCTTGCTCACCTTGAGACTGTACCCATCTTCTACCTGCATGCAACTGCATGCACCTTGCTCTATACTGGAAGTTCAGAAGGGGCAGGGATTTGTTTCCCTGCAGCACTAGTGCACCATTTTGGCCAGAGTCGAGTGTAATCTACGCTTTTCACTGATGAAGAAAACCAAAGAAAATTCCCTTAACTTCTGTCTGTAGCAGTTTTGCAGGGCAGGTGATTTGCACTTACAATCATTATTAACTGCTAGCTAAGTGCAATCATTCTTTTTCTTAATGGCATAAATGCCTACTAGCTTTCTGTTCTCCCTGTTGAGAAAACACTGAGGCTCACTTTACATCCTTCCAATTCTCTGAAAGAATCCAGAAAACGTGAAGAAAAGAAAACCATTTAGGCAGGTATGAGCCCAGGGCCTAAAAATACCAGCTGGCGTGGGTCAATCACCAGGACTTAGTTTCTGCTGTGAATTACGGAAATAACACAGGTATTGTGCCCCTTGGACAGAGGTGATATTCAGTTTCAATTTGGTGGCTAGGAAAGGGGAACATCTTAGCCTGAAATCCTACCCACAAAAAGACTGGAGAAGTTCCTCCAAAATAAAATGAAACCGGTATTGTTTGGGCGAGTGTTATTGCCAGGTGACATTTCAGTTCGAGCCTGCTCTGCCTAATGCCATGGTCTCCTACTCCCGAGGACGAAAGCCGCCCTCTCGTCCCACAGGTTCAGAAGAAAGCTCCCCTTTGCAGGTGGCGATGCCATTTTCGGCTTTGGAAGAGAAACAAATCATGTTATTGTCAAGGCTGTTACTGAGAACATAGTGCTCTCAGCCCTCCTGGCTTGGCCGCAGTCAAAAGAATCAAACAAATCTGTTTGCCGTGAATTTCATCGTTCTGGCTCGCCCAGCTGGGATCTCCCCCACCCCTACTCCAATTCCACTCCCAATTCGAATGCCCTAGAATTGGTTCCAGGAACAAGTTAGAATTCCTGCTAATTTCAGACTTACCAATAATGCAAGTCTTAAAAAAAAAGAAAAGAAAGAAAAAAGAAAAAAAACAGAAATTCTGATTTCTGGAAGGTCGTGTGCAGACAGCTCCATAAAGCCCCTGGAGGAAAAGAGGGAGATGGAATGTCCGTCTGCAGAACTGGAGGATAAACACGCAGCGTAGGCCAGTGAGCAAATACCTAACTGCCTTTCGGGACAAGAGGCCCTAGGGCCCATGCCTGGCTCTGACGCCTGTCACCATTCCCGAGTGGACCCAAGGGAGTCGGCCTGCTCAGTAGAGGCATTAGGGTCCTACCTGTTAATCTCTTGCCTCATGGCCTGTACATAGGTCCCTTAGTTGCTGTATTGTCAACTCTTTCACCTTTGAAGCAGAATAAGAATGCAATAATTGTCCCGTGGAATCGGGAAAACACAAAGAATAATGTGTTCCTCCAAACAATGCTATTTAACAGTCCATTGGATGGGGAAGACAGTATACTGGCAGCTTTCATTACATTTGTTTTGAGCATGCGTGTGGGGTGTGTGTGTGTGTGTGTGTGTGTGCATGCACGAGCACGTATGTGAGAGAGAGAGAGAGAACCTGGGGGAGGGAGGAGTTACATTTTTCTTTTTGGCGTTTATTTTGTTACTAAAATTTTCCTTGAAAAATGTCATTTGCTGGAACATTCTTGCCAGAAACCTCACCACATGTACTCACCATCAAATTGGTTTCACTGATCATCAGCCAAGAGCACAATTAGGAATAACATTAATCAGGTGCTGGGCAGATGGGCGGGGAGGGGATGGGTGTATACAAACATAATGAGTGCGATGCGCACCGTCTGGGGGATGGACACGCTTGAAGCTCTGATTCGGGGGGGGGGGGGGGGCGCGGTCAAGGGCAATATACGTAACCTAAACTTTTGTACCCCCATAATATGCTGAAATAAAAAAAGAAAAAAAAAGAAAATACTGGAGTCAGTACAGGGTAAAAGACGCTGTTTAAAAAACAATACCTTTGGAGGCAGAGATGATGAGATTTGAACTCTTGCTCACACTTAGAGACTGTGATTTGAAGCAAGTGATTTTTATATCTCTGAACTCTCATTTCTAACCCCGCTCTGGGAATGGGAAAGCTGTAACAGAGCCTACTCAACAGGGTGGTTGTAAGCGTAAAATAAAGTAGAAAGAACCTGTCATGTAGGAGATGCTTAAAACAGCAACAGGCAACATTTATTTAGCTTTACTATGGCAGGCGTTGGCGTCAGTGCTTTACCTGGAGGTCGCTGTTGAATCCTCACCACTACCCTGAGAGGTACATGCTAAAATAACCCCATTATACAGAAAAATAAGGCTTACAAAGGCTCTGCCTGAGGACCACATCTAGTAATAGGGTGGATGTAGGATTTGAACCCAGCCCCGGCTCTAACCACTGAGTCCTATACAGAGGTTAGAAACTTAGCCCCACGAGCCAGATCCGGCCTGTGGGTGTGTTTGCTTTGACTTACAGTATTTATCAAAAAATATTTAACTTAGTTGCCGACACTCGAAACTGGGAAAGATCTCACCATTCTGGATCTTCGGCTTTTCTTTAAAAGTCTGAAGCTCTGGTCACCCTGCCCCTGGGTTCTCACACGGCCGTGACGGGCTGGAACTGCACAGTGGCTGTCGCCTTTGGACCGACCGTTGGGAGTTCGTGAAGGTCCCTTTACTCCTCATCCTCACATGCTCACGTACCCACTGGGGCCCTGGGAGCGTCTGAGAGTTTGACCTCTCTCTGCTGCCTCTTCCATCCACCTCCCTCACTGCAGCCAGGAAGTCGTTCAGCAACAGCCTGATATCTGTATGTGCTTCCCTTGCAGAGTAAAATGCCTGTGTCAGCTCTCATCTCTGCTGAATTCTAGTCATTCCTGCCTGACAGCCCCCAGTACAATGTCAGGGACACACTGACGCTCCCACATTCCGCGAGGGCTCCCCTGCTGCCTCCCACACTTTGAGAAGCCTGGGAAGACCAGAACCATCCCTGACTTTGAGCACTTGTCATCTCCTAGACTTGCCTTTTCCCTCCCTTTGCATTCCCATAAAACTAGCTCAGCACAGGGTCTTCCCACCTCTGCCTGCCTGGAATACTGCAGCAGCCTCCCACCTTGGCCCCTACTGTACCCCCACCCATTCAACACCTTCCTATCCATCCTCTGCAAATCTCTCTTTCATGGTCAGGGTCAGCTTCGTGGGTGTGAGACCTCACAGACACACGGGACCCCTGCTCAGAGGGACCCCTCACCCTGTTTAATGCTCTGCTCTTGCATCTTGAAATTCCTAATGGTTCCTGAACAGAAGCCTGCATTTTTATTCTGCACTGGGGCCACAAGCTATGTAGCTGGTCCTGTTCATGTTTCAATCCAAGAAGCTTTAATGACTCCTACCCTTAGCAGTATTTTCCAGTCTTTTTTGAAGCATGACACACAAAGAACATGATATTTGTATGCTACAGTGGGCTGCTCTGAAGCCCAGACCCTGGCTGGCCATACAGGAGAAAACAGATGTCATGGCAAACGGGGACCCTGTGGCATCACACAGAGATGCTGAGTACACCTGTGAGGGCAGTTCTGGCCTGCTTCAGAGAAAGTCCCCTGAGTTCACTGCAGGGCTCCTCAGCTGTATTTCAGGAACCTTCTCCTGCGGTCAGGCTGATCTCTGCGGGTTCCTGTACTATGCACAGTCTCGTCTCCAGGCTGTCATTACTGTGGTCCCCATTGCTGGCAATAACCACCCCCCTCTCAGTGTCACCCAGATCCTGCCCATGTTCTCAGAGCCGCTCAGAGCCACAAAGCTTGTCCTGTGCATATCAGCCAACAGTGCTTCATTCACACACTAAGGGATTATCAGCAACTTAATCTGTGCCAGTGCCGAGCCAGTGTGGGGGACACTACCGTAAGTGGCACATGCTTGCTCCCGCCCACATGAAGCTTCCAGAAGTCAGCAACACAGACAAGAAGAGAGGCCACTTCACTGCAGTGCGACCAGAGGGGTCATAGAAGGAGTTTGGGGAAGATGTATTCATGACCCAGGGCTGCTCTACCAAATTACCACCAACTGGGTGGCTTATATAATATTAATAACAACAGGAATTTATTCTCTTTCACTTCCAGAAGATAGAACTCTAAATTCAAGGTGTCCGCAGGGCCACACTCTCTCTGAAGGCTCTAAGGCAGAACCTTTCCTTGCCTCCTCAAGCTTGTGGTGGCCGCTGGTGTTTCTTGGCTTGTGGCTTGCATAGCTCCAATCTTTGTCTCCCTCTACACATGTCCTTTTCCTCTTCCCTCTGTGTCTCTCCTCCGTATGTCTCTTATAAAGACACTTGGTATTGTGTTGAGGGCCACCTGGGTAATCCAGGATGGTCTCGTCTCAAGATCTTTAACTACAGCTACAAAGACCACTTTTCCAACTAAGGTGGCATTCACAGGTTCTGGGAATTAGGATGTGGACATAACTTTTGGGGGCTGGCATTCAACCCACTTTGGAGGGTTTATGACTGAGGCAGCTAACCCCACACTGGGGGGTTGGGGGAAGTCTCTTTGGATAAGATAACTTTAAACTAAGTCAGGCAAAAAGGGAAAAGAAGGGGCTGGGGGAGTGTCAGTGTTTCCGGAAATGGCATGGGCAAAGCCCCCAGTACACACGTGAGCAGGCTGGAATTCTAGAACTAAAAGAAGCTAAATCAGTCTGGAGCATAAGCGTACAAGGTAAGAGGGTACAGGGTGAGAGAGGCAGCTGGAGGAGGAATCAGGGCCAAACCAAGATAAGCCTTGTAACCACAGAAAGTCACGCGGGCCAGTGTCCTGGGAGGCATTGCAGGGTTTTCAGCAATGGAAGGACATTATCGGATTTAGAAGATTGCTATGGCTGGAGCGTGAAGAATGGTTTGGAGCAGGCCAAGACTAGAACCACAGAAACTGGTTAGAAATGTTACATAATCCAGGCAGTACATGAAAAATTAGGATGGTGCAGAAGGGAAGGGAGAAGTTGATACATTCAAGAGGTGATTTGGGAGGTAGAATCAACAGGACTTGGTGCTGATAGATTTCATGGGGAAGTGAAGGATGGGCCCCGGGCCTCTGGTTTCTGGTTTGGCCAGTGTCGCCAGTGTTGAGGTAGGAACGGAGGAGGAGGTGCCGTTTAGGTGGGCACCGTGGGGTGAGTCTGAAGGGTCCATAGGCCAGCCCACTGGAGACTGCTGGTGGGCATTTGATTTTAGAGGTCTGAGGCACACAAGAGAGGTCTGGGGCCCATCTGCACATGGATGGCACGTTAAGTCATGGAATGAATGACCGCACACCAGGGAATGGGGAGAGTGGAAAGAGAACAGGGCCCAGGACAGAGGACTCAGGGTCCCCAACACTTAAGAGATGAGCAGAGAACGAGGGGCTGTCGCAGAAGACCCAGAGGACAGTGACTGCCAATGTTTAGTTGTGTGTGATTTTTATCATACAATTGGAAACTTACTATCAATTGTCCTACTCTATGTCACTCATTTTACATTTTTCTGGACAATACAAGCACATTATTTTTCTATGTTATACTGTCTTGACTATTTTGTGTACCTGAGAACCAAAGCAAGGGTTCAGACCAGGAGGTCCACCTGGGAATAAGCACTGAGCAATCGGCTGGGTATCGACTGCCCAGCGCCTGAGTTAGAAAACAGGCAACGGGCACACTCCCCATCTCCTTTGATCTCTGATCACCATCAACTAACATCCTAAAAACTTTATTTCTCTTCAATTACAATTAAGTTGCTCTAAATTAAATAGTACCTTTATTTGCTCGAGGTTTTTCCTTCCCCCTTCCTGGTGCTCCTTTCAAGCTAATTAAAGCCTACAGAACAGCACCATCCACTAGAACTTCTTGCAATGATGAAAATGTTTGATATCTGTGTTATGTGTTAGTAATATGGTAGCCACTTGCTGCCGGTGGCTATTGAGCACTTGGGCTAGTGCAATTGAGGAAATGAACCTTTAATTTCATTTCAGTTAATTTGAATTTAAATACCTACATGTGGCTAGGAGCTACCATGTTGGACAACATAGCTATTAACATATAATTTTCTGTAAACTCAAAATTCACTTCCTCAAGGAACATTCCTTGAATCCCACTTCTAAAATCAGGCCTGGTCTCCCTACTCTATGCTGTCTAGAACCTTATATTTCCATAAAGTTAATGAGGATTATCATTTTGAATAATAACTTTGTGTGTATTCACAAATTTAATGTCCATCTCCACTGATAGAATATGCTCTAGGAGGGAGGGCAGGGACTACAGCTATCTCAGTTACTACTGTGTTTCCAGCACCTCACACAGGGTAAGATGCTTACTGTGTGCTCAGTATTTATTGAAAGAATGAATGAATGATCAAATGGTTTGATAAAATATTTTATGGGATTATATACCAAATGTATGTTTATTAAATAGTTGGCCATAGATTATAATCATATAATAGATAATTCAGGGAGGCTAATAGCTCTGACCAACAGAAATTAGGATTGACCAGAGAGGTACAAACTTGACATGCTCAGTTTGGGGTATGTGAAATTTGAGGTGCTGGATCCGTGTGCTTTTGGCCCTTGACCTTGTCGTCAACTAATGTCCTGAAGCCTCTTCCAATGCATGATGGCATGTCACACTTCCTCTCACACCATGTCACTAATGGAAACACCATCAACACTTCTCATTAACATTTCTCACTCTTCCCTGAATGTCACATCATTGCTCAGTCTCTCAAAGTTGCTCTAAATCCTGAGTTTGTCACAGTGTACCCATCACAGCACTGAAAGGAGACCTTTCTCCAGATACCAAAATGCATGAGTCAGCACCCTCTGGATATGTCCTTTTAAAAGTTAAGTTACCCTGCCCAGGATAGAACTGGAGCCAGGCAGAAGCTCTGACCTCTTTGGAGCGCCTGGGGCCTCCCTAGAAAGCTCCTTCCCTATCTTCAGCCCCAGCTCCTCAGCCCTGTGGTTTCTACCTTCTCCTAACAGAGGAGTGGCATCTGGAGGGCTGCCTGGGCCCAGCTGAATCCAGCTCCAGCACCCTGGGCAAGCAGAGGGCCAGGGCCCTTTGCCCAGTTCATTGCAGACCCGTGAAGGGCAGTTTCAAAGAGCAGTGCTCTGAAGGAAGGCACTCCGTGTCGGAGCCAAGGGAAACAGTCTGAGACCTGCTGTCGGTCCAGCTGGGGTCAGGCAGAGCAGAGAGCCAGTGTGGGAAGCCAGAGGAAGCCAAGGAAGCCAGAGGGAAGGGAGGGCCAAAGGGGCAGCTGGGAGGAGCCTTTGGCAGTTCTCGGTTCCTGCTGCCACTGCACTGGGCTCTGGAGGCCTTGAGGGGGACTGACAAAGACGAGGGCCCAGGAGGTAGCCACCAGGAGATGGATGGGGTTCAGAACAGGCAAAAGAGGCATCGTCTTCACTTCAAAGCCATTTACCAAGCACTGCGGAGTGTGCTCTGCAAAAGGCCAAAGGCAATTGGCTTTAGTTCATATCCCAGGGTCCCAGGCAGAGGACAGACACCCTCCTGTACACCCCCAAGGCCTTGCCGGACAGCCCCCCAACCAGGAGAGGAGAGGCTCACCCCCCACAGCACCGTGCCCTGCTCCACCTCCCTGAATCCCTTCTTGGCCTCCAGGAATGGCGAACCGTCCTTCCATGGTCAGAAGGCCCTGATCCCACCCCCCCACTTCATTGAAAAGCCATCGCACATTAATAGTCCTCACACTTCCCTGCATGGTGAATCATTGCTGCCTTCTTTCGGTTTTTTTCATGAGCCTAAAAGCTACTAACAGACAGGAAGTGGATAACTGTATGTTGGATAATCTGCAAGCAATCTAATTTACGGTAAACAAGAGTCACAAACAGGAAAGTATGGGCATCTTTCAAGGGTCTCAGTGGCAGCCTGGGTGATTCCCAGAAGAGCTCAAAGCCAGGCAGAAGAGGGTATGAGTATAGCAACCGGTGTAGTCAGTGGGCTCTGATTTGGCTGGAGCGAAGGAGCCTTTGCAATTAATGAATGAAACCTTGCCCAGGTCTGAGAATGTCCGTGGCCTGTCCTGTCCTGTCCTGTTATCCCATTTATACATAATTCATGGGCGTGGTCAGCTCAGTGGTCAGGCCCAGCCAACCTGGAGTGGCCTGTGCAGTCCCCCAGGGCCTGACGGCCAGGTGTGCTCTGCCTGGTCTCACCTCAAAGAAAAACATTGATTTACCAAATATCAAACCTCGGGTCCCCTGAGGGCTTTAAGCAATCAGGTTCTGTGGCCTCTGGGAAGCTTTTGCAATGCCACGCTGCCAAATGGTCCAAAATGCCCATATTTTAGTCATAAGCACCAGCATCAATTGCCTGCAGCATGCCAGGTGCTTGCATGTAAACTGTGTCACTTAATCTCGTTCCAAAATCTCTCCCCCTCCTCTCCCATCCTCCCAGGCTACGGCTCTCATTGAAGTCATGATTCCTGCCTTTATCCTTGATGGATTTCCCTGCCTCATCCACGCGAAGGCCTGAATGAACTTGCAAATGTGTAAACCTGAGCAAGTCATGCTCCTTCTTAAAACTCTGTGTGTCCCCAAGGTCTTTGGGGTGAGAAAGGCCTGCTCTCCTGGAGTCGGCATTCAAGGCCCTCTGCTGCCCACCCCTGAGTAGGCGCACCCCCTGTGCCTTGCCACGGGGACCCCTCCCCGAGACCACCCAGCAGCTCACACTCCGAAGTCTTTCCTGACTGCACTGGTTGCAGCTGCGTCCCGCACCCGGGGTGAGACAAACCTGCAGTTCTTACATCTTTTTCTGATTACACACATGGCCCTCCTGTGTGATCATTTGTGTTGTTCATTCTCAAAGGAGGCGATAACTACCTCAAGGGAGCCAGAATTGGTCCTTTGTTGGGGGAAACTGGAAAAATTTTACTCTTTTTATCATAAAGCACAGATATGCACACAGTACATAAACAAACGGAGTATATCTGTGGTATTAAAATTTCATAGGTCGCCAGGAGGGGAGAGAAAAAAAAATGTCTACTTAGGCTCTTTGGAGGCCAGTAATGAAAAAAAGATTGAGAAATACTGATTTGCTCACACGTCTTTCTCACCAACATGACTGAGCCTTTTGTGAATTCCAGGGCCGAGGCAGTGGCTGGCACAGGGTGTCACTGAAGAAGTGCTGGCTGCGGAAAGCTGAATGAATGCATGCAATGAAGCCTCCCACAATCCTGAGGGGTGGCCTTGCTGTCCCACCGGGGGAAGAAAAGGACACAGGTGCTAAATACTGCTCCCAACACCATCCAGGTTCCAGAGTTAACTACAGTGGAAACATTTTAAATTCAGGACTTCTAGACTCCAACTCCAATACTTTCTCACCCTATTTTGGTATAATTGACAGAATTTACACAAAAACAAGGGAACATTTTTTTTTTTTTTTTTTTTTTGAGACAGAGTCTCGCTCTGTTGCCCGGGCTAGAGTGAGTGCCGTGGCGTCAGCCTAGCTCACAGCAACCTCAAACTCCTGGGCTCAAGTGATCCTTCTGCCTCAGCCTCCCGAGTAGGTGGGACTACAGGCATGCGCTACTATGCCCGGCTAATTTTTTCTATATATATTTTTTTAGCTGTCCATATAATTTCTTTCTATTTTTAGTAGAGACAGGGGTCTCGCTCTTGCTCAGGCTGGTCTCGAACTCCTGAGCTCAAACAATCTGCCTGCCTTGGCCTCCCAGAGTGCTAGGATTACAGGCGTGAGCCACCACGCCCAGCCACATGTTTTTTAATTTGCCTTCAACATTCAGGAATGTTCTGGCTGGAATATCTTAAGCCAATTTGACTATCCAAGAACAAACTTGGGGAATCAAATCTATGATCATAGGGATTCAGCAAAGGTGCCGTAGCACCATAATGGGTTCTGGTAGGAACAGTGGCCTTCCACCCCGTGCACGGTGAGAAGACGCCAAGGCACGACCAGGTGTAGCTGTAGCCACACACTCAGCCTGTAATTCTGAGCCTTGCAGTTAATCCAACTAAATTAACTTTTATAAAAATCCAACTTTGAGCCTCTCCTATGTACTCCACCGAGCAGCACGGGGCTACTTTGCCCTCAGGAGGTGGGGGTGGTGGAATAAGAAAACAACACACACATTATAACGCAAGATTCAACAAGATGACAGTCATGAGACTTATGAAATTCTAGGCCAGGAGATGAGCCACAGTCGGGATATAATGAGGACGGGAATGTTATTAATAAAGATGCTTTGCTTGTGGAAAGCGAAGTAAAGTGACATCTATAAAATGGTTTTATGGCTAAATTTGTGGAAGCAGGAGGAGTTGAGTAGCTCAGACTAGCGTATTATCCTTTCCAAGGTCTAGAAGAGGTTTAAAACCTGATTTATGAGTCTGTTTGTTTAATCAAACTTTCCTCATTTTCCATTCCGTAACTTAGGAGCAGAAGCAAAGCAGAGGGGAGAGCCCTTGCTGTGCAGTAGTTCATCCTCCTGGGACACAGCCTTTTGCTTTTAAGCATAAACACCTCATGCATAAAGAAAAAGTGTACTAATCCTAAGTGAACAGCTCGATGAAATTTCACAAAAATGACAAACGCTTGTCACCACAACCCAGATGAAGAAATAGAACAGTAGTGCAGCCACAAAGCTGTCCTGGTACTTTCTCCCAGCCTCCATCTCCCCTCACACGTTACCAGAGATGAGTTTGCTTCCTTTTGAACTTTAAACAAATGGAATGATACACTGGATACTCTGTGTCTGACCTCTTTTGCTCAATATATGTCTGTGAGATTCATCCAGATCTTTGCACATAGCAAAACTTTGTCCATTCTTGTTTTTTTTTGTTGTTGTTGTTGTTGAGGCAGAGTCTCACTCTGTTGCCCTGGGTAGAGTGCAGTGGCCTCAGGCTAGCTCACAGCAACCTCACACTCCTGGGCTCAAGCAATCCTTCTGCTTCTGCCTCAGCCTCCTGAGTAGCTGGGACTATAGGCATGTGCCGCCATGCCCTGCTAATGTTTTCTAGATATTTTTAGTTGTCCAGGTAATTTCTTTCTATTTTTTTAGCAGAGATGGGGTCTTGCTCTTACTCAGGCTGGTCTCAAACTCCTGAGCTCAAACAATCTGCCTGCCTCGGCCTCCCAGAGTGCTAGGATTATAGGCGTGAGCCACCGCACCCGGCCCATTCTTGTTGAAAAGAGTTTTGTTATATGGATATGCCACCTTTATTTGCCCATTCTATGGTTGAACATTCGGGTTATTTGGGTTATTATGCATAATGCTGCTTTGAACATTCTTCCCACGTGACTTTTGATAAGCATATGTACTCAGGCATATGTATATCTGAGAGTGGAAATGCTAAGTCATATGGTATATACATGTTCAGCGTTAGGAGATCCTGCTAGATGGGAAAAGTGGTTGTATCAACTGTATACTAACACTGTATACTAGCCTATGTAAGAGTTCCAAATATTACAAATCCTCTCCAACACTGGGCATGGAATATCCTTTTCATTTTAACCATTCTGGTGGCTGTGTTTTTGAAGCTCATGCTTTTAATTTGCATTTTCCTGATGATTAATTAAGTTAAAGACATCCTTTCACATGCTTATTGACCATTTAGATTTCCTTTTTTGTAAGCTGCCTCTACAAGCTTTTTGCACATTTTTCTGTTGGGATGTCTATCTTTTTCTTATTTATTTGTAGAAGAACTTTATACATTTGGATGCAAGTTTTTTTTTTCAGATATGTGATTGGCAAATATCGTCTCCCAATCCATTGCTTTATTTTTCACTCTCTTAATGGTGTCTTTTGACAAACAGAGATTCTTATTTTTAGTGTAGTCTAACTTATCAATTTTATATTTAGTACATTTTATGTGCTGTTTATGAAATCTTTTCCTT
Source organism: Varecia variegata (assembly GCA_028533085.1). NCBI lineage: Eukaryota > Metazoa > Chordata > Mammalia > Primates > Lemuridae > Varecia > Varecia variegata. The sequence goes on along the minus strand of CM052445.1, from coordinate 20,319,702 downwards.
GCCCACTGTCACAAAGATATTCTTTTGCATCATAATATTGAATCTCCCAATCCATGAGCATGATCTATACTTTCATTTATTTGGGCCTTTGTTTTTTTTTTCAGCTTTACTGAGGTATAATTTACAAATTAAAAAATTGTGTATACTCAAGGTATACAACATGATGTTTTGATAAATGTATACATCGTGACATGATTGCTACAATCAGGCTAATGAACATTTCCATCACCTCACATAATTACCTTTTTTGTGTGTGTGATGAGAATACTTAAGATCTACTTAGGTCTTTTTCAATTTATCTCAGTGATGTTCTCTAGTTTTTACTATAAAGATTTTGCGTAAGTTTTGTTAGATTTCATTAAACTTTGAGTAAATACCAAGTACCTATCTTTCAAATTGCATGAGCTATAAAAAAAGAAATTTTGAAATATATGTCCTGACTTCAGAATGGTTTGGTGCAATTGTAGGACACAATTGCAGAGAAATGAAAAGACTGAATGTTAATGAAGCCATCACTGTGTGACAGCAGACCTGTGAGGAAGAGAGGGGCAAGTGACAAAAATAGGCTGACATTGTCGATAGGGACACCTCACAGAGGATGTAAGATCTGAGGTGGGCTTGAGGGAGGAAGGGCATTTAGAGAGTGGTGTGGAGGGAAGCATTCCAAGAGGGAAAGCTGGAATGAACCAAGCTTTGAGGTTAGAATGAACAGTGCATGTTAAGGGATTAAGATGGCACTGGTTGACTCGAGTGTACGCTCTAGTTCATGAATAGGGAGAGATAAGATAAAAAGTCTTGTGCTTAGAGGCACATAAAAGAAGGAAGAGCATCAGGTCTGCCTTGTTGGTGAAGTTTGGTATCCTGGCCCCTGAAAGGTAACCCAGCAAGTATTTATTTACCTATCCTTGCTTGGCACTAATTGGCAATTATATGGCTGCCTTTAACAACTTCCTGGTAGGAACTGATATTAAATAAGAACTCCCAGACACACACTTGAACCAGAGTCCCTATCCAAGAAAGCTTCTAATCTGGAAATGAACTATGTCTTATAGAATGTATAGCGCAGAGAGCCTTTCATAGTAAGCCAGAACTCAAAGACAAGCCAAAAGACTTAGACCCAGCCCCTACCACCAGGTGCTTCTGAGAGGGCTGCAGTCCTAAAACCAAGTAGTGATGACTACTCAATGCCCCAGCGGCAGCAGCCGGACTTCCCGGAAGAAATGGAGCTGGAAGTGGGCCTTCAAACTGTAGATCACTGATTGGGTTTTTGACGCCCCATTTCCATCCTAATTGGGGCATAGTCTTGATAATAGCAAAGGAAAAATCAGCAGTCCTGGGGCAGCTCCAAAACACACGGAGTCGGGTCCTTAAGTCTCCTGGGAGCTACTGGAATGAGTAAGGAATGGAGTAGCCAGAACTGAGTTCAAATGATAAGATTCCTAATGGGACATGAGTATGCATTTTGCCAAGATTTAGTCTAATTTTGGAACCCAATTGGAAACTTCTGAACATCATGTTCCATTTGGCTCTGGCAAAACACAGCTCTGCATTGCTTTGTGTTTATTTTATCCCTCAAGATCAGAGCATAATTTACTTCTAGCTAGATTTTTGTGTTTAGCACAAACCTCCATTTAGAAAAGCAAGCTGATTTTTTTTTCTTATAGGTCCCTAGGGGGAAAAAAGATGTACACAATGGAGAAAGGTTCCACTAGAAAAACATGCATACCCAATATAGAAAATTTACGCAAACAGAAGCACCCAGAGGAGAAATACTTTATAAAGCCTAAAGTATGGTAAGTCCTCAAGCTTGGCATAAAACAGTAGAGATTAAGTCCAGAAAATCCTCAAGACTCTTCTACTTTTAGACAGTACAACATCTTCTCTAGCACCTACTCCTTGTGAAAATTTCTTGCCATATATAAACAAATATTTTGAGAAGATATATTATAACTTCCCTCTGAACTATGTCCTCTAAGACGTACAATGATGGGTACCCTATTGGTACCCATTTCCATATTTATCTCATTTTTGTTTTACTCCCAAAGGAACTTCTTTGTCTTCATTGGTACAAAACCAAATTCTCCTATAGCTAAAGGAGGCCTACAACAAAACAAAAATTGAAAAGAATTGGGGATAAAGTTGTGTTAATCAGGACTTTTTCAGAAACCCAACTTGAAATAACTTAAGCAAAAACCAAACAAACAAACAAGGAAACCAAAAGAGTGATTTATTGACTCATGTAACTAAACAGTCTTTTCTACCACCTCCAGTTGGAAAGATTTCAGGGAAGGACTCTGATTGGCCCAGCTGAATCATGTGCCCAAGCCTGGACCAATCACTGTGACTGGACTTGGTCACATACTCACATGGCATGTGGTCAGGGAAGATAAATTTATTTCTAGAAGAAAGAGGCAATTGTAGATGGCCACTTAGGAAACATTATAAAACTGGCAAATTTGAAAGAAGCAAAATGAAATGCTCATACAATGTCAAAGACCTAGGATGTTAGGATTTTGGAGAAAGTATTATTTCTTTAAAAAAGACAAAGGTGTCAACAAAAGAGAATGTCATTATCATCAGCGGTGCATTAGCACTGATTCTCCATGAGATCTGTTCTAGAATGCCACAGCTACTTCCACTGTGGACATCTTAAGGGAACCGAGAAGGCAGCACACCATGATGACTAAGAGCACAAACCTGGTTTCTGGTTGACTCAAGGTCAAATCCTGGCAGTGTCATTTGTTAGCTTTGGTATTTGGGCAAGTTACTAACCCTCTTTAAGCATCAGTCTTCTCATGTACAAAATAGATATAACAATAGAATTTATCCTTGGGGCTACTGCAAGGATTAAATAAAATAATACACATAAAGTGCTTTGCATAATGTCTAGCACTTAGTTGAAGATCATTAAATGTTTACTACTGCTATTATTTTCATTACCACCATCATCATTATTATTATTAACAAGACTGCATAGGAATTTCTAGGCTAGAGAGTTCTAGGATGGGTGATAGTGATGATGTTCCATTGTGCCATCTTTCTGGAAAAAGAAACATCTCATTATATATCCTCTCCATTGATATGCAATCCTACCCTTTGCCTTAGATCTGTTTCAACTCTCCCTCTTCCATATTCCATGATTTCTCTTCTTATCCACTGAGGCATGAGACACTAATAGACCTGGGAAAAAAACCAAGATAATGGTGCCCTTGACACTTGTTCTAGCCTCTCCAAAAGAGATTTCACAGGCAATTGAGGTCCAAGAAATTGCAGCTTTGGGAAGTGTCTTCACTGTGAGCAACAAAAGATAATTCCTTAGAGCGCTATCAAAACAGTTAACCAACTTCTGGAACCAGTCGGCAAAGTAATGTGTAACCCTACTAGACTGTGTTGCAAAGGAAGCAACTCTGAGGACCTGTAGAAAAATTGGAGTCTTCACAAAGACTGCATTTCTACATCCTCACTAACTCCGTTGTATCTTACTGTTCATAAAGCATTCCAATGAAGGCTCCAGGAAGGGGGATGTCTCAACGGAGACGGATTCCTCCACTTCTGCTGCAGCTGTCAGGGAACTCTGTAGCCTGTAGATTTAGGGCATAGAAGTTTTTCAATTAAGGAAAAGACCTCGCAACAAGAAAATAGGTTAGCATTTGAGTTTGTCCTCTGTGCTCCAGTGAATGTCTATGATAGCAATGACTCAGTATTCAAAGTCTTCTTTTTTAAAAGAAAATGTTTTGTAATATTATTTTCTTTCTCATTATGAAAAGCAGATAGAATAACACCTTATATTTATATAGGTGTTATATCGGTCCTTGGAAAGTGCTACAAATAATGCCATTCTCTTTCCCCTCAGAATTCCCGTTGAAAGCAACACACTTTCCTCACACACACCGGATTTATAGGTTATATAGTCTGTTAGAAACGTTGCAGAGGCCAAAACCTGGGTTTTCTTTGGATTCAAAATGCAGTATTAGGTTTCCTTTCTATTAGAAAAACAGCATTTCTAAGCAAAAATGGGCTTTTATACCTACTGCTCAAGTTAATTGCCATGAGGAAGAACTCAGTTAAGACTTCTTGCTTTCCAACACAATAAAATCATCATTTTTCCCATTTTCTTACACACTCTTTACCCCCATGAGTGGAATGGTGGTTTAGTACCCTTTTGATATCAGAGTTATGTGCTAACAGTACCACTAAGCATTGCTCTGTTAAACTCACGTGTGTCCTTGGTCACAATCCATTTCTTCCTGTGTGCCGCAGTCTCAAATGTTTGGAAGCCACATATCTACTCCAACATTACCTTTTTTTCAGAAGAGAAAAAAACTAAAGCTCGGAGCTAATCAGTGGCATTGAAGACACAATAAGGTTGTAGTTTTCAGGTTTTGTTGTTTTTTGGGTTTTGTTTTTGTTATTATGATACTGTTGGACTGCCTTAGCATAACATAGCTGCTATAACAAATGAGCCCCTGTCAGTGGCTTAACGCAATAAACATTTATTTATCATTCAGGTGACAGCACAGTGTGGCTTTTCCTCATCAGCAGGAAATCACTGCTATCCTCTGTGCGGTGATTCAGGGACCCAAGACCTTCTATTTTGTGGCTTCACCCTCCTAGGGTAGTGGTCCCAGTCAGAGGTGATTTTACCACCTAGGGGACATTTGGCAATATCTGGACATATTTTGATTGTCACTACTTGGGGGGATATTCTTGTCAACTAGCGGGTAGAGACCAAGGATGCTGCTGAAACATCCTACAGTGCACAGGACTGCCCCCACAACAAAGACTTTTCTGGCCCAAAATGTCAACAGTGTCGAGATTGAGAAACACTGCTCAAGAGACCTGCTATCTTCTGTATCTAACCAGCTAAATAGGTAAGAGAGGAGATTGATAAGTTCAAGCCACTTTGTAAATGTCTTGGCCTGGAAGCCACACCAGTCGTGGGACTCCCACCTAAATGCCACAGGGGCTGAGAAATGAGTCCTGAGGGGCAGTTGCTTCCAGCAATGACTCTTCTCTGGGGAAGTAAGAATTTTTGGTGGACAGCTAGTCAGCCGTCTTGTCACGGTGGCACCGGCAAGATTTGAACCACACGTACATTTTCCTGGTTGCACCCAACATTGTTGAAGCATAAGTGGTGCTAATAAAATAGATACTAGATAAATGCAGCCCTGACCGCCTCCCTGGGCTCCAGATTCTCCTGCCCAGTGTCCTGCTCAACACATCAAGTGTCGAGAACAGCACAGCCAATCACAACTTTGATTCTCCCACCGAAATGTAACTTCCCTCTCATCTTTCCTATCTCAGCAAAGGACACTATCCTCCTCCCCACTTTCTTACACTCTCATCCAATTGTCCCACAAGCCTTTTTAGCTCTACCTGCAAGATACATCCCCGCAGGTACGACCGTGGGCCTCCATCTCTCGCCTGAATTATGGCAATAACCTTCCAATTAGCCTCTCTGCTACCTCTCTTATCCCACTCTAGTCCACTCACCGCACAGAGGTCTTTATAACTGCGAAGATGATGTCTTCACAGCTGGCTCCAACCCCCTCTGCTGGGTAGCGCAGCACATGTCCCAGTAAGCATCGCATGAGACTCATTTACGTCACCCGTTGATCCTCTGGGGTCTGCAGGCGATACCTGGACCTGCTTCTGGCAGTGGTCTGGTGGTCTTCACATTCACCGTGGTCGCCTGCTACAGACTCTTCCAGGTATGAGGGATAGTACTATGAAAACAAAGGGTTGACTTGGCTAAATGGATGGGCTGATTTGCCCAACCCACCGTCCTCACCGTAGTCTGTGAATCCCAGTGCCTCCCAGCCTCCTCTCCGGCCTTTCTCCACCTCTTCCACTTCACTGCAGACACGCTGGCATGCTCCTTGTCCCTCTGCTTGGTCTCAGGCCTCCACATTTGCTGCTTCCTTTCCTTCCCACCTCTCCAGCCCCAGGCAGCACCTCCTCAAAAGGGAGCACACTCCTGCAAAAGCTGTCCCCAACCTTGTCCCTTCCCCCTGCATCATCATTTCCACGGCACTCACCCGCCTCTGGCACTGGTGTATTATTGATATTTGTTCTGTCTCTGCATCATTTGTCTCCTGACCAGAAGGGACGTTCCATGAGGGCAAGGGCTCTGGGGGTCCTGGCCCCCACTGTATTCCCGGCTCTTGAGGAGTACCTGGCACACAGTAGCTACCAATACGCAGTTGTTGAATCAATGAATGAACAGCATATCGTAGCCTTGAAGATGAGGAAATAGAGACTACGGGGTCTTGCCCCAGCTCCACAACCGATCCGGTAAGGCTCACCCATAGGTCTCCCGGCTCCCACTCCGCCCTGCCCCCACCAACCTGTCTTCTCACCCAGGGAAACAGCTAACTGCAGAGGCCTCCTAGAAACACACAGATAAATCCTCGAGGCAGCGGTGAATTCTCCCCAGGGCCAGCGGATGGCCGTCAGTGGTGGGTCACTTCAGAAACCTTTGTGTTTTGTGGACCCACAAGCGCCCTCTGACATGCTCTCCCAGGACCTACGCACTGAATTGCCATCGGAAAGGGGAGACCTGAAGGCTTAATTTAAAAAAAAAAAAATTGCTTTGGTTCTTCCTGCCCCACACCCTACCTGACCTCTCTCTTTTTCTCTGGGATATTCGTGCTGCCCTCTCACCTTTGCTATCAGCCAGGACGATCTGTGCTTTTGAAAACTGTCACGATCTGAAGACCAGATTCCCACTCTGAGGCCTGGCTGGAAGGTCCCCAGGGCTGGCCACCTGGCTGCTTCCCTGAGGCTCCAGGCAGGTGGGGACACCGCTGGGCACACACGCATGGCTGGCAGCCGCCTGGCCTTTGATGTCCTGGTCCATCCATCTTCATTGTCTTTTACAGATTAATTTCTCCATCCCTTGAATGAATAGCTGTTGATTAAGCACCAAACAGGGTTTGAAAGTGGACACAGGCAGAGGCAGATTTACCTTGAAGTTAATGACGGCTCAGCCACGGCGCCCATGGTCACGTAGTTCTGCAAACTCTGCGAAGCTAAACTGTTTTAACTGCAATTGGCTCAGGCTTATCTCACCACACTTGCAAACACCCTGTGTAGGGCTGCTTGGGAGTTGCTGCGGCATTTCTGGAATTCTCCCGAAGGGAAGTTGAGTTGGAGATCTTCAGTTTGAGCTTAAGGGACAGACAGTATTTATAGGGTTCGCAGTCGCCTCAGTGTGTAGCTAACTCATTGCTAACCATAGTGGTGTAGGAACTGCTCCCAGAAAAACTCCTATAACTCGCAAGCCAACTCATCCAACGTCGTGATTTGGGGGCACGTAGACAGAAGTCGTACCGTGATATAAGTGTGCTTGCCAAGAAGCTGGCCCCGAAATTACACAGAAAATGGAGGATCATCAAGGTTGGAGATTACAGAAGCAGAAGCTGGTCTGTGGGAATTATTCCAGTCATCAAAATTTGCAGAGATTTGAATACTCATGAACACCTATTCAAAAAGAAAATTCTGTCTCTTTAGGGAACAAACTTGTAGTAGTAGCACTGTAAGTAGCAAAAATGGCCTTACATTAGTCACATGTTTATGCATCTCAACTATTTAATTTAAAATTTATAAATTATTTTTGATCAGCCATGTTAGAAGAAAGACTGCATTATCTTTCTATGGTTTCTTTTCTTCTTTAAAATTGTTGTCATATGAACAGGCCATCAAAGAGTGTATAGCCAAAAAGGTGTGGAGAAAACAGTATTATAGAGGTATGTCACGCAGTTAACCAATAAAAACAGTATGCTATTTTTATGGATTTTTGTGATGTTTGTGGTATCTGTCAGCATTTAAAAATCTGTAATTTACTTTTATTTCTTTCCTTATTGTAAATACGTATTTGATTTTCTTAAAGGACGTCCCCACAGTTGTTAAGCTTCATGGCCCAGGAGACAGGGTTGGCTCCTGAATTTAGGTATAAATGACTTGTTTCTCATTATTAAGGAGCTTGTTATAGACATTAAATGAGTCTCACATAGAAAAAGCATAGGAAAAATGTGAAGAAATTATCAGAACGCATTTGACGCTCCCATCTACCAATCCCCCCATCCCCTCATCTCTCCTAAATATTAATATAATCTCCAACAAATTGGACTTTTAACATTTATTCTCTTGAGGAAAATGAAGGGGCTAAATTACAGATCAAATCTGAAAACTCTCTTCTTTCCCCTTTGCAGTGAGGAGAACAAGGGAAGCCGGCAAGCGCGACTGGGCTAAGAAGCTCTTGACAGAGGTGTCTTCCCGGGAAGCGTGCTGACAAGTCCTGAGAGAGCTCCCGCCTGATCTTCCTGGGTCGGTCACTCCGAGGGCTGATGGCAGCAAGCTGGGAGGTAGAAGACCGAGTGCAGTCACGGCGTAGCATGAATGGATGCTCTCTCTAGAGGCAGGGTGTCCACGACCTTTATTCCTTCCCTGCTGAGACCCAGTGACTAGTTAACTTGTTCCCAACCATTCAGAGAGCCTGTGATTTGGGGAACTTGAACCACAGAGTGAGTGCCTACCTCTGCCCCTGTCTTTTAATCTGCCCTGGAGTCGTGTGCACACAATCCATCGAATGGAGCCAGATCACCAACTGGCCACCAACTGACCACTGCAGTTCCCATCCCAGAGAACAAAGCAAAGCACAACACGGTTTTCCTACAAAGACTAACCAGAAATGTAAAAGGATTAGCATCAGAACAGTATGCGAAGCAGCCAGCAAATAATCATTTACTACGGAGTCGGAGTCGGTGACCTTTGCATTGAAGGGAACAGGTATGATCACACTGCCTCTTGCAGAGAGGGTGTTGAAACTGGAATTCTCTAGGCCTGACTCATGGCTGTTCTGCCTTGTTCCCGGCTCCTCGCAACCTGGTGGGGACAGCAGGTTGCCTCCCCTGGGAAATCCCCGCCTCGGGCCTGCCTGGGAACCCTGGGCCACGCTGCCTGTGTTTTCCTTTGCTGTTTAAAGTTTGTTCGTGCGCTGGGCCAGGAGAAGCCTGCAAGCAGGTACTTGAACTGGGTGGAAGGAAAGCTGTAGGGATCAAATAGCGTCCTAGACCCACTGCCAAGGCCAAGGGGAGAGACAGAGGCCTCACCGCAGACGGTGGCTGCAGCTGCACTCCAAGGCTGTCATTATTTTCTTCCTGGAACCCCTGAAATACTGTTTGTTTTTATTTCAAACTTCTGGAGGTGTACCACCCCAGGACAATGATTAAGGACAATAGTGTCACAGTGAAGAAGGCTGGCCTCTTTTTCTGTTTTTCATTTGGGCCTTTCCATCTTCAACACTGTATTACTTTATAATTGCCCTTTTGTCTGTAGTTATCTTCTTCTGATCCCTTCCTCGGGGTCCTGCCGTCCCCACCTCTTCCCACTCCTGGACTTCCAGTGTGAAAAGAGACATAAAGATGATCAAGTTCACGACGATGCTTAATTCCGATTCAACGTTTCCCGTAAATCTAAACTCCTTTGAAACCAATGGGAGAGAAGGATGTGAAACTGAATAGTCTAAACAACTTGTAGTCAAAGCCAAGATTTATGAGGGGAATTGCCGCACAGAGCTTGGTTTTGAGTGTCTCTTTAGAGCCTGAGAGCCAAATTCTCCCCTTGGCTGCACACATATGTCTCCCATCCTCTGCTGGCACCAGGAGACAGAGGGGTCTCCACTCTCCCAGGGAGCAGGAACATGCACAAGGGTTCCCAAGAGATGGGGCCTAGACCCCCGAGAGCTGGAGGAGGCTGGGGGTGATTCTGTACAAAGTAATTAGCGTGTGGCTCTTCAAGAGAAAAAAAGATTTTTGTGGCAGGGAGAAAGCAAGGGAGGAAGAAGGAGAGATGGAACCACAGATTCTGAGCAACACGCCAGAGAGACTAGGCCTGGGGGAATCCAGGCTGGGCCTTCTCTGCCACCTCCCTTTGCCAAAAGTCCAGGCTTTAGAGGGGGATCATTTTTGGAGCCACATGTGAGAATCCAACTCTATTTAGGTCAGGCCTTGAGAAAATTCATTTTGAGAAGTTCAAAGATTGAAACAAGACAAAACTGAAAATGCTAGCATCCTTTGGTTCACATGCTTCCTCCCTTGCTTTATGAAGCTATGGGACAAGCCGAATTAACATAACGTGCTTAAAACATCATTTGCCTGACACAGATGCCGTAGACACGCTGTTTGATTCCCTGCTTTAACTATAAACGACTAATGCTGTTGTTCTTATTACTATTGTATCTTTCCTTTCCTTTCAAAGAGCTGATTTGAACACAACACATAAGTGAGGACATTGCAAGCCATATTCTTGCCTTTCTCAGTTACCACACATAAGCGGGCACAGCAATAAGCTAAATGACACTGTGTCACTGAGATTGGACCCTTGGGGGCAGCTGTCTGCAGCACGGCAGTGAGAGCTGAAAACTGAACAAGCCTGGCTGAGTGCCTACGGGTGGGCGTTGTGGTTCACCTAGACCCCCGCCATGGGCACCCAGGGACAGAGCCAGAGAGATCTGAGCCCCAGACCCAAACTCCACACCTGCGAATGATTTAGCTGTGGGAATTACCGAGTACCCCCAGCCACCATTTCCTCCTTTACAATCAGATATGTTTAAACCATCTCCCAGGGAGGAGGAGAAGACCAAGTGACTGTGGTCATCAGCTGACCCCTGCTCCTCCCAGGACCTGAAGAAGTTCTAGTAACTGGAGTTTACAGTGGAACAGAAAAGATTAGGAAAGCAAGGCAAAATACACACCAAGGAACGGCATACGTCAGTTTGCTCACAGTTAACTTGAACACGCATGTACACACATAATCAGTTACAATTAACGTCTACATCTAACTTGTGTTCTTTCTGATCCCTTCTCAGCAAGGGATCTCAGGAGAGCTTTACCCACCTGTGACTACCCTAAAGGATCACCTCTGCCCTGTCCTTTTAGGACCTTCTTCCTTCCATGTTCATCACTTGGCTCTTTGTGGCTGCTGGTCCTCCGGCATCTGCCCCACTGGTATCCAACCCATGTTGGGCCACTTGGAACCATCTAGAAAGAGATTCCAACTGCAGCCAATTCTTAATGCTTAAAGTTCAGAGTTAAGAGTCATCACCTTTATCTCTATGACCATTGCTGGTCCAAAATCCATTTTCTCTCAGTAAAATGAGAATAATCTCATAGGGTTGTTAAAAAATAATATTTTAATCCAATTAACACCACACCTGACACCTCCTGTATCATAAGCAGTTTTAAATGTGAGCTGTCATCCTCCTCCTCCTCTTTCTTATGCTACCCTTTAAGGTGGTTCCCAAAAGATGTCCTTCAAAACCACCTCCGCCAGCTTCTCTTTATACCAGTACGAGAAGGTTTGATGAATCACCCTGACTCTTGGCAGGAAGAAGGCAACTTTCAAGTGGAGGGTTACAAACAAAACAAAAGAAAACAAAACACCAATTCCCTGATGATGCAAAAGTCATCTACTTTATGCCTACTTCCTCAGTCCCACTTGAAACTGATCCAAGTATAGTTTCACTGTTTAATTATGTAATGCCACACAGGTAGGAGCTTCTAGGGAGTTAATTTAGCTTCAAGGAGACTACCTAGTATCTTTGTCCTAAATTCATGGCAGAACCAACATAATCTCATTTTAACACTTTAATATTCTCCTCCTCTTTTGGGCTACTTGAATGCTAAGTTTAGACAGCACATAGTGGCCTGGTTTCATCTCACCCTCTGACATAGAAACCAGAAGAAATCAACAGGCCTTCTATGGATGGGCCATCCTCAGAGTTGGTTTGTAAACACTGGGATCATGATGTTTGGGATCACACCCCTGACCAGAATGCAGCAACATACAGAAAGGGACAGCCTACCCAGGTGTCAGCTGGCCCAGAGTGAGGTGGCTGGACTGACTCGCTGCACAGGAGAATTGAAGCACCAGGCCCAGATTGAGAGCCTGTGCTCAGCAGACAGGTGCACCCCCTCTGCCAGGAAGACGTGCATTAAACACCTGGGACGATGATTTCCCAGATTCCACCTTCGTCTGTTAACATCTCCCCCGAGATTCTGCAATTAGCTTTGTTTTGATTCTATGCTCACTAAGCAACCTTCAGATTCTCATTTCAATTGCCCCAGGCATCTTAATACCCAAAAGGGCTACCCTAGATCACGGAAATAAATATCTCAGTTACTGGACTGGTAGTGCCTATCATTGTATAGGAATATATTTGTTTCATAGCCTATAAATAAACTATCTGTGAGTTTAGCATGATTCAATCCTTCCAAGTCTAGTAAGCTCCAAGTAGTCTTGAAAAACGGTTTTTATCAGAAACTTGAGAACTGGACTTTAAATCAACAGTTTCTTAAACTCTCTTATGCCTCAGTTTCCTCATCTATAAAGCAGAGGGGAAATAACAGTGCCTACTTTGCACGGTGTTGTGAAGATTAATAATTTAATAGATGTAAATTATTTATATGCATGCATTAAATGAAATGATTTAACAACATACAGAAAGTACTTAGGATGGTGCCTGTTATTCATAGTAACTCACAGGTGCCCTGCTAGGAGCAGCCATCTGACCTCTCTTTCCTAGACTTTCTTGCATAACCCCTAGAGTGTTTACCTCTTCCAGCCACTTCACTGTGAACACTGTGAACACTAGAGACTTCACATAAAAGCTGTGCAGGGTGGATTCATGAGCATGTGACCTGTACGGCTGCATAGGGCCTGCATTTGGTTTTATGTTCAACTGTTGCCATCTGGAAATTCTTAATAATTTTTCAAGAAAAAGCCCCATGTTTTTATTTTGCACTGGGCCCCACATATTATGTAGCCAATCCTAGCTACCCCTGACCAAAGGACTAGCCAGGTGACCTTGGGTGAACTTCAGCACCTATACTTGCTTTCTGGGTGGTTCTGTCCTAGTTCCGGGTTACGGGAACAATTATAAGAGAGGCAGGATTCATACAGCCACGGACCCAGCCTTGCTGATGAGCAGAGTGGCAGCTTCATGCAAGTGTAGCAACATTTCTAGGCTACTATTCTCTTTCAGCGGTCTCGGTAGACTCAAGAAAAACTAAAAGAAACTCTGGAAGTGTGGAAATGCCCCCACAAAACAAACTCACTTGGTAAGGCATCGTGAAACGGTTTGGATTACTCAGAGGCGTGGAGAAATCGGCATAGAGAGAGAGCCCAGAGCCACAGCCATTGCAGGGAAAACAGCACAAGGTCACTCTGGTTGGGGCTTCACAATGGAGACCACTGAAGGAGAGTGGGGAGGTGACAGTGGCTTCAGAAAAGCAGCTGACCCTGGGCAGCCCTCCCAGGTGACAGCCACAGAGGCAAGAGCTTTAGCTCCCACAAGTCCCCCCACCAGTGAACCAGGAGGCTGTCCCGTCTGTCTGAGTGTCCCTGCAGACACCCACAGGAACTATCTGCTTGGGTGGGAGGAATTGTGGTTGAATTTGCACTAAATTCAATAATCTGCATTAGAGGCAAAGTGCTTTGAGGCTGTTATTGTAAAGTGTTCCTTGTTTGGAGTTTCTAAAATGCAGAGGCCCAAGGAAAAATGGATCCTATAAATACTTGGTCCTGTGGTTCTCGTATGTATGAATGATTTTGTCCATACAGTGAGTCTGACTTTGACATTGAGAGCCGTGAAATCACTTCTCCATCCCCAGGCGAGTTCCTATCATCTTCTGGATCTCGCATCCAAGGCGCTGAAGTGACCACGTCATTTCCCAACGGTGACCCACAGCACGGATGTGTGCATGAGCCTTCGGAAAAGCTGCTGCAAAGCCCAGCGAAATGTCCTGGCTCTCCATAACTCGGTTGCTTTGAACATGTTGGTTCGCTTTGTTCTGATTTTAGAATCTGGAAGTGCAGAGCAAGACATTTCTAAGCTGGGAAGCTGCCATCCTGTTGCAGGAGCGCGGCAGCAGCCCCACAGAAATATTTTTCAGGGCCGCAGAGAAAACAAGGGCTGGAAAAATGTTTGTTTATTGCCAGCGCTCCCCACCGCCACTTACATAAGAGCACGTGCTGAGACAGGCTGTCCCGCCCGGGCTCGGGATCAAGCGTTGCGCTCCTTGGGGTGATGGCAGAAACAATGTGGGAACCACAGGGCTCCGGCCTGTGACGTCCAGGAAGGAAAACCAAGTGGTGTGTGGCGATTAGTCTTCTCACAGTGACGCCATGGCTTCCTGGGGTGTTTTTGAGCTGCGGGTGGTGGCATGGTCTACAGGAGGGGGAAAAGCTCTGTGAACAAGATACGGCTAAAGAATGGTTCCTCCTTTTCCATTTTTAAGATAAAACAATGCACGCACAGCAGTGTGTGAGCTGAACAGTAGAGTCAAAAGTTCAGGTATTTTCTGAACTTTCAGATCCATCCAGATTTTCTAAAAGCCACTTAAATAAACACTATATCCAGATCTGGGAGTGTTTTAAAAGTTTGGACACAATTGTGTACATTTTGTTCAACTGTTTATTGCAAAGAAAAAAAAAGGAAAAGAAATATATGAAGCTTTTTCTTTGCAAAACAAACACAAAAAAACTAACTCTGCCAGGAAAAAAATGCGAAACCCATGGACAGATTATGTTTAAGGGTCCAAGGGGACAATTGCCTCCCTCGTGGTGTTACTGAAAAGCAGATGTGACAAGCAGAGGCACAGCAGCCACAAGGCCGTCTCTGCTCTTCTCAACGCCCTCCCTCTGAGGGAGACGCCACGGCCTCTTTGTGTAGACTGTTCCAGGCTTTAAACGAGTATCAAAAGAAAAACATCTTCCATATGTTTTAACTTAATTTCTAGTTTAAACATGGGCCCATTCATTCTTGTTCCTTCCTTAACAGCCTTCATGAGTAATTGCCCATTGACTTTGCTACTTGCCAGTCATACCTGGGTGTGCGTTTGTCTTACGCCAAACACACTTAACTCTTAGCGTCTGTTGTCACAAAGTTTCTACTTGTTGCTTTGGATGACGAGTTGCAACTAGCACAGTCTTACACATAGGAGATATTCAATCAGTATTTTGTAGACGGAGTCACATCTCTCTCCCTTCTTATTTCCCTAGCTTGCCTCCCCCACCCCTACTTTTCTGCGGCCAAAACATTGGGCTCACCAGATTCACACCACACAAGTAGCACCAGGTCCACAAAACAGAAAAACACACACTTTGGGACCCTAACGTTGGCCTGGATCTATGTGAGTTGGGACCATGATTTATTTTAACCAAGTTCAAGTCTACAAAGGAGGAGAGGTAACAGGACGCCATGACTCACTTACTGGATCCACCTATAAGAACCTTTGTGGTTTCTCCCCTGGGTCATTTCCTACCCTTTCTTTCTCCTGGTTCTTCCTCAAACCAGCAGGGACAGGTTGGACTCGCAGAATAATAGTTTCCGATCTTCAGTTCATTTTTCAGACTCTCTAGAAAAGAGGAAAACTGAGAATGAAAAGTTCTAAATTATTCAGGGCTTATGGATTGCAAAGGGAAGAAACACAGCTTGAGCCAGCTTAACCCTAAAAGGGGAATGTATTTGTTCATGGAACCAAACCATAACAAAGGGTGGTGGCTGAGGGGCCTAAGAACACGCTCGGGACTCTCTCGCTCTGTCTCCTTTTCACTCCTGCCTAATACATTTCCCCAGACCTGCTCGCTCTTGCATAAGGTGGAGAGGTGGCCACCAGCAAGGCACACCTCCTCACAGCCAGGGACTGAGTAGATGGGAGTCCCCCTGCCCCCATGGATTGGGAAAATCCCCTAAGAATGACACTGACTGGCCTGTTCACCATGACGTGTTCCCCGCCTATGGCCAGGGGAGCAGGGTGGGGGTGCTAGGCAGACGGAACAACAGCCACCACAGCATCTGAGGACGAGAGCTGCAAGGGCCACCAAGTTCACTGGCAGATGACCTCTCCCTCGCATCTCCCCCTCCCCCTGCCCATCTTCACAGCCCCAGAAGTGAGGGTTAAATGCTGCATGTGGCCATCTCAGACCCTCCACTTGAAGATATAATAGCAGCCAACATCCTACCACTCCACAGAGAAAAGATCAGAGAGCACAGTTTGCCTGATTTTCCTACTAATACCAAGAATTAGTTAGAGATGAAATTTGGGATTCACAGAAAATTGTAGACTTGGAGTATTAGAAAAGTTCTAGGGGAATCTAGATGATTTCCTTCCTACCCCAGCTAGACCTTCACAAAGAAGGGTGACAATGGGTGGCCAAAAGTCTCATAGGGGGTCTTGCATTAGGTGTGAGCCTGGACAGGGAAACTCCTAAGGACCTTTAGGTTCTGAGGGACTGTGAGTCTGTGACACCACCTCAACCTGAAACTGTTGATGCCGTCCTTACATCGTCCAGGACACTCCCCACTCTCCCCACTCTTACTAACTGATCTTAATCACCAACAGGCCTCAAAGTCAGGGATCCCATCTTATCAACTCCCCTCTGCAATTCAACCCACACCCTTAAAGTCTGGGAATTCTCAAGCTCTTAGAAACTATAGGAGTCTCCCCTCCCCTTGGTCCTTAAACCATTTTAGCCAACATTTGTGAGCCTCCTTTTCTGTGCATTTTGGCATTTTTATTCCTTTCCTTTGTGTCTGGACCAAATTCCCCAGATCATGGCTCAGAAGAGAAGCCTGAGGTTGAATACTGTGCAGAGAATTAGGGAAATTAAGGAAGAAAAAGAGAGTGTGCATGTTGGTTTTTGTTCTCATTTTCCTCTTTCCTTCCTGTGGTGGGTAGAATAATAGCTGCTCAAAGATGCTCACATTCTAATCTCTGCAACCTGTGCATATCTTATGATCATGGCAAAAGAGGAATTAAGAGGGCTACTAAAATGACTTAAAATGGGAAATTATCCCAGATTATCTACGTGGGCCCAATGTAATCACAATCGTTCCTAAAAGTAAAAGAAGGGGGCAGAAGAGGAGGTCATCGTAGTGATACAGGGTGAGAAGGACTCAGCTGAGCCTTGCTAGTTTTGACCCAGAAGGGGCCATGAGCCAAGGATTGCAGGCAGCCTCTGTTCTGGAAAAGGCAGGAAAACAGATTCTCCCTTGGAGCTCCCAGGAAGAAACACAGCCCGGCCAGCACTTGGATTTTAGCCTGGTGAGAACCATGTCGGGCTCTGACCTACAGATTGCAAGATAATACATTTTTGTTGTTTAAGCCACTAAATTTGAGGCCACCTGTTACAGCCACAATAGGAAACTAATGCACTTCCTGTCTGTTTCAGGTGTGTCCTGAAATGTTCTTTAGGTTCTTAGGGATTCCCATTGCTGGACTGTGTTGAGATGGAATAGTATCATGGTCAAGGAGACTTGACTCTGCTGTTACCTCACCTGTGGCTTTGGGTGAATCAGTTTCTCTGGTTCTCAGTGTCCACATCTGCAAAATCATCTCCAAAACTTCTCTCCCTTTAAGTTCAGAGATTCAATATCCTCTCCCTTTTCTTAATGGGGTCACCTGCTCTGGAAGCACCGGCAAACACCTGAGCTGCCCCTGTCACCGCCCGTAGCAGAGCTTGCACTGGGAGAGAAGGTCCCAGTCGCAGCCCCCCCAGGGCTCGTCCACAGTGAGTGACGGCCCAGGAGGTCCCACAAGCACAGCAGCTGCTGGCCCGCTCGCTCCACTCAGGCCAAAAACATCTAGTGCCAAGTCAGAAGCACTGTGGGGACTGAAGTGCTGGGGAATGCTAAAACCCAAGTGGAAGTGGCCATAGAAACCCTCCTGAGGGAAAGGAGATGTGTTAGCCTCAAAGGAGAGATGGGCCCCGATAAAGACGTTCTGTGCAGACGTCAGGACGGGAGGAAAGGCCCAGAGTGGGCTGGGCCTCGCGAGTGGATTAGGCTGGCAGAAGAGAAGCTTTCATGGTGGGCACAAGGTCAGAAAGACATGTTAAAACCAGATGATGGGGGTCTTGAACAGTTCTAGGACAGGACACGAAGGCTGGGTGGACTCCCCGAGGCCCTACTGCACTGTGTGCCACGTGAAGTGCATGTTAGTACCAGGGCAGGTGCGTAACAGGTGCTCACCACCATGGGTGCTCAGGATTTGTTGAATAAGTGAATAAATTGGCATCAACATTTTTTGCGCAGGACATTGCTGTAACCCAAGATGAATTCAAGGAAGGTGAGTGGGACCTCCACACGCAGAGTGGATTGGAGGAGGCAGGGGTGAGATGTCTAGATATCAGTCAAGAGGCTGCCAAACTGATTGAGCTGAAGGGTGTAGCTGGAGTGTGGGCAGTGTGGACTGAAGGGAAGAGACCCACGTGCCATTAAGGCTTTCCCTAAACCATTCCAGCTGGGAGGGCGTCATTTTCATTAACGCAAATCTCCAAGGAAGGAGACCCACCGCCTCGTGAATAAGAACGATGCATAACCCAGACAGGCCAGCACGCACGGAGCAAAACCCTCGGGCAGCAATTTAAGCGTCTCTAACCCACATCGTATTTTCCATGGGAATGACCACTAATCTCCGCACAATTATTCCTTCTGTAATCCAAGCTGGTTCTCAGCTCCCGCTTGCCTTCCCCAGACTCAACCGCTCTGGTTCCCCAACTGCTGTCAGAGTTCCATTCCCCAAGTCTTCTAATTATTTCTATTTTTCTCCTCGGATCCCTCTCCAAGTTCCCACTCCCTTAAGTCATTTACCTGAATCAGAAGACCAGGTTTGCTTCCGTCACTACTCACCTGACAGGTCTGCTTTTCCTCTAAGTCGTTGGCAGGAGCACAGCTCTGCTCCAGCAGGGAGACTTGGCGTCATGGGGACACCACAGGTGTGCTCCAAGTCCAGCTGGCCAAGGACTCTGAGTGCCCTTGCCTGGGGGATGCCCCATAGAAAGCAGCGAGAGCTCACCTGCAGACCGTGTCTGACCTCAGATCCCAGAGGAACCACCATCCTCTTCCTCTCCATCTCCCTCTCTAACCTTCCCTGCCTTTGCCTCAGCCGAAGTCCAAGGCAGCAGGGACAGAAGGGTAATTAATGGCCTCAAGGGATATCAAAGTGCTATTGAGCAAAACCACAGCTCAACAGGCGCGCAGGTGCTTCCTGCAGTGAGGAGGGAAAGAAGTGTCTTTCGAAAGCCCTAAATAACTCTGGGCAGGGATGTCAACTTGACAAATGACTCGCGAGAAATAGCCCCGTTGTTCTCTGGTGTGTGCTTCGTGGAGGCTGTGCCGGGGTGGGGGGCCAAGCCCAGCGGTGAGTCCCGCAGCTGTTCGCTTGGGGCCGCTCTGCAGCGGGGATGGCAGGGATAAGAAGGCACTTGTGTTTGTTCTCTCGGCCTCTGTCACTTTGACCTTGTTTTCCGGTGGTTTTACTTGGTGGATTTGTGCTGATTGGGTCTGAGCTGCATCCAGAGGAGGATGGGAACGGTGGGAGATGCTCTCCCCAGCCATCCCGGGCTCTCTCCCTTCGATGTTGGTCCCAGTGCTTCTCGCCATGTGGCAGCAAAGAACGGGCACCCCCCAGGGCAGCACCCATTCGTCTCCCTACTCCCGAGGCAGAGACCCTTGTCATCTCCTATTCCCAGCTCTTCACAGACCTGGCTTATTTAAATGCTTGTCACATGTTGAACAGATAAGTGAAAATACCCCAAGACCAAAGTTCATGGCAGCTAGGTTTTGGTCTTCGTCATGGGGACCCTGGCCAGGTGCTCAGGGTCTCTGGGCCTCCTCATCCTCATCTGTAAAATAAGAAGGCAAGCTCTCGGGTCCCCTCATCCTCAGACCGTGAGGTCCAGAGAGGCCTGCAGCCAGCTCAGCAGAGAGAGGGAGCACAGGTGAGGAGAATACGAGGCATCCGCACAGCCCACAGCAGGAGTAAACAACAGCGTGTCAAAAACTCAAGCAAAAGACGTACAATGTTCTCAGGAAGCAGGCCTGGCACCTAGGAGCACTAGACGGATGGACTGTGAGCAGCCAGCAGGCTGGTGCACAGCCCTGGGCCCAGGCCAGACACGAACAGCACGATCAGCCTCCCTGAGTTCACTGGGTCCTCTTCACCAGGGTGTCCCAGCCACGGACATTAAGTCTTTGGCTTATGGTGTTTTTTCTGTGCAGCAGCACAGCAAATCCATTGTCGGGGAAGGCTGTCCCACCAGCAGGGGCAATTTTGTGCCATTTATAACGAAGTCCTGGGAGGGTGCTAAGGAGACCAGCCCATGTGTCCCAACACAGAGCCCATTTCTCAAAGCGGTCATCACCTGATTCAGTCTCCCAGGCTGGCGCATGTGCTCTGGGTTTCAATACCCTCAGTCTCCATCAATTGCAGCTTTGTTAGTGTTAACAGAATGCAAGGCAAATGTGCTGGAAATCAAGGTCTCGAGGATGCCTGACTGTGTGCCTCCTCTGCGGTTGCAAGCTTAGGATGGAAGAGTTCAGTGAAATTGTCTTTTTCATGGAAAGGCATTTTAGTAACTAAAATGAATGGTCACAAACGTTTTCAGAAGCTTTAAGACTCCCAGTTTCCCCTCTGGGAATCGTTTTAGGTTCTTATGTGTAAATTACTGATACCCTTGACTACTGAGACTTGTAGTACTGGAAAAATCAGTTAGTTAGGAGTAAACTTTGCCCTTCACTTTTCCTTTCCTTTGTGCAAAGCGTCCAGTTACTCTTACACCTTGGCGTGGCTTAGGTGGGTCGGACGGAAGGGGCTTCGTTTCAGCTGCCAAGTCAGGTGTTCTCTGGGGGCTGGACAGACCTTCCCACTGCAGAGTGGATGCAGACAAAAGGAAAAAGATGCTCTCACACAGAGATAGCAACACCTTCATATTCCTGCGAGTGCACACACACACACACACACACACACCATTTGGGTGCAGAGTAAGTACTTATTCGACATGTGTCTTTTCTGAAACACAGATTTTGAAACCACACAGACCTGGATTTGATTCCTGTCTCTACCACTGGTTAGCTTGTAAGCCTGGGTAAGCTAATTAAACTTTCTGAGGCTTGGTTTTCTTGTTTATAAAATGAGGGTAATAAACGGACTAAATCATAGTTGTCATTGACGGATTAAAGGAAATAATGTACATAAAGAACTTAGTAGAGTGCCTGGAAAATTTGAAGTGTCCAATAAATGATCGATAATCATAATAACAACAACAAAATTCTCCTCTTTCCTGACAAGGAGACCTCAGCCCCTTAGCACTCTATAGAAAATCAGAGTTGATTCCATTTGGGGTTTTCCATAGGGTTCACTATGAGGCAGACGCACAGTATTAAGTTACAAGCTACCAACATCTAGTGTTACGAATGAGAATTTCTAGAAGAGAGGCCATCTGCAGTGGTCTGGATTTGAGGGGACCTGAGAGCTTATCTTTTCATTTTAAAGACAAGGACATGGAGGCCCAGAGATGCTGAACACTGACCCAGTTTCCAGCTACTTATTCTTAAAGACCAGAAAATAGTTATGAGTCTTTGCCTTGAGATCATTTCACTGATCCACTCTACATTTGGCATGCATTTAAACAAGCCAATTATTTGAGGAGCTAGGAATAAGGAAAGGAGTCCATGGTCTTTGTTGCTTTGATGGCAGGAAGTGCTGAGAGCTAACGTCTAAGGAAGAGCCACCTTTGGGTGCTCAGAGAGAGAGTCTCCCTCGGGTCCCATCCTCCTCTGGATGCGGCTCAGACCAAATCAGCACAAATATGGGAGAGGCAAACTGCCTGCAAGTGCGCACAGGAGGAAGGAACCAAGGTGCCCTCACGGAGAACTCCAACTCCGCTTCAGGCTTTCCTCCCTGCTGAACCCACCCCCACCCCCACCATTGAAATGCGAACAGTTTTTGCTCCATTCATCTAAAAAATCTTAATTAGCAAACCTCCAATAGTTTCATAATCTTAAAAAAGAGCCCACAGTTCTCAAACACCCAATCACAGGGATGCACGTGAGGTATGACAAGAGAGGGACCTCAATGTCTATTATTATGGAACTCATCATGTAAAATTAATTCACTGACACAAGCACCCACTGCAAAAACCAGCCTTTGACACCACCTTAGAGGTGTGAATTTCCCAGAAAAGTGCTTCAGAAAGTATTGGTGTCATGCTAAATATGACATTTGCAGTCTGAGAATCACCCCCCAGTGAAACGTAAGCTCCGCGGACTCAGAGATCTACAATGGGTTTTTCCCCATTGCTTGACCAATGCCTAGAACAGCACCCAGACATAGCAGCCAATAAATATTTATTGCATGAATAAATGCATTAATAAATGAACCAAGTATGGAGTCTATGAACTATGTACTGTGTGAGTTTGGGCAAGTTATTTACCCTCTCTGTGCCCAGTTT
This sequence comes from Varecia variegata, assembly GCA_028533085.1. Taxonomy (NCBI): domain Eukaryota; kingdom Metazoa; phylum Chordata; class Mammalia; order Primates; family Lemuridae; genus Varecia; species Varecia variegata. The sequence goes on along the minus strand of CM052445.1, from coordinate 20,297,406 downwards.
TCTCATCTTGAAAGGATATTGAATTGTTGTGAGAATTATTGGTTTAAGTGGGCAAATGTCTTTAAAGCAGTGCTAGTTAAAGTTAGATATTTTGGGGCCTCATATAAATTGTGTTTTTTCTATGTCCTCACAGAGGATTGGCAAATATTCTGCAATTTAACAGATATGCCTAAAAATTTTTTCACTGAAATGATCACATTAGAAAAGTCCTGAAAGGATTTTTGATTATTGTTGTTTGTGACTTGGTTTGACTTGTTTTGTCAAGAGACCAGATGTGTATAAGGTGCTTGGTTGTATTCCCATTACTTTGTATAAAGCACGACTTTTGTGTTCAGACTCACCTGTGATACCAGAAGACAACATTACATTTGGACACTTTTCCTGGTCGATCCCCTTCCTACAAGACTGGGACATGCCACCCCCTAGACACCTGATGATCCTCTAGTATCAAGCCCCTTCATGGAAGAAGGCCTCAGAGAGCTTTCCAGATGGTGAGCTGGCCATGCCAACCTCCTCTGGCCATGAATCACACCATCGCTGAAGTTCACAGCGGGTCACAGATAAGGCCTCTCATCTAGACCCCTCCAAAAGCTTCAGTGCAATTAAAAACAAAGTATATATGGTCTGACTATAATAAAAAATAAGCAAACATAAACAACAACTAGAAAAATGTGTGAATACCTTGTGTCTTGTCTGAGGTATCGAGAACGGCTTACAGAAATGAATTCACTATATGAAATTGGGGACCAAGGGGGCATAGCATCATATTTATTTTACCAAAGAGAAAAGAAAAAGTAATTGAGAACCAGAAATGGAATCCAGCCCCTGGCTCCTGGATCCACGGCTCGGATCCACCTGAACTTCTCTAATACATTGAGAACACAGTCATTGCCATATGCTACTGCTGAATATTGGTCTGGCTTGGGACATTGCATTAGTAATAATAAATATTTGCAAACCAAAAAGAGCAGCAGAAATAGTGTGGATATTGGAGTCTAAAGACACGAATTAAAATTCCAGCATGTGATCTTAAACAAGTTTCTTATGTAATCTGAACACCGATTTCTTCCTCTGTAAAATGAGGACAGGGATAGCAACCCAGCCATGTTGTTATAAAAATTACAGATAATATCTGGAAGCTTCCAGTAGCTTGCCTAGTTCATAAATGGTACTTAACAAAGGAAGGTGATGATGATCTTCCCTATTCAAAAACACATTCTCAAGTTGAGCAAACACTTTGCCTTTTCCCCCAGTAACATTAGTACTTATGAAAACTTGAGGTGCCAAGATTTAATAGCCTACCAGGTCAACTTTTTCAGGGGATCCATTTGTAGAAATTAAATTTGTTGTATTCATTTGACCACAACTTTGGTCCAAACTGAACATTCCCCTCTGAAACAGGGTTTTTCTTTCCCATCAACTTAAGACACACACACACACACACACACACACACACGCACATGCTTATCCCAGCAATTCATTTCTCATTTTGGTTTGGGACAGAGCCAGTTGGTAAAAGGTTTCAGTGTGTGTTTATTGCCTCTTTGTTCTCCAGCATTTTCTGGGGCCTCCTGGCAGCTCTCTGGTCTGCAGCCAGCAGCAAAGCCCTCCAGGGTTGCAAAGCCCAGACAATCCCAGGCTCTGACCATGGCCTGCAGCTGGTGTAGAATAGCTGGAAGCCTCCCTCTCCCTCCCCAAACGCCTGCCCAGAACTCTGAGCAAACACAGGGCAGGAGCAGAGCATTTGGCCCCAGGAGCTTCCTCTTACTGGAGTTGTTTTGGAGTCGGCTGTGCTGCGTCTTCCCGGGCCCCACACAGGACTTTTCCCCTTGATACTTGCTGGTTTCTAACAAGCAATTGTTTGGAGCAATGGGTGTGTGTGTGTGTGTGTGTGTGTGTGTGAAGCCCATACCGGGTCTTCAACAATGACGCTGCTGCTTGCAGACTCTGCAGATCCCCTCGTTCCATGAGGCCCATGGGGCCTCTCCAGATAGGCTGACGGCCTGAGCATTCAGCCCCAGTGCAAGCCTCCAAGCCTAACCCCATGTAGCAATCTTACTCTAAGCCTGGAGGTGAAAAGAAGGTCTAGCCCAGGCTGAGCCCCCAATCTCAATGCTCGATCTGATCACTGCTCCTTCGGAAATCACAGCCAGCCTTCCTGAGGTCATAGCCAGGCAGTCTTTTTTACACAAACTGCCTGGAAATTGCCCATCAGAGAGTCTTCAAGACATTAAGGAGTCTGAATATGGACAATTCTGTTCTTCACATAAGGAAACTGAGCCACTGCAAGTATATGGGCATGTTCCAGACCCTCATCAGAAAAAAAAGAAGGAAAAAAAAAAACCATTTAGTGTCTTTATTTATGGCCCGAGATCCTGGAGCTCCTTTCTCCAAGGTGACCTCAGGAATGCAGCACAAGTAGTCTGCAAAGAATCCTGGTAAGTGGGTACAGAGGGAGGAACAGATAACACAAGTTGCAAGCAAATATTTCAATATATAGCAAAAATCCCACTGGTCCCATGGGAGACAACTAGAGTTCTACGCTGAAACATATTCCCTTTAACAATAAGAAAAAAACAAGTGAAAGATTCAAGAAAATACCTTTTTAAACCCTGGTTATCCAAAAGATGTTATTGTACTTCCTATTCCCCAAACTTTCGCAAAAGGTCTCAAATATTTGAGTGGTTCCTCCCTGCTCTTATTTAACTAATTTATTAAACACCCACCCTGCTCTGGGAACCCAGCATTACACAATGGCACAGACAGCTCTTTGTGAAACAGACTAAGCCTGCCCAGAAGGGGAAAACGCAATTGAAAGAAATAATTCTAACTAAACTATTGCAAGAACAATGGTGCATCCAGTTTGTTTTCTCCCATTGAATTTTCCTTGGCTTTGATGTCAGTGGGTCTGGCCCTAGACGCGCTTCTTAGCAAAATGCACATACCTGGAACTTAGGGAGGTCTGTCCATGGAAAGAACAAAAAAGACCCTGAGATCCATGTCTGGGTCAACTGGGGAAAAACAGGGACATGCTCGCAGGCAGCGATGTGGCCCTCAAGTGGAACTAATGCAGCCCAAACGGAGCCGCATGCCAGAGGCAACTGTGAGAACACAAACCTCCTCCTTATATGAAAACATCCTGGAGATAACTTTGGGAGTAACAAGAAATGGAGACTCAAGTCAGTTCTAACTGGTTTTTAATAAGCAGGAAAGCTCCCAGATGATATTTGGGTAATGGTAGAGAACTTGGTATTTTAGGGGAGTTTTTGTATTTCATCCCAGTGCTTTTAATAACCATGATCTCATTTTCTCTTCCCCAAAGTCCTCACTTGCTCCTAGAGAAAGACTATTACTGTTATTCCACGGTGGTCCTGGGAAATGCAGGCAGAACGGTCAGGTGGAAGGGAGCATCTCACAGCCTGCCCCCTCACTACCGTCCTGCCTCCTGGATTTCCTGTTCCAACTCACACAGGGCTGAGCTGCAGACTGCAGCAGGTCCTCCTACTCTCTGGAATTCAGGGCGGGATCTGAGGCAGACACTGTCGACTGACCCCCACAAGCTGGATCCCACCCTCTTCTCCCTCCTCCCTCGCTGCCTCCCACTACAGAGGCCAGAGTTTAATGGTTCACTTCCCCTTGCAGCTAAGCAGGGGCAGATCACCCCATTCCACCCCATGGAATAGAAGCAGAAGACTCCTGCATGCAGCTTCTAGAATAAATTTTCCTTTCTTGAGAAAAAAAGACAAGTCTTGGCGAGCCCCACCCTCCCATCCCCCTTCTTCCTGCCTTGCTATGCCACTTGTCATGCAGCCATCTCCGAGCCGAGGCAGAATGCTAACATGGGCATTGCCTGCTCCAAAGCCCATGCTCCTAACCACCATGTTCTATTGTCTCCTAATCAGCCACTTCTTTGACCCACAAATTACAGCCATCAGAAAGGAACCAAAACACCAAGCAGTGAGGAATAAAGAAAGTGCCCTGGGCCAGGCACCTGAAGACAGATCTGAGCTCAAGTGCTCACTAGCCTTGGGTCAGCCAATTAACATCTGTGACTCTCACTTTCTTCCTTTGCGATAACTAGCATGAGAAACCTTGAAATGACTTCCAGTGTTCGAATTCCACAATTATGATTCTAGAATATGGACATACATTAGCCCTCCTGATAAGCCAGCATCTTCCCAAAGCACAGCTGAATCTAATGGGGCAACCCAGACCCTACAGAGGCAGCAAGCTGGTGACCCACACCATGAGTGTCTCCATCCTCGTTCCTGCTGGACAACACGAATGCATGATGTCCGCATCTTCAGGAGGCTTAGGAGAGCACCTAATCATTCGTGGAAAGGCACTTTGGTGTGGTGGGATCTGCATTCCAGAGGCAGGAGGCAAAGACCCACTCTCACCACAAGTCACTTAGCTGCTCCAAGCCCAGGTTTCTCCTGTAAAATTGAGATAATAATAATTCTTCCTTATCCTAGTTCCATCCAAGGTTACCATGAAATCATGTGAAATAAACCACTTTTAAAATGTCAAACTCATCATTATGTAGGGTTCAGCAATGCTCAGATGGGCCTAGGTAAGCAACTGATTCAATGCCTGGCCTATAAAACGTCCACGTGCCATTCATCATACACAATGTGCAGCCTCTGATTCAAGGCCAGCCTATGCCAATCGCTATCCAACTACACTTTCTGGCCCATTTTTGTGGGTGCTCACTCTTTACTTGTTGGGGGAGTAAGTCTATGCATACTACCCAATTTTATTTTATTGACAAAATCTGAAGGCAACAAAACAACAACAAGGGTGTGGGGTCTGCAAAGTTTACAGAGCCCAGTTGTTAAATACCCGCACCTTCCCTATCCCACTACCCTCCATCCCACCTCATGGCTTCTGGTGGAATTCCATTAAAGAATAAAAATATAAAATAAAAAAATCTGAAGCATGGTTCGTGATTCATCTGCTTCTTTTCATGGAATACATTCCATATTAATGCAGGTGCTGGTGTTTGGATCTGTGGTTCCTTTGGGAAAGAAATAGCACCATCCAAAAGTCAAATCGAAATTCCTAAATTTAGGACAGCCAGCAGAGCAGAGATTCAGTTTTCCATCCTGTTATTTCCTCTCCCTTCTTTTCTGCAATCTCAGACCAAAAGGTGCATCAGCCCCTGAGCTCTGTGGGGCACCCGAAGTTTGGATGCTGTCACCTCTGCGCGTGGGTTGGAATCATTCAGTACAACCTGTGTAGGCTTTTGGAAGCCAAAGGAAAGGTGGCCATTTCTCTCCGTGAAATACTGTTTTGTCTTATTTCCATTAGAAAAGCTGGACTCCAGGGAGAATATCAAAATGATGTCATGCCGCTGGGGTCTAACATTGATATCTCAGTTGTCCACACTTAGAAAATAATCTACTTCTCAGTGTCTTTGTTGGAAGCAGGAGGCTTCCAATTCCTGATTCTGGGAAGGCTGGCTCCTTGCCTGAGGCTCTAAGGCACCCTGAGTGTGGCTAAACTCACAGCGGGTGGGAGGGAGCCCTTCTTCAGTGGGGGAGAGCCCGTGGGTGCTGAGCACGACCGCCCCTCACTCCCTCCTGTGACCTTGCTCTCCTGCCAGGCCACTTTCTCAGACAGGGCACAACCTGCACCCCTTTGAGAGCTCCCCATCCTCCAGAGCCACACAACTTGTGGTTTTCCAGGCTGCTTCTTGTGTAACACTACTGCCTGCTGGGAAGCTTTTGTCCTAGCTGGGCATTTTCCCTTTTCCAGGAGAGGGAGGAAGTGTCACACAAAGGTTAAGTGCCCAGGCTTTGGACCACCAGCCTGGATTCCATCTTGATTCTCCTCTCACTATCTCTGGAATCTTGGACAAATTTACTCTTCTCTCTCATTCCTTCAGCTGCTAAAGGTCTCACCGAGCTGGTGTGAGGATTAAATGAGTTCATTTGTATGAAACACTTAGAAATGTGCTAGGCATATAGCAAGCACTCAATAAATGTCAACTGTTATTATTTTTAAAATGTGGAGAAAAGAGAAAACCACCATCCCCTGGGCACTCTCTGAGCCAGGCACGGTGCCAGGCACTTTGTGTTCATTATTTAATCCTCACAGTAACTCAGTGAGCTACAAATTATTATGTGCATTGTTACTGAGTGAGCAGCCAGATAAGTTGCCCAATGCTGCAACGCTACTGAGTGGTCCATCTAGGTGTGATTTGAACCCAGGTCTGTCTGATCTGAAACCTTATGTGGAGGCTTGCGTAGAGGAAGCAATATTGTGTATAGTTGAAGAATTCTGGTGGTGACCTGCTATAAAGCTAGTAACAGAGAAGGACTTATGAGAGTAGCCCCTGCTGGGGTGGGCTGGAGAGCACAGCTTTGCATATGCTAAGGGAAAGCGTGACAGGTGCTGTTGGTTGGCCAACCCAACTGCCATTCCTAGTCCCCTTTCCCCTTTGCTTACAGAATCTCAATTTTAATAGGGTGGCGATGTATCTATCCCTAGGAAAGAAGTCATGGCTCTCTCACTCCCCTTTGCTAGACACTCACTGCTACGCACTGAATTCATCGCCAAGGTGATGGTATTAGGAAGTAGGGCGTTTCGGAGATGATTACGCCATGAGGGCAGAGCCCTCATGAATGGGATTAGGGTCCTTAAAAAAGAGGCCCCAGAGAGCTGCCTTACCCCTTCCACCACATGGGGACACAGTGAGAAATCTCCCCCTATGAAATGCACCCTGACCACACACCAAATCTGCCGGCACCTTGATCTTGGACTTCCCAGCCTCTCTTCTCAGCAATAAATTTCTGTTGTTTATCAGGTTACCCAGTCTAAGGCATTTTGTTAATAGCAGCCCAAATGCACTAAGAAACATAAGAAATAATTTCTTGGGGGCTTCAGGAAAAACATTTGTTTCTTAAAAAAATAAAAATCTAGAGCCTACTGAAAAGAAGATCTTTTGTGTTTGCCCCTTACTTTAAGCTTAGGATGCTCATGTGAGGACCAAAGCTGCAGCAGGCACCTTAAGACCGAGAGACGTGTGGACAAGAGCCAGCAGCACCAAGGTCAGAACAGACGATGGAAAAGACTAGAAGGTTAACCCAGGCATGGGGCAAACTCCAGGACCCTTAGCTCCAGGCTTCTTCTTAAGGAAATAACAAATGCAATTATGAGACCACTGACTCATAATCCTCAGTCAAGTATCCTGTTCTGAAGTGAAACAGCAGGTGGCCTTGAAGAAAAGAAGTGACAGCCCAGCCTGCCAGGATCTCCCATTCAGAATCAAAAACTCCATCTGCAGTCTCATGACGCTTGGCCTGTAGCTCATTCTTTCTGCCTGATGTTTGCAAGCCTGGTTGTTTACACAGCTTTCTTCTTCCCCTGTCCGTAACCACTGCCTCACCCCCAAGCCCCCATGATAAGCTATCTGAAGGCAGGGAGTTTGTCCAAATCAATTTTGTACCCACTTCTTCCCGCCCCGCCTGCCATAGATGACTCATTGTACCAATTCTGTCCTGATTGTCATGCCCATTACAGACGAAGAGGACAAAACAACCCCTCACACACACACACACACACACACACACACACACACACACACGTGCACACACATACACACATGCAGAGCCATACGTGTTTGTTGACCTGAAACAGGAATCAGTGGGCTGTGGGTGCTGTACCCCCATTTGAGGTCTAAGTGTGCCGGAAAGAAGGAGAGATGAAAGGAAGTGGAGAGTGATTGAATGAAAGAACTCGAGGAGAAAAGGAAGAGGGAGAGGGAGAAAGAGGGAAAACAAAACCGCACGGCCGCAGCTGCGGGGCTTGACATCCGTGAGATTTACGGCACTGATATGCCGAGCTGCCTGCCATAATTAGTTTCCGTAAAAACCCTATCTCCTAGCTCACATTCAATTAAATCATACGGTGTTTATTTGCGAGCTTTCTTATTCCATGATGGGAGGGCCGGCGGGGCCCCAAGCTCAGCTAACCCACCTGTCCCTTGCCTGGCACCATCTGAGTGTCAGTCACATTGTTTTCGGGTGATCGGGCAACGAGGGATGAATGGGTGAGTGTTTGTGCTCAGAGATACAAGAAGACGCCACATGAGGCAGCTTTGGCCCTGAATGATGCCATTTTCCTCATAGCTTAAAAGGAAAACACGCACCAGGAATGGGTACCAGAGCCACAGCTAGCCCAGTGTTGGATTCTAACGCTGGTTATTTTAAACACTCTTTTGTGTCAAGGAGGCGAAAGCAAAGTGATTGTTATTAAAAATCATTTGTAAGAACAGGCTATAGGCTCGTTGGAGAAGATCCTAACAAACCTAGGGTGTAAGAAAGCAAAGCACCTTGTTCAGGAAGTTCTTCCCTCTGGGATCTCCTGGTCCCCGTACAGAGGTGCTTTTGGCTGAGTGCACGTCCTGTGCTGCTGTCCATGGCCTTCGGAATGAATGAGCAGCCCTTCAAAACGCCCTCGGGGTAGGACACATGCATGTGGGAGGCTACAGGGAGGAGAGGAGAGTCCCGCTCAGAATGAAAAACAGGGATTTCTGCACCACAGCATGCTCAGCTACAAGGGCAATTTCTTCCTCCTGAAACTGAAATCAATATTAAATTAAATCTGTGTGCTTCATCTCCATGAATAACTTTCTAACCTTCTTTCTCAGACAATCGAAATCCCTTCACCCCCGTCAATTCCACTTAGATGGCTTTTCTTTTTTTTAACTGTGTTTCCTGCCACCAACGTACGTGTTCCCATAGGACAGAAACAGCGTAACACATCAGCTGCTCCTTGCTACTGAAGAGTTAGCGAGAAAGTCATCTTTGAAAACTAAGATGTGAAGGGAAGAAGGGTTAGATCATTTTTAACTGTTAAATTGTCCATCTCCTGCTAACCAGCTCTGTCACCCGGGACAGGTCTGTTAAATGAATATTGACCTGGGGCAGAATCGGGGCTGGAATAGGATCTGTGAGGATGCTTCTCTGCTTGTTCTTGTGCTAGCGGGTGGTTATTTGCTGTCGTCTACATCTCCTAATTCCCCATCTCACCTGTTTGAATCTTTCTGGGAGACAGTGATTCTTCACTGAGGCTGCACTTGAGAACATGACATAAAACAATAATTTTGAAAGCCCTCCAAGGCTTGATACAATGGGATGAACTTAAATGCAATTTTTTCCAGCATATTCTTTTTTTTTTTCTTTTTATATCATTGCAGTTCCTTTTGCCAATCCTTCCTGTTCCAAGATGCCCACAAACCCCAGCTTTGCTTCTTCCTTGGCCTGACTTTTACTCCTTACCCAGAAGCATGAAAGCATCTCAAGTTTAAAAAGATTCATGGTCAGAGGCAAAGAAAAGGCACACCGAAGAAAGAGGACACCAATTAACTCGAGCAGAAACATTTCTTAAAGTAAAAGTGCACAACCCGAAGCGTTGAGGGAAAAAGCTAACATGATTGAGCCCCTACGCTAGGGGAGACATTTTCAATTAACCCAGATGACTTGCAATATAGTGGTTATACTTCATAAGTGCAGAGGGAGGAGTTTGGAAAGGTGAAGCAACTTGCCCAAAGTAACCCAGTGACGAGCCAAGACTGAACCCTTGTCAATAGAACTCTCAAATCTGACATATTACTTATACACTGACATTAAAACACCATCTCTGCTTTCCCTCCATATCTCCACCATTCCACACACATCCCACCCCTTCCTGTGCTGCTGAGCTCAGTGAATGGGGCATCCAGCTAGAAGCATCAGCCGGGGATAAGGTCCCAAGCAGGGGCTAGTGTCAATCAAGGTCCAGATATAAACCACTGCAGCACAGGCTCACATGCCTAGGCCGTAGAACACCCAGCATGCTGAGCCTCTTTGGTGACTATTAAATAAATGTTCACCAAAAAGAGAAAGGGGAGGTTACCATGCCCTAGAGGACAGACCAGAAGTTACTGTGTAATACCAACATGGCATCCTGCTCCATGTGGTCCTGTCCAATGGCACCAAAAGGTCTCAGGTGGCTTAAAAGGTCTTGTCTTGTTCCATGAGCCTGTGATCCTAAATCAAGAAACCCTTGATCTCTGTCCAACTAGAAAAGAGGAAATTGGGAAAATGCCAAGTATATGGCTGCTTACTTCATTATTTGACATTGAAAGAGGCAGAAGATTCAAGTCTAGGCCTGTTCTCAGCTCAACAAACACCCATACGTTGATTACACTTATGGCTTTTCACAAAATCAACCCCACACCCTGGCCCCTGCCCTGACCAGGGAATGGTAGGTGTGTTCCAGTACATCCAGTGCAGGGGAGGGCTTACCCTCACCCGTCTCCTGGTCATGGTATGGTCCATTCATCCCTACGTGCGGTGCGGATTAAGAACACAGGCTCTGGAGCCAGACAGTCCGAGCTGCATCCCCAGCCGTGCTGCTTTCTGGCCTGTGACCTTGTACGATGCCTCTGTACTCTCTCAGTGAAGTGGAGAAGGGAGAAGAGTACCTTTCCTCGGGTCCTTGTGAGAAGCAAATGAGATACTAAATGTGGACTTCTTAGAACAGCACTGACTTAAGTCAAGACTCTATAAATGATGGCTATTTTTAATATAATTGCTAACACTGTTCCCATGAGCTTTGGAAAAGGCAAGCCTCCTTTTCTAGTCCTTCCTTAAACCCACCCATCTCTCAAAAGGACAGAAGAGACGGAGGATCCAAGACCCCAGGGTGGTCCTGGAGGTCAAAGCCATGCAGTAGATGGCAAGGAGCCCTGGATTAGATGGCCTCAGACCTGAGAACAAGTCCCCCCGCCCCCGCCTCGATGAGCCACAGGATCTCCCTAGACCTCAGCTTCCACACCTGCTCTGGATTGAAGTGCGTCCACCCGAAATCCGTATGTTGAAGCCCTGATCCCCGATGGGATGATATTTGGAGGTGGGGCCTTTGGAAGGTCATTTGGTTTAGATGAGGTTCTGAAGGTGGGGCCTTCCTAATGGGGTTAGTGCCCTTAGAAGAAGAGACATCAGAGAGCTTTCTCTCTCTCTCTCTCTCCCCGCCATGTGAGGACACAGAGAGAAGGTGGCCGTCTACAAGTTGGGAAGTGGGCCCTCACCAGAGACCTCACCTTGATCTTGGACTTCTACCCTCCAGAACTGTGGGAAATAAATTTCCATTGCTAAGCCACCCAGTCTGTGGTATTTTGTTGTGGCAGCCTGAGCCGACTACGACAACACCTAAACCTGAAACCACAGTGTCTTCCAACTCCTTCCCCACGTGACAGAGAGGAGTCTTCACATCCAGGTGGGGCTCCTGCATAAGGTTCTATTGCAGAAAGAGTTCTAAGGGAAATAATTATTTTAAAACCACTGCAATAGGTGATTGAAAACTCCCTCCTACTTTTTAGCGGTGTCTCTGTGAAATCCACGCATAAGGCATTGTACTAGAAAGCAGTAGTTCACATAACTTCATTTCCATAAATCTGATGTTTTCTCCCTTTCTTATGTTATCAATTTGGTAGAAAATCTTTCTGAAATATTACTACACCCTTTACCATCTTAAAAAATATATGTGTTCATATATATACACACACACACACACACACACACATATTAGCTTTTCTTGATGACGTGTTGCTGTCATTCTGAACACCATGTTTATACCTGGTGGAAATAGAGCAAGGCCTTCAGTAGCTATTGAGATTTGCAACACTCTTTGCCTCCAGTGTTATTTGAGGGTTGCTAAACGATCCCAAAGTACTGCCCTGTAGATGCTGTCCTCTGTGTTGAATGTGATCAGTTGCCCCCACGTCTCTGCATGCCGCTTTATTTCACATGGTGTCCAGGGTGAAGCCCTGAGATGGCTTCACATCTCGTATGTGCAATGAAACGCAGGCCCCTTTGGGGCTATTTCCCCCCAGTGGCTTCTACACCTTTCCTCGGCTCTAGGCTTGCACCTGTTCACCCCCAGCTGATGACTTGGGTGCTGTTCCTCCACCTGCTAGGCTTGGCAGTGTGGGCACCTCTGCAGATGGCACTGCTCAAGGACCTCGGGCGGTGAGAGATCGTACAATTGATGCCATCGGCAGTGAATAAGAAGCTCACATCTTCTATATTCTAAACATGAACCGCTAGAAATGGAGTGAAACACAGTGATCTGTTGCAGGGAGTGTACTGACCAAATGTGGGGAGCCCAGACCCTGCAGTCAGGGACCCCGGCAGTTGGGGAAGTCAGAGACCTCTCTGTTGAAGTCTCACATCACGGGCACGTAGGAAGCAATGAACAAATGTATTCTGAGTAGATGGAGAGATGATGAATGAATGAATGAAGAAGGCCGGGCTCAGGAAGCCTGTGACAACCCACCATGGCTGTGCCCAGGCAGCCACACAGAGTTCCCACCTGCTGAAGGGGATGCTTCTTTGGGTCCTATTCTGCCCACTTAACAAAGCCCTGTTCAAATGAGTTGTCTAACGGCTTGTCCCCATGACAACAAACCGGTTCACAGAATGCCAGAGCCAGGAGGAAAGCAACCCTGCCGAAAAGCAGCCCTGAAATTTGCCCCTGTTGTTCTCCCCCGGCCAGAGAACCACAGCAAGAAGGGAGGGGCCGCTCTGCCTCTCTGCCAGGCCTTTGCAGGGAAACCCTGTGACCGTATTTCTTCACACTCCGCCTGGGGCTGACAGCAATTCACAGTTGGCCTTGGGAGATGGCTCAGACATAGTGTCCCAACGTGAAGCTTCCTCCTTCTTGTCAATATCTGAACCGGCACTGCTGTCTTGATGCAGCTGAACACTCGTGAAATTCTCATTGTCTCACCACTGTCTTCTCGGCCTCCCCCAAGAGAAGATTATACATAGGGAATTTGCCCATTTCCTGCATTTTGGTTTCGACGCCTACCCTTCTGGTTCAGGAACGTTTGTTTTGTTCTGTTTTGGTCTTTAAATGACTTTTGCTCAGAACATTGAATTTGCTTTGTGAGACTCTGTCTCAATTTCTCTCCTTCTCTCTGTCAAATTATTCACTCTGTTGCCCCGGAGATGAGATAAAATTCACAGCTCTCTCATAGCAACATTTTCTTTTTTTCCTCTGTGAGTGAAATTGCGTGAGATTTTTAAAACTTGAAACATTGAGACAATTATATTTCTTAAATCCAATATTCTGTCTCTCGTCTTTTTGTTTACTCAGCCTAGAGCCTTGAAGTCAGGTTAAAATGAAAATCACACTAGACTGCCCTGGTTTGTTTTCCCAGTCCCAAACACACCTTCTCCGCCATGCCTTCCCCAGGAGGTTGTGTCGTGTATTCACAAGATACCTGAAAACTGACAGCGCATGTATTCGTTCACAGAGCACGTTTTATTGAAGGGCTACTATGTGCAGACAGCGTGCTGAGTGCTGAAGGCAAAGATGAACAAGAGGTCACCTCTGCCCTTTCGGGAGTTAATAAGGTGGGAAAAGACATTGAGAAAGCAGCCACAGTACCTGGGATAACTGCTATGATAAGAATTTGCAACAGGTTCCAAGCTAACAGAGGAGGAGCCCCTAACTGAGGCTGGGAGGAAAGGGGACAGGAAAGGCCCAAAGGACAAGTGGGACTTAGACCAGGTTTGGTGCCCAGAGAAGCACCTGCTAGTTGAGTGAATGTTTGTTGAATCAAAGACTGCAAGTAAGTAGAAAGTGCTCAGAGATGGAACAAAATATACAAAGACACAGAGGCAAGACAGAGCCCATGAAATGACTGAATCTTCAGGCCATAATGATGAGAAACCCCAGAATGCTGCCCACATGACAAATCTCCTGTCCCCGGTACGGCAGGCAGGAACGCCACAGCATTGGATAGAGGGGGCAGGGCACAGTCATGAGGCAGGGCCAAAAGTCCAACCACCTGGAAGTAGCCCTGTTGCCTCGGAAAACAAGCATGGGGCTGCCTAAGGTTTGAGAGGGTGCTTGCGTCTGACGCCAGTCAAAATCCTGGGAGGGACCCCCGACTGGAGAAGCTTCCGTGGTCTGCTGGCCTGACAGATGGTAGCACCGCGGGACTGCCGCTTCTGGACATGAGGCCAAATTGCCCAGGGGTATCGGGACAGAGATGATGTGGTGTGACAGCCGGGCCTAGCACAGAGGCCTCCCGTGCACTCGGGTCTAGGGTCACAGGAAGGGAGTCCCAGCTCAGGGACTTCAGTTCAAATTTTGATCTTCAACATGGTCACATATCTCAGAATCCAATATGTTTAATAAAAACGAAGGCAGCTTCTCCACACCCCAAGTAAGAGGGCAGCACTGAGGGCAGTCAGTGGAAGATAGTGCCAGGTGCGGGTGGGGCTCACGCGGCTCACACGCAGTGAGGGTACCTTGTGCCATCGCCCCGGTGTCTCCCCAGTGGCCCCTTGCTGCCCCTACTCACAGCTCACCTGCCACCCACCCTGGGTGGTGGTGTGGCCCCAGAAAGGGGATGCACTAACTGGAGAGAAGACGCCATTGCTATGCTGTGAATTTCACACTGTTGTTCTCTCTAAAGGCAACAGGCTTTGTAAGAAAGACGGGTAGAGAAAGGATTTTCTCACGACTCCCAAAGTTATTTTTTTTTTTTAAAAAAAAAGAACAATATGGAGACCCAAAGCTTTTCCAGCTGACTGTGGGTGGCAGGGCATGGAACAAGGCAAAGTGTGATGTGCGGGGGGCTCCCCCACCACAGGGAGAAGAGGAGCCGAGACAGACCTTCAGCTTCCCTCCCCATGGTCCTCCTCTCCACCCACTCCAGCCCTGTGGGCTTGGACCCAGCCAGAGGGGGACAGGCTGGATGGGAACTGCAACCAGCCAACCTGACCCAACAGTGGACTTTGGACTGGCCAATAAGGGGTCCTGGAAGGTGAGCCTGAGGGTCGTCTCAAGCACCCTGAATACCCCAGTGTGGGGAGAGAAAGCCACCGAGGGAGACCTGCTGCAGGGAAGGCAGGGAACGGATGATACTTGAAGAATGAATGGGCAAATGGATGGGTGCTGGCTGGCTGGACAGACAGATAGACAGATGGCTTTGCAGGAGAAAGTCAGAAACCCAAGTCCCATAAGAAAGCAGGATCAGCAATGAAAGGCAATAGCATGGTACTAAGGACAAAACGGTTGTCAGCGGCCACCCAGCTGACTCCCATTCAATGACTTGCTCATTGCTGAGACTTACTTTTATTAAGACAAACAGCCCTGAGGTAGGTCCCCTGGGGAGAGAGGGGAGGAGAAGGAAGGAATGGTTTCAAGGCTTCTAACAAAGGAAGCTTCTGGTCACTTGGATGTTCCTCTCTCTTAGGATAAAATTAAAACCCACTAGAGCATAATGTATCTATTTTTATATGACCCCTCTGCCATATGAGTTGAGAACACCATGAGAAATGTCATCTTTATATCCAGAGAGCAGCGCTGTGTAGAAAGTACCCATATGTATAAAACTAAGTCCTTATTTTTATAATAAAAAATGGTATTGTCGCCGTATCCTCTAAACCCTCACCTGTGATGATCTTTTGGGTATTTACCTACAAACAAATACTAAGCTCTATTTACATCGCACAGGAATTCCCCAAGGTAGTCATAATGCTCTCCAAATCCCTAGTCAAATGTCATTTAAATGAAATGGTCCAGATGAAATCATCCACTCTGTGTTTGCCACATCTGCTCGGCCAGAATTCAATGTTTTTGATAGAAAGCAAAGATAATATTTTTGTGACTTCACCCTGCCACTCCACAAACGTCAGGGTTTCCAAAGAAAAGCCCCGCAGACCAGACCAGATTTGGTGTAGCGAAAGTTACTTGTTGAAGTAAAATGCAGATTAACCACAATGTGCTAGGAAAAGAATTGTTTTGTATTGCTGAAATGAAACAGCCAAGGGTTATCCAGAAATCTCCTTTTGTTTTGGTACTTGTACAAATTCATACTAAAAAATAAAAATACTTTACCTCTTAATAACCACAAAAGACTATGTGTATATCACCCTACATCCCAGCCCATACAAGTAGAGATGGATGTAGTTGCTAAGGGCATGAACTCTGAAGACAGTCTGCCTAGTCCACTCCTGGCTTTGTCCCTCACTGGCTCTGTGACCTTGGGCATCTCTGTAGCTCTGTACGGTTTCTTTCTTTCTATAATGGGAGGCTAACAGCAGTACCCACCTGCCAAGATGGTTACAGATTAGATGAGTTGATGCGTGTAGCATTCTCAGCACAGTACCTGGTGGCGGGGTTGGCACTGCCACACCTCCAGAGTTTTCAGGGCTTCTCAGTAGGAAGAGAGGTGAGAGCCACCTTGAGCCCCTGGCTCAGGTGAACCACAGTGTTCTCCACACCTGAAACCCTGACTTCTGAAACTTGCCTGTCAGTTTTCCTCTTGCTCCATGGCTGACGCTTCGAGCCCCTACAGTCCTGAAGACATAGATGCTAGAAACTGGACTGGATATCAGCTGACCCCACACAGTCCCCTGGAAATTGTGTTTTTAAAACAAATACTGCCAGTGAAGTGAGGGTAAGTTTGCAAACTCACATTCAGCTGTTCAAGAAATGTCACGTTTATTTATTTTCACTAAATCCAACTCTGAGCAATGGTTCCAAAATCCAATCTCAGTACCCACTGGGGCCTCCTGACCTAGCAGGGTCATACGAAGTGCTGACATGGTCTCTGGAGTCCTGGTGCCTGGCATTTCCCAGCCCGTGCTGGCAACGTGGCCATCCCGATTCCTGGGTACAGGCACTTCTTTTCACGAATGATGATGATGCTTCTCCTGCATGAAACTCATCCCCGTTGAAAAGGCATTTTCATGTCTATTGCATCATTTAACCACCTCCCAAAAATCTAGAACGAAAACAGTATAATCACTTCATAGGTAACAAAAGTTCAAATTGATGGGTTGCCCAACGTGACAGAAACACCTCATAAATAAAAGAGGAATCTTTGGTCTCCAGATGCTTTGCTCCTTCCCCTACCTCGCTGCTATCTTTCCATGAGGCTGATTCCACTGTCATTTGCCTGCCAAAAACATCATCTCCCAGAATCAGGATGATCATTTAGCATCAAATATGTGCTTTCCGTGTGCCAGTGCCAGCCACTGTGCTCACACTGAGAACACAAAAGTCAATGAGAAATGGTCCCTAGGGTGTTCAAAGACCAGTGGGGGGTGGGCAGACTCATGAACAAATAATTTCTATAAGCAACTAGTGCTGTAATATAGGCAGTGCTCTAGAAATTCCAAGTAGGGGAGATTTCATTCCACCTGCCCAGGGAGAGGGCAGAGGTGACAGGCATCCAGTAGGCGTCAATGGGTGGTCTTGACACTCTCCACAATATCATCCAAACATGGGAATCTGCTTACACACAACCTAAAAGCTCCAAGAACAAAAATAATTTTTTACTTCCAGCAGTGTATTAAGAGTCATGAAAATTACAAATGCAGAAAAACACAAAAGAGAGTGAACAGCTCTAAGGCTGATTTTTTTCTACTTTTGACACCTCAATTGAAATTGTCCTGCGTCATGCCTACAACCCTTGACATTTCTTAAGACCGGTAACAGGTAAAAAGCCTCCGCAGCCCAGTTGTTTATCTAAATCTATCCCGGAATTTGTGTCACGGTTGCCATTATATCCTGTGCAAGGAAAATGAAAAGGCCAAATTTAGTAGCAGATGACACGCGTTAGGTCCAGGAGTTTCCGAGAAGCTTATGAAATCCTCTCTCTTGTTTACACTAAGTCCGAATCTCCCTTCCCTGAAACCTGTCCTCCCCATAAAGGCTGAGGTGCGCCGTCACCCTGGAGCTGCTACTCCCTGCGGCTTTAAGAGGAAATCAGACACGCCTCCTCCTGGGGTGCTCTCCAAGATGCTGGCATCATCATTTCCCTGAACAACACAGTGATGAGGGAAGAAAACCAGAGTGGCATAGATGTTACGTGTTTACATGGCACATGGCCCTGGGTCTTCGTAAGCAGGTGTCCTCACCTGTAAAGCCTGGAGACAGACAGACACAGAGGGCAAGACCACAGACCAGCCCCTTTCTAAGGTTGGGTGCATTTTCCTAACAGGACACCACATGCCTAGTGACAGCAACCTAAGGAGAATGACTGAATTGCTCCCAGCTCAGGAAGAAAGGTTAGAAAGCTGCTGTCTCCAGTTTGTCGCGTCCCAAACCTGTCCAGATATTAATATTTTAAACAGCAGGGCAAATAATCTTCTTGGTACTTGTCTATTAATAAAGTAAATTTTTTTTCCTTATGGCACTCATAAATGCTTTGTATTTTGAATTTCTTTTTAAAAGACGTGGCTGATAGATATCCTCTGGGAACATTTGCACCCCCGCTCTCCAAGAGGAATCACTCCCTTGTTCTCACCATTTTACTGGCCTCCCGAGGGCTACACCCACACAAACCAACAGTCTAATTTCCATCTAGTCAACCTCCAGGAGCTATTTTGGGCCTGGCCTTCGTTTAGTCCACTTTTCCTGCCAGTGCACACTCAGCCCCTCTCCTCTCCTGGGGCGTTTTCCTCTGAGGAAGCTTTTGAAAGATACAGATTTCCTATAGGGCAGGGGTCAGCGCCAGTCTCATCTTGGAGTGCTGCCAGGAGTGGCTAAGTACCACCCTGCACGCCACTGGGGAGAGGCGGGAAAGGCAGGAGCTGGCCTCCCCCCATCCTCAGCTCTCACAGCTCCCTCCCCAGCTCTGCCCCCACCATTTGCTCAACCCTGTAGTATCCTGAGCCACCAGGGTGTGCCTGATCCTTTGCTCCCGCTTTACTCTGTGCCTGGACCACACTTGCATGTGTCTAGCTAGTTCCTGCCGGTCTATGCCTCATCTCCGGGACGGCTTAGGTCCTTTGTCCTCTTTTAGACTTTGCCCCCTCGGGGAACCATCCCACAGAACCAACCCCTTTTCTTGTCCATCTCTCTCCGTCTCATGCTGGACTGTGATCTCCTTGGGAGTGACAGTCCTCTGTTAGCCCTCGCATCCTAAGGCCCAGACACAAAGGAGATGTCCCATACGATTTTGCTCAATTGAATTCAATTGCACTAGAAAACTGCTTGGAGGCCAAGATAAAAGAAAGGGAGGAGGATTAGAAGAAGTGAAAGAAAGAAAAAACATTTGGTGGGAAGTGAGTGGACACCTCCAAACACTGCCGCAGCTGTCACCCCTGACGTCGTATGTGGACTAACACCAAGGC
>CM052445.1:20245547-20277758 GCA_028533085.1 Varecia variegata | reverse complement strand
ATTATTTCAGGTGAGAGTTTTTCCCCAACCAGGGAAGGCTCCAGAAGCCCCATCACTTATCCCAACAAAAGCCCACCCTCCTTCCCCAAGCCTCCACTTCACACCCCAGCCTTGAGAAGGGAACCTTCAAATGACAGTTCCTTTTCTTGGCTGGAAGAATTGAATGATACATTTTGCAATTTGTCTGGCTGAGGACATACTTTGGAAATTTCTGTACCTTGGAGAAATGTTTCTTATGTGAACATGGTTTCTTATGAAGGACAAACAAATTTCCCAAAGCAAGCAGCCATTAGGAGAGAAATGCACTTGGTGCCCTTTTGCAAAATAAAATACATGAGCTGAGGACCCCCTAATGCATCAAGGTTAATGAAATGCACTTTATATGCCTGATCCGAGGGAATAAAAAATATGCCTTTTCTCTCCCATGTAAATATGTCAGACTTATCTTTATTAAGGGTCTGACATAATTGCTAGTGAATATTTCCAGCATACCAAGTACTGTATCGTTTAGATTTCATTCCAAAGTTCTTATTCTTATTGTCTTCTCGTAAAGGAAGGAAATGAATATTAGAAAGCAAAATTTTGGAACCCTTTCAGAGTTTTCTCTGTCCCAGTGTCTCAATATTAAAATAATCAATATCTGTTTGAAATTTAATCTTCAGAAAGTATTTCCTGCCTCCACAGACATGGATATTGATGTTACCACAATATTCCTCCCTCTTTTCCTACAAAATTCTTGGAAACATTTTTGTCTTCAGACAGAGTATGTATTTGGCATTCATCAGGGTAATTCCTCAGCATTTTATTTATTTTTCTTAAGCTCTTCCTCATCTCTGGGTTCACATTTTACTTTTTTTCAGGCAGTGAAAAGATGGAAAGAGCAACATGGATTATTTGAGGCATACCTCCTCTCCCCTTCCCTGTAACTGGGAAAAGACAAAACTCTGCCTCTTCCCACATGCTTCTTCTTGGTGTATGGAGGGAAAAGACATCATGCCTTCAACACCTTATCTCAAGTAATTTGGGATAATAAGAGTAGTGCCTATAGGTATTATCCCACCCGGTGTGTGTATTTGGGATTTGCAGGGGGAAGGATGAAGAAGGTACACGACAGAGCCACAGAGAGGAGGGTTTTCATGGCATGGGACATCCTAGCCCAACAGGTAACCATGGCTCCAAAGTTTCGCCTGCATCAACACTCAAGACCAGAGCACCTCCCAGGCTCCATCTATATATTTAGCTAAAATGTTAATTCATAACATAAACCATGAACTCTATGGTTTGTTGAAAGTAGAGCAGGGCATTTTTCTAGTTCAATTTTCCAGATTAATTCTTTTGCTCTCACCTTACTTCTGGAGGAAGTGAGGTTTAAGGCAGAACCAAAGCTCCCGATGATCAAGTTTATATTCAGCCCTGCCTCTCTCAGGGGCAGCAGCTATCCAAAATTTCACAGTCCTTACATAGTTCATCCAAGAGATGAGTGCCCAGAGGGAAGGTGGAATTCCTAGTTCTTTTTTGTTAACTGCTTGGGGTTTTTGCTCACAGCCTAGCAACCTCTTCTACAGCAAATCTCTTGTCTGTAGTTCCAGCCAAGCCAACCTGGCACTGTCATAGCCAAGGACAAGGTGTGCGAATGGGTAATCTGTGGATTCTGTGGCTTATTGGTCCAGGGAAGATGAGAAATGAGAAAGAGAAAGAAAGCAATTAAATATTTTCTGTTCCGCAACTGGACCAAATTGTTCTCCTTATGTTTTCAACACTTCAAAGTCCTCCCTGTCTTCTCTACCTGGGGAAATATTACCACCCTTCAAGGACGTCCAACAAATGTCTGTTGACAGAATTAATGATAGTAAGAGGCATAAGCCCCCAGTATATGGAAAACCTTGGAGGTTCATGAGAAAAGACGGGAGGATGTAGGTGGATGATTGTTGGCCGGAAAGTGGGACAGGGTATTGTAGCAGAAGGTTCCAATTAGGCTTTTGTTGTATGTGACAGATTCTGGGCTTTTATACAGGCATCTCTGAACAGACATGCAGAGAGAAGGCCAGGTGAAGATGGACTCGGAGACTGGAATGCTGTAGCTACAAGCCAGGGGACACCAAGGATTGCTGCCCGGAGCTATAGAAGCTAGGAGAGAGGCATTGCGTTTTACTGTGTTTTGCATTGCAATAAAATAAATACCTGAGGCTGGGTAATTTATAAAGGAAAGAGGTTTATTTGGCTCACAGTTCGGCAGAATGTACAAGCTTGACACCAGCATTTGCTTCTGGTAAGGGCTTCAGGGAGCTTCCAATCAAGGCAGAAGGTGAAGTGGGAACAGGTGTGTCACATGGCGAGAGAAAGAGCAAGAGAGAGAAGAGGTGGTACCAGGCTCCTTCAAACAAGCAGCTCTAACGAAGTGAGAACCCACTCTACTGTGGGGAGGGACCAAGCCATTCATGAGGGATCTGCCCCCATGACCCAAACACCTTCCACCAGGCCCCACCTCCAACACTGGGGACCAAATTTCAACATGATATTTGGAAGGGGCCAAATATCCAAGCTATGTCATTCCACCCCTGGCCCCTCCAAATCTCATGTCCTTCTCACATTGCAAAATACAATCATTTCTTCTCAATAGTCCCTAAGTCTTAACTTTTTCCAGCATCAACTCAACAGTCCAAAGTCTCATCTGAGACTCAAGGCAACTTCTACCACCTATGAGGCTGTATGATCAAAAACAAGTTATTCCAGCCTGAGCAAGAGTGAGACCCCGTCTCTACTAAAAATAGAAAGAAATTATCTGGCCAACTAAAAATATATAGAAAAAAAAAATTAGCCGGGCATGGTGGCACATGCCTGTAGTCCCAGCTACTTTGGAGGCTGAGGCAGGAGGATCGCTTGAGTCCAGGAGTTTGAGGTTGCTGTGAGCTAGGAGGACGCCATGACACTATAGCCTGGGCAACAGAGCGAGACTCTGTCTCAAAAAAAACCAAAACAAACAAAAAAAAAAAAAGTTACTTACTTCCAAGATACAATGGTGGTACAGGCGTTGGGTAAACATTCTCATTCCAAAAGAGAAAAATAGACCAAAATAAAGGGGCTCCATGTCCAGCATGCTGGGCACACTGGTGTGAGGGGGGCCCCAAAGCCTCGGGCAGCCCCGTCCCCATGGCTTTGCTGGGCACAGCCCCCATGGCTGGTCTCAGGGGTTGGAGTCTGGTGCCTGTGGCTTTTCTGAGGGTGCGAGCTGCGGGTGGCTCTGTCAGCTTTTAGTCTGAAATGTCAGTTCTTAGCACGCTTATGGCCGAAGAATGACCAGACGCACCAAAGTAAGGCCAGCAAGACAATGAGGTTTATTGAGGAGAGAAAGATGGGATTATAGGGCAAGAACAAGATACAGGTTTACAGAGCATGATACCCACGCCACAGATGACGACCAGACCCACTGTAGCAGCAAACGAAGAGCATAAGGAAGGGCACAGAAAGAAAAGGGCCTGGTTATGGTCTGCGTCTTGTTTTATAGTGTCCAGATCGGGTCTCCCTAGTGGCTCAGATGTCACCATGGAACCGCTTTGGTTGGACAGTTGGGAGTTGCATGACCTGAGTCTTACTGCACATGCAGATCTCCCATGAGCCTCTCTGAAAGCCCATCTGGGGGGTGTGAATCCCAGCAGCACCCACTTTCGTCCCTAGGAGACCCAGAATCTGTCACTATCTACCCAATAGCTCCACCATTCTGGGGTCTGGAGGGCGGTGGCCCCCTTCCCACAGTTCCACTAGGCAGGGCCCTAATGGGAACCCCGTGTGGGGGCTTCAACCCCACATTTTTCCTGGCCCTGCCCTAGGAGAGTCTCTCTGCGGGGTCTCCGCCTGGTGACAGGCTCTGCCTGGGCACCTAGGATTTCCCCTGCATCCTCTGAAATCTTGGTGGAAGCCGCCACGCCTCCACCACACTCTCCTTCTGCATGTCTGCAGGCTTAGCACTGAGTGGCTGCTGTCACCAAGGCTTACAGCTTGAGTCCTTTGGAGCTATGGCCAGAGCTGTACCTGGGGCCTTCGAGCTGGGGCTGGAGCTGGAGCAGCTGGGAGCCAGGGAGCAGCTGGGAGATGGGGAGCAGCTGGGAGACAGGGAGCAGCATTCTGAGGGGCACATGGGGTGGATCCTGGGACCTGGCCCCCAAACCACTGAGACTTCCTAGGCCTCAGGGCCTGAAATGGGAGGGGCAGCCTGGAAGATTTCTTTAATGCCTTTGGGGACTTTTGTCCACTGTCCTGATTAGCACCTGGCTCCCTTTTAGTCGTGCTACTCTCTCTAGCAAGGGGTTGCTCCACAGCCCGCTTGGATTTCTCTCCTGAAACTGCTCTTTCCTTCCTTGCCTTATGGCCAGGCAGTGAATTTTCCAAGTTTTATGCTTTGCTTCTCTTTTAATTAAAGAATTCCAGCTTTAAGTCACTCCTTTGCTCCTGTATCTGATCATAGGCTGTTAGAAGCAGTTATGCCACCTCTTGAACGCTTTGCTGCTTAGAAATTTCTTCCGCCAGATACCGTAGGTCATCACTTTCAAGTTCAGCCTTCCACAAAGTCCTAGGACATGGATACAATGTAGCCAAGTTCTTTGCTACAGTGTAACAAGGGTGACCTTTGCTCCAGTTCCCAGTAAATTCCTCAGCTCCATCTGAGACTTCCTCAGCCTGGCCTTCACTGTCCATATTTCTATCAGCATTTTGGTCACAACCACTTAACAAATCTCCAAGGAGTTCCAAACTTCCCCTCGTCTTCCTATCTTCCAAACCCTCCACACTCTTCCAACCTCTGCCTGTTACCCAGCTCCAAAGCCACTTATGCCCCACTCCTTGGTACCAATTTTCTGTTAGCTCTTTTTGCATTGCTATAAATGAATACTTGAGGCTGGGTGATTTATAAAGGAAGGAGGTTTATTTGGTTCACGGTTCTGCAGGCTGTACAAGCATGGCACCAGCATCTGCTTCTGGTGAGGGCTTCGGGAAACTACCAGTCAAGGTAGAAGCTGACGAGGGAGCAGGTGTGTCACATGGCCAGAGCAAGCAAGGCCGGAGAGGGAGCAAGAAAGGGAGGAGGAGGTGCCAGCCTCTTTTAAACAGCCAGCTCTCCTGTGAACTAATGCAGCAAGAACTCACTCATTACCTTGGGGAGGACACAAAGCCATTCATGAGGGACCTGCCCCCACGACCCAATCACCTCCCACCAGGCCCACCTCCAACACTGGGGATCACATTTCAGCATGAGATGGGGAAGGGCCAAACATCCAAACCACATCCGGCATGAACAGATTCTCCCTCCGAGCCTTCGGAAGGACCCAACCTTGCTAACACCTTGATTTCAGACTTCCGGCCTCCACCATGAGAGAGCAAGTTTCTGTTGCTTTAAGACAGCAGGGTTGTGGGCATTTGTTACGGAAGCCCTAAAAATCCAATGCAGATTTTTGCCTAGAGTGTGAGGAAGTGTCTGGTTTAATGAGTTTCAAGGGATGTGGATTTATTATGAATGGGTTTAATTAAAATTTTTGACAAATATTTATTGAAGACTTATATGCCAGTTGGTGGAAGCCATAAACCAATAACTATGCTAGTGAATGTCTAAGGAGGGTGGAGATGAGAGCTCTGAAGGAAAAAAAAACAGGTTCTCTGAGTGTATACAACGGAGGAGGCCAACCTCGAGTGAGGAGTTAGCACAAGTTCTCAGCAGAAGTTCCTGCCAACGATCAGGTTTCACTGTGGCCCTTTTCTTCCTGCCAAACATTGCACGTGGCAGGGGTGTTTTTCCAGACACACTGAATGCACCTTTATGTGCCTTAAATAACGTCTGTGAGCTTCCTGATAGCTCAGTGATTTACTGAACACAGTGTGGGGTTTACCAATCAGAGTAACAGGCAGTGGAAAGAGGCTCACCCTTTCTTTCAGCCAGTAGATTCAGTCTTCTCCTGTGTCATCTCCCCTCAATGCCAGTGTCTTCCTGGGATATTAATAGATGTGATGGGGGGTCCACATTCAAGCAAATTTAAGGTAAAGTGTCTTAGGCAAAAAGAGATGCATTTCCTCTCTGTAGGGCTTCCTGTAAATTTTATAATACTATCCTGATTTGCATTGTGGATCTCTGCATGGGTGACGTAATAAGCAACGGTCCCCAAATCGTTGGACCTGGATCTTCTTATCATGGAGCAGCTCATGGAACTGGCATTTTGTGAAACACATTTTGAGAAACGCTGTATCAGAGCAACTACGGAGTTGTACACATGATTGGTTTACATTTTTTCTCCTTCTCTTCCCTCCAGGGTGCCTTGAAACAGCCCCCAGAACAGGGCTGGGCATTCCATGCCCCAGGAGATCTAGACCCCCGGGTTGGTCCTCAGGGGAACATGAGGGGATGTGGTGACATCTGTGAATGAAAGCCATCATCTAGGTCGTAAATGTGAAGGGGAAAGTTCAGAAAATACCTTGGTAGAGGAACGCCTCGTACAATTCTTTGAGGTTTGTTCCTTCATACACTCTTGGCCTTGCAGAGATACTTGCAAGCAGAGGGTTTGCAAAGCCATTAATAGAAGCATAAACAATAAATAGGCTCTGCTGTGACTCAACATTCTCTTCACATAAGGAAAACCAATCTCCAGGCAGAGTGGCCTGTGACTGATGCCTGTGTTCTGTTATCCAAAGTCTCTTGGCATCGTTTTGTTGTTCTCCAGAATATACAATTACAAGCATTGAAGTTAAAGAAGCAAAAAGCATTCAACAATCTCGTAACTACAACAATAGATACATACTATTTCATGTCATGGATCCATTTCAGTTCACAAAACAGCCTCTCAAATGTCCTCCTTTCCATAGACAGTCCACCAATCGCTCACTTTTACATTCGGGCAAATCGTATAACGTCCTCACACTGCAGTTTCTCCGTTTTCAGATGGGAGAAAAAACAACTTCATCGCTGCTTTATGTTCAAGGCACCTGATCACAAAGTGCTGTGAAATTCTTGTACACATGGTGCTGTGCCATTCTAAAGAGTCTAGTCTATAAACAAAGCTAACCCAAAAGGAGCACTAGCCATGTCAGGAGTCCACCTGGAGCTTAGAGATTACTGCAGCTTCTTGCATTAAAGCTTGGGCAGCCCAGGCCTCCGCAGAGAGAGTGTGCTATCCGTTTAAGGCTAGTTTGGTATAGCAGAAAAGATACGGATTTTAGGTTTAAGTCTTGGATCTGCAACCAGTGGTTGCACAAAGCTATGTGACTTTGGGAAACTCGCTCTTCTATGAAATGGGAAGAAAGACACTTACCTTGTAGAGTATTTGTAAGGAGTAGAGATAAACATGCAGAATCCTTAGAACATAGTAGGTGCCCAATAAATAGAGTATTATACATCCTATGTCTTTATTGCATCCTATTTGTATGCTAATCCTGCGTCATCAACTTAAGACTTTATGTTGATGAGGAAGTCAGGAAAATAGCCAAGGGCATCAGAAGCTGCCCATTGGCCTTCACCCACTGCATGGGCCATTCATTCATTTATTTAGCAAGTATTTCTTGAGCTTCTACCACACACCAGGCAGTAGATCTGACTCCCCGTTGCTTGTTAGCATTACTGGTGTCCACTGCTAACCAGACCCACCTGACCCCCACCCCCAGCCCCACCAGATTCTCCTTTCTTCACTGTTCCCCTGAACCTCCCTGCGTCCACCTTGGATGGTTTTGCGTACTGTGCACGATGCAACTGTGGAGCAGCCTCCACCTCGCAGTTCTTCCTTGTTGCTCATCCTCCCTGCCTGCATGCACCTAGGGAATCTTTCTGAGGTTATGCTAATAAGCAAAGTTAATACAGTGAAATCCAAGATCTAGATTGGGGACCGAGTGAGGGGAGGAAAGGCCCCTTCTTGCGTGTAAGGCCCGGCTCTGGCCCTCATGCAACATAGCATTCTGGCTGAGACATCTCAGGCCTTATTAACATTGTTAATAGCTATAATGCCAATATGTTTGTGTTTTCCTTTAATTCTCAATTTTCAAAGGAACCTTGTGGGAAATGTTATCATCTCCACTTTGCCAAAGAAAAAACAAGATCCAGAGGAATTAAGCCATGTGACTGAGGTCACAGAGCTGGTGAGTGTCTGGACTGGGAATAAAACTCAGTTCTCCTGACTCCAGGGCCTTCTGCTGCTCTGGCAGCACTGTCCAGTAGAATTCTCCCTGATGGTGGAAACGGCCCAGATCTGCACCAGCTAATGCAGTAGCCACCAGCCCAACATGCCTATGGAGCACTTGAAATGTGGCTAGTGCAGACAAGGGCCTAAATTATTTTATTTTATTTTATTTTATTTTAATTAATTTAAATTTAAATAGCCACATGGCACTAGTGGCTACCATACTGAACAATGCAGGTAGGGCTACATCTGAGCTGCAAAGAGAGGGCTGCTGGGTCAGTCACCCCCACCTTTCTACAGATAGCTTCCCCCAGAGCCAATCCGCCTCCATTCCAAGCCGCAGGCCCACGTGGAGCCATTCATAAATAATCCCTGAGTGTCCCCAGAAACCTCGAAGAGGAAGCTGACATAGATATGGGCAGAGCCCATAGGCTGCTCACATGGTCTCTTTAGGACTAGGACAAAAAGGGCCAGCCCACCTCCTATAGGGCCTCAATTTCCCTCTCTGTCCCTGTCCTTCCAGGTCATGGCTTAGAAGGCAAAGGCAAATTTGTCACTATTAAGCCAGTGTCAAACTTGTAACTTCATTAGCTGACCAGTCACCTCCCTGGGTCCCAAGAGAGCAGATCCTAGGAATGAGAGACAGTCTTTGAGAGAGAAAGAAAAAGGAACATGGCATCACCTAAAACAGAATCACAGACAAAAGGTCCCCAGTGGAATCCAGTCCAAAATCTTACTTTATCTGACCAATACAAACTGCAAAAAAAAAATGTTTGAGTTCCCTGGATCTCCACTGTTTAAACATGGTGACATTGCAAACATCAACTGGTTTTCCCACTGCTCCTGGAACCCTGGGCTACCTCGTGATGCCCAATTCCACTGGCATCGCTGGCGTCAATCCCGCGCAGCAGTAGCAGCTGCCCTGTGGGGACGGTAGAGCTGGTTTCCTACAGCATCCCTCTGTACTCACGTGGCTGGCCTGCCTGGCATCTGCAGGTTTGTGGTTGTCACCCCAATGTAGGGGTGCAGGCCTGGGCAGGGTGCCTCTGCAAGGGGCTGGGACAACATCACACAGCTCACTTGTGTGCACCCCAGGGGGTGCAGTAAGGCAGAAGGTAGACAAAAGGGGTGCCAAGATAAGGGGGGGCGGGGTAGAGGGAAAGAACTGGAACATACTACAATGCAATAGTGCCACCTCCACACTCTGCCGCCTACCACCCCTGCATTGATACCTGCCAGACGTTTCTTGGAACATTTCTATCTCCAGCCCCCAAAACGTTTCTCTTCTACTTTCTTCCAGCACCTAGAACAATGCCAGTCACACAGAAAGAACTCAAGAAATGGGAGTCGTTTACAATACAATGCACTGGATTCAGAATGCCTCCAGCAGTCTCCCAGAGCTATTGCTTCAACCTGTCATTCTCCCTGCTGAGCACTTCTGTGTCCCCTCTCCTCAGGCTCACGCTGAATCTCTGTTGTCATTGCCCACTGAGACGGGTTTCTTAATTCCAGGCCTCCACCCACGTGGCTGTCTGACCCAGCCAAATGCCAGCACAACTCAGGATGTGAATCTCTCGCTGCCTCTCAGCATGATCCTGGAAGCTGAGTCAAGATTATTATCCAAGCCTTAGCCCAGCATATGGCTTTAACACTTTTTCTTGTTTTCCTTTTGTCATTCAGTCTGTTCACTTGAGATTTTCTCCATGCCACTGAGACAGAGAGGAGGGGACCTGGGAAGGTCCGTAGACCGCAAGCTCCTTGAGAAGAGCTATTGCGTCTTCTCCTTTTGTAGCCCTGGCATCTCGCAGAGTCTATGGCACAGAGTAGCGGTTCTCAAGATAACGTTCTGAGTGAATAGTGTGAATAGAAGAAAAAATTCAAATAAAAGAGGCAAGCAAGAGAGAAAAAAACCACTAGACTAAGGAAGGATCAAGAACATGGGTTCACAGCACAGCAGTATGGTTTCCTACCTGTGTTAGCTAATTCACTCATCTGAGCTTTTCTTTTCTGATCTACAAGAAAATAATTAACAATATACACCCCGGTTGTGGATTGGTACAATCCTTAGGCAGTCAGAATGGCACTTGGCAGCAAAAGGCATAAACATATTTAAGAACATTGACTGAATGGTTCTGATCCTAGGGAGCTCGTTTTAAGGAACTAATTCAGCACAAACAAAACAGTTATGTGCATGAAAAAGCTTATTCAGAATTCTATTCAATAACAAAATACCCAACATTACCTAACTATCCACAATAGGGAAATAATTACTCGAGTATCATATTTAAACATGATGGACTGTTTTTCAACAATAAAAATTAATATTTATGAAGACTATCTAAACACACAGAATCTGTCATCCTCAGTGCTGCTGGAATGTTCCTTTAGAAACCAAATCTGTTCCTATTGCTGCCCCGCTCAAAATTATTCAATGGTTAAAAATTCAGCAGTGGGATTGCTGGGTCATATGGTAAGCATATGCATAGATAAGAAACTGCCAAACTGGTTTCCAAAGTGGATAAACCATTTTACTTTCCCACCAGGAGTGTGTGAGAGACTCAGTTCCTCCCACCTTTGGCAGCATTTGTTATGGTCAGTCTTTTTTTTTTTTTTCTTTAGGGCAACGGGTCCCAAGAGAGAGGGGCCCGGGTGAGGTTCTCAGGTCCGGGGGGAGAGGGGCCTGAGAAGTCACGGTCAGTCTTTTTAATTTTAGCCACGGTAACAGGTGTGTACTGGTATCTAATTGTAGTTTTAATATGCATTTCTTGTGCAAATTAAAATTGCAATAATGATGTTGGGCATTTTTTCATGTGCTTTTTAGGTTTTGGAGAGTTATTTACCCAAGAGAAAGAAAAATTCATGGCAAAAAGATTTCACATTCACATACAAAATGATCTGTACATGAATGATCAGAGCAACTTTATTTTTTTCCCATTTTTTTCCCTTTTTTTTTATTTCAGCATATTATGGGGGTACAAAAGTTTAGGTTACATATACTGCCCTTGCCCCCCCCCACGGAATCAGAGCTTCAAGCATGTCCATCCCCTAGACGGTGCGCATCACACTCATTATGTATGTATACACCCATCCCCTCACACACACACATCTATCTGACACCCGACAGAGCAACTTTATTTATAATAGTCCAGAACTGGAACTCCCAATATCCATCAATAGATGAATGGATAAACAAATTGTGGTATATTCAATGATAGAATATTACTTAGCAATAAAAAGAAATATACTTCTGATATATCCGACAACATGGGTGAATCTCAAAGACATTATACTGAATGAAAGAAGCCAGATATAAAAGAGAACATACTGTATGAATCTATCTCTATGAAATTCTAGCACAGGGAGAATTCATCCTTGTGACTGGTAGCAGATCAGTGGTTGCCTGGAGTTGGGAGTTGGGGAGGGTGTTGCCTGGAAAGGGGCACAGAGAACTTTGGGGGAGATGGAGTGTTCTAGATCTTATTTGTGGTAATAGCTGCACAGGCAGTTGTGTCTATCAAAATTCAACCTGTACATGTAAAATGAGTTCATTTTCTATTCACAATAGCGAAGTTGTGTAATCAACCTAAGTGTCCACCAACTGATGAATCAATGGATACTCACCATGGAATACTACTAAGCCATGAAAAAGAATGAAATCATGTCTTTTGCCGCAACAGGGATGGAACTGGAGGCCATTATTTTAAGTGAAGTAACTAAGAAACAGAAAGTCAAATGCTGCATGTTCTCACTTACAAGTGGGAGCTAAATAATTGTGAACACATAGTCATAGAGTGTGGAGTAATAGACATTGCAGACTTGGAAGCATGGGAGGGTGGTGGGTGAGGGATGAGAAATTACACTAAAAGCCTAGACTTCACCACTACACAGTATATCCATGTAACAAAATTGTACTTGTACCCCCTAAATCTATACAAATTTTTAAAAACATGCTTTGTATTGTATATAAAATATAACTTATTCAAGTTGATTTAAAAAGAAATAATCAATTATTCCTCATCACTTCAGAATAAAGTAAAAAATGTTAGTATGACATACAAGGTCTTTTTTTTTTTTTTGAGACAGAGTCTCAGCTCTGTTGCCCGGGCTAGAGTGAGTGTTGTGGCGTCAGCCTAGCTCACAGCAACCTCAGACTCCTGGGCTTAAGCGATCCTACTGCCTCAGCCTCCCAAGTAGCTGGGACTACAGGCATGCGCCACCATGCCCGGCTAATTTTTTCTATATATATTTTTAGCTGGCCAGATAATTTCTTTCTGTTTTTAGTAGAGACGGGGTCTTGCTCTTGCTCAGGCTGGTCTCAAACTCCTGACCTTGAGCGATCCACCCGCCTCGGCCTCCCAGAGTGCTAGGATTACAGGTGTGAGCCTCCGCGCCCGGCCTATAAGGTCTTTAATGATACGATCCTTTCTGTCTATCTGACTTTATTTCTTGCTGGAATCACACTTGTTTTGCTCCAGTCATACTCAAATACCTGCTCCTTCTTTTTTTGTGTGTCTCTATATCTTCATAAATGTGATTCCCACTTGCTGGTATCTGAGCCCCAGTCCCTGCCTCCTTGTAATTGGACTCACTCCTACTCATCCTTCAAGATCAACCCAAGCCTGTTTGGCCTTTTCTCAAGGATGGGCCCAGCACCTCTCTGATGTGTTCTTGTGGCATCCTGTACATACCTCTAGTCTGATGTTGTCACACTATAGGACACAGTTAATATTGTCTGTATCCTTTCCTGGGCTCTGAACATCCTGAAGCCAGGCTCTATCTTATTACACATTCTTAAATCCTAGCACAGAATTTGGCACATGTTGCTTAGTAAATGTTGGGTGGATGGACTAGTGAATGAATGAACAAATGCCCTGTCTACTCTCAGAAGGATGCAGTGAAGATCAAGTACGACAAGGGGTGTGACTCCCTGCACTCTATTATTTGGGTGTTTGATTTGGCCCCATAATATGGTGTTGTGGCCAAGACTATACCCTCTGTGAACCTCCACCTCCATCCCGGGGCACAGCCAGTAAAGAGAACATTGCCAGTTCCTATCTTGGAATCAGGATGACAAACCTTCCAAGATAGCAGGAGCTTCTGAGCACCTGGCAGGGCAGTCAAAAGAAGCTTGACCCGGCTGACTCACTGAGGTGCCAGGTGGTAGCCGTGCTCCCTCCGTGGGGCAGCACACCTCAAACCACAGCTCTTCACTCCTCCAACACTGTTCACCATCCTATATAGTATCGGTTAATGGAATTGTGGAATCTAATTGCATTTGCTTTTCTAAGCACATTTGTTTTCATTGAATGTAAACTCTTTAGTTCCTGAAGATTCTGACAAGTAAATGCCACCTATGCCTGCCCAGGCTATGCCCTCACGCCCAGAGACCCCTCAGCCATTGCTTGCTGACATAGAGTTGGAGCAGAGACTTTCCACGATTGTGATCCATTTTCTTCACCTGTGCCGGAGCTCTCACAGGAGTCAGCTAGAACTCTGCCAAACCCTCCTCCCTGTCCCCACCTCACTGCTTCACCAACATGTCCCTGGCCCCCATCCCCCACCCCCACCCTGTCAATGCCACCTCCAGCACACATGTCCTCTGGATGAAGAGTGACAATCAGCCTGGACATCATTTTCTGGAATGAAGGCATGTTCTACCCTGGCACCATGCCTTGACTTTCACTTGCTTTTGTTTAAAAAGTGCTTTTTCTTCTGTGTCAGCCAGAATTCATCTGAGACCATCCAGCCTTCAACCCTGCACTTGGTCACTGATGGTCTTTTTTATTGTCTGACACTGAAGGTTAATCTGGCAAAGTAAACGTTGGTGAAGAACCTTCAACAAGTCAGTGCCCAAAGGCAGGTGGGTCAACCTCAGGAGGAGAGAGTGGGGGGAGGCTGATGAGAGGAGAAAGTAATGGTTGAATTTACAGTTGGGTTTCAAATCCTTTCTTCAAGTTATGAAGAAGGATTCCTCCGGTTCATTAATTTATTCATTCTTACAATCCGGTTAGACCTGTGGCCTCCCAGAGAATAGCCAAGACTGGCCTCGTCTCTAATGAGGACCCAGGGCTCTGGCTGCACTGGGGAGTCCAAGGTCCCTCAACGCCAGCCCTGGGCTTACCCTGGAGTAATGCTTTACGGGCATGCAAATCCACCAAGAGCTTAACTATGGTTCTTTTGGGAGAGGGCCAGGAGACGGAATGGCCATTATCAGCAATCAGCTCTCTGAAAAGTCTGAGCCCTGTGAACAACAACCTCACATACTGCGAGTGGGGAAAGAAGGGATTGGAATGTTCGCTCATATTTTCCTAAAATGTCCAGTGAACCATGAACCTAAACCCTACACCTGAGGCAAACTGGGAATTGCTATTTTAACAAAGCACCGCTTAGAAAGCAGTCCACACATGTTCTGTGACTTTGGCCAGCCCTGGAGAGATTCCTGGCAGCATTTTACGGGTGACTAATATTCAAGTTCAAATCAACAAGGGTTTTCCAAACACAGCCTCCCTGAGGGTGGAGGGTAAGCTTCTCACCTGTCTGCCACGGCCCACTGCAATGTGCTTTGCTACGTGGGATCTGAGAGGAGCATTTTTCTGGGCGTACAACAGAGCTTTTAAAGCGCTCATAAGTATCATTGTCTGCTCTGGGGTCACTCCGTGTAATCTGATGGTGCATCTCTCTCGCAGGAGGGCGAGAGACATGTGCAACATGAGACAGGAAATGCACCCGTTGATTTCACAAGCACCTGTGGAACTCCTCCCTCTCCATGGGGCCACTGGGGAATACCAAGATGACTAAGCCACAGTTGAAGGAGGGCAGATATGAAAACAAATAATTAAAATAATGCAGTCGAATGCTGAATAAGGTTTGTACCAAGAGCTGTGGGAATACAAGGAAGGGATAATTAATTTTGTCAGAGACAGTCAAGGAACCTTTTGTAGAGGGTGACCTCTGAGCTGTGCCTGAGCAGATGAGTCAAAATGCTCTGGTGAGAGGAGGGACGAGGCATTCCAGGCAGAGGGAACAGCAGATGCAAAGGCACGGAGGCATGAAAGCCCTGAGACGTTTGCTGTGTCTGAAGCAGAGGTTAAGCAGGAGGAGATGGGGTAGGCATGAGGCTGATACGGTGGGTCCTCATCAGATGTGTGTCACATTGAAGGGTCTATACTTAATCCTTTGGGTGATGGGGAAACAACAAAGGACTTTAAGCATGGATGTAGTCTATGGAATCTTTAAAAGATATCAGTAGACCATTAACTTATTTCAGGCTTTCATTATCCCTTACTCTGTCCATGGTACAAGCCTGTGATCTCCACGTCACCCTTTGCTTATTGCCTGACGTGTCTGCAAAGCTAAAGCATTTTTAGATAACCTCATGTGAAAGGGGCTATCATTCCCGCTTTGCAGTTGGCGAAAGAGAATCTCAGAGAGCTTAAGAAGAATACGCTTGGGGCAGCCAAGCCGAGATTCACACCCAGCTCTGTTGGACTTCCAAGGCCGTGTTTCGTTATACTGCAGATAGTACCAGTGAGAAAGAAGACGGTGATTCTCAGCCCCACTGCACATCAGATCCTCCTGGGAAGCTTTTAGAAATCGTGATGCCCAGGCTGAACCCCAGACTGCACCCCAGGCCGATTAAATCAGGATATCCGGGAGACTCACCCAGACGTCAGGATTTGTTTAAAGCTCCCCAGGTGATTCCAATGTGCAGCCAAGATTGAGAAACGCTGCTGTAAGAGACGTCGCAAAGACGGGCTTGACATAGCTGACTAGCAAATGGGAAGACGGAGAGAGAAGGAGAAAAGAAGGTGACTTTAACATTTCTAACTTGGATAACATCAGAAAGGGATGCTAATGGGAAAATGAAGAATTTATTTTCATAGTCATTTACTTTACCATCCTAGTGTGACATCCGGGTGGAGACACACAACAGATGCTGGGCAGAGTGAGCCAGGGGCTTCACAGGAGTCAAGGCTGTACCAAGGTCAGCACCTCAACCAGCTCATACCAGCACGACAGAGCCAACTGCTACATCTTCTGGAACTTTCCAAGCCGGTTGTTAATGCAGGCGTTATTAAAAATTAAATCAAAAGAATTAAATATAATTAAATAAATTATATTTTTAAGATGTAATAGATTCTCAAAGCTCATCACTTCCTAATTACTACACTTTACTGTTATCTGTGCTCTTGAGGTTGTTTGCATCGAAAACAGACATAAATCTGACCAGTGGGAAAACCGTATCACGGTGGCCTCCGGCTGTACATCTTTTCACAACTCCACGATCAGTCACGGTGAGGAATATTTACATCATGAAAATTGGCAGACACGACAAAATAAGGCTTCTCCTCCCACCCCCACCCCTGGAGAGCTGGTTGTTAAGGCATTTACCAGCACAGCACTGCCCGATACCACATTATGGGCTATGCAGAGAGGCCAGTGTTTGAGTGTGCGGGAGAGAACCTCATAGAGGTAAAACCAAGGGAATAAGGCAGAATCTAAGACTCTACATATGGGGGAGGGAGGGAACATGCTAGAAACAGTTTTCCCCTGGACTAATATTTCCCCAAACACAAGTTTTTGCACTACTCAGGTCCTTTGGGATTGCTACTATTCCAAATAAACCTGTTTTGTTTAGCTCCATGAATGAGGCACTTCTAGCCAGAGAAGATATATTTTATACGCACACATAAAAATACTGTGTTTATACAGCTCTTTCCTTTTAAGGAGCTCACAGCAATTACACATGTTCTCTTTATTCCTATGAATGCCCCGAGGAGGTAGCTCGGTGGTACAGGAAATAGAAAGGAATGAAAAGAAAAGTGTTAAATTAGAAATCGTGGCATTACCTAGCCTCAGTGCTAAAGACAATCTTTTTCTCCCAGTGTAGGAAAGCCTGACTTCTCAGAACTATGAAGGGTCCTTGATCAAGAAGGTTCTAGAATTGGACTCCCACCACTGGCATTTCCCCATGGGCACAGCTGAAAGGCAGAGGAAACCTCCCATTATCTCCCTTCTCTCCTCCCCATTCTCCTGCTATTTTGGCCCTAGCCCCTAACTTGGGCCAGAGCTGGAGTTTGCAGTCCAAGCCTGTCTGGCCCCAGAACCTCCGAGTTCACCAAAGGGCCGGCAGCAGGAAAG
This sequence comes from Varecia variegata, assembly GCA_028533085.1. Taxonomy (NCBI): domain Eukaryota; kingdom Metazoa; phylum Chordata; class Mammalia; order Primates; family Lemuridae; genus Varecia; species Varecia variegata. The sequence continues at coordinate 20,260,470 of CM052445.1, read as the reverse complement.
GAGATGGGTCTGCAGCAGCACCTATGCTAGGGGGGTTCCCTTGTGACTCTGTGTGTCTCTGATGACACCACTGTTCCCCTGCACCTGCTGCATCTCCGCACTGGGGATCCCAATGGGCCTCTCTGCCCTGCCTGGGCACTTCCCTGCAGGCCTCCAGACAATATCAACCCGTCCTCTGGAATCCAAGTCAGTTTAACTTTAACGCTTGATGTCTTTCCCATTTACCCAGGATTTGCCTGTGCTGCAGAGCAGAAGGTACAAGGTCGCTGACAATGAAATTGGGGGAAAGAATTAAATGAAGTGTGTGTGTGTGTGTGTGTGTGTGCGCGTGCACACATGCGACATACATACATTTGCACGGGTGCATTAGAAACAGAGAGAAACTAAGAAAGGCAAAGAGACAGAAACAAAGAAACAGAGACAGAGGGAAAGAGAGAAGCAAAGGATTATAGAGGCTGTGGGAATTCCTGAACAAAGAAATTATTTTGTTTTGAGTTGTTTTGTTTCTAAGAATTTCATCGCTTGTTTATTTTCAACTGATGGGAGGGTAGATTTTTAAGGTAAATCTTCCCGATGGGTAACCCCAGACATGACCCAAGCCACAGCCACACATTGTAGTCCCCTTAACAATGTCCCTGAAGGTAACCCTGAGGGGCACAGTGGCTACAGGGATGCCTTTAGGAGCACTTGTCTCTGGCCAATTATCCCTGCATATTTAGATCGTCAGGCCCAGCCTCCTCTGAAGGAGACTCTACCAGAATCACAAAAGGCATCCTAGTTGCCACAAAAAATGGCCTCAGGTGTCCTGCTGGTGCTGCCCTGCACTGTCCTCACCTGGTTGAGGGGTTCTGAGGAGCTTCCTAAGAGCCCTCAGACCAAGCTCGAGGGCCTGTGAAGCAGGCAGTGGTGCACACCAGACAACCAAAACAAACAAGTCCATTAAGAGCAAAGGCACTCCCTTGGGAGGCAGGAAACAAGCTTTAATCTTCCTAATTCCATCACAACGTCTGTGGAGCTCAGTCCGCTCATCTGCGAGATGTCAGGGTGTGGATAGTCACAGTCATTCGTCCAACAATCACTTATTGAGCACCTACTAGATGCCAGGGACTGCCCTGAGCACTGGGGACTCAAGGGCTCTAAAAACAAAAAGCAAAACAGCCAACATGGACCCAGGCATCAGTGGGCTTATAGGAGATGCTATAACATCCCTTCCCAGCTAATACTGTCTAAATAATGCCTGAGTGGCACAAGGGCTTCCCTACATCCCTGAGCTAATGGATTCAGCTCCTACTGAGTAAGAGATCCCTTTGTTTTCTTTCCATTTGAGTTCCCAAACTTAACTGCTTTGCACTTGCAGTGTGGGTGTCTGAGATGCTAATTGAGCCTCACCAGCCCCTGGAGAGAGGTAAGTGTTGCAACATCTGCCACAATGCAAAACACTTATTTAGGTGCCTGTCTACTTAGGGCACCCTGCGCACTAAGTCAAAGAGGCCCAGCCCGGCCATCCAGAAGCTTCTAGAAACCTTGGAGCCCGCCCACACAAAGAACAAACAAACAGCTGAGCAAACTGATAAAATGGTGCTGTCAGATAAATAAAGCAAATGTAAATGGGGAGCTGGAGAGGGGGCATCTCTGGGGAGGGTGAGGGGGAGTAGAGGAGTTCGCACAGGCCAGGCTGCGGTGGGAAATCACTGTGTCTCTGGCAGTCCGGCTGCCGGGGTATTTGAACAGCAGGGAAAGGAGCATGGGGGGTCACAGGGCCCTGGACCCCAGTGACAGCTCCCCAAAGGCATTAATGAGACATCACAGCAAAACCAGAGTGAACCCTCCCCCGGACCTCACACAATCCCCTGTCCCTCCCCCTCCCATCCTACCCTCTTTAACATCTTACAGGAGCCTCCTATTGTGCTACTATCAGGGGGGAAAGTGACCCAGGGCCAGTGTGTGACTGAGGAAAATAAAAGTAGGAAGCTGGTCTCCAAGGCCTGCCCCACCCTGAGTCATCTTGGCTCACTCTGAGATTCCCGTCCGCTTGCAGGCTCTGACATAAAAGGCAGGAAGTTACACACGCTAAACAAAGCTCCTTAGATGTCAGGAAATTAACCTGGGAAATCGGAGCCAGGAGCGATTAAAGGCACTGCGGGCTGAGTTCAAAAACCATTACAGCCTTAGATCAAAAGCTGTTTGCCGGGCACCCCAGGTTGGGCTCTGCCAAACTGCACATCCCAAAAAACCCGGCCCCGGGGCGGGCGCGCCTGTGTGGGGTGCGTTTTTCCTGCTGCAGGACTGAATTGTCACTCAGATCTGTCGCTTTCGCCTGTTCCTGCCACGGGAGTCCAATGCCTGCCCTAGGCAAGGCTGCCCCCAGAAGAGGAGCTCGCCGCTGGGGGCTTCCTTATAAGGCAGGAAGCTCACACACCTAACCTCAGGGGGGTTCTCCAACCAGCGGCCCCGGGGGGAGGCAAAGAAAGTCCTTAAAAGGAAGAGGAGAGGAACCGGCCCAGGGTGGGGATCCTGATCCTCCAGCCAAGAGAGCAAACCACCTCGTCCTGGAGGGGGGAAAGGTCAGACCAGAACAGACCACAGAATTGTGAGAGTCGTTATTTATGTCCACAGCAAGAATACTATGGCTTTAAGCCTCACTTTCATTATCTTTACAAAGGAGACACTTTTAGTTATGATACACTGGAATGCCTGAACAACCTTAATATTTACATCGAACGAAATTGTCAAAGGATTTTACACAGCACCATCTCATTGTATCTCCAGCAGTGGGTGCTAACCCCATTCCACAGAGGAGAAAACTGAGGCCCCATGAGGGGCAGTGTCTTGCCTAATGTTACATATCTGGCAGAGAGCAGAGCCCATAATGAACCCCCATCTAGTGGCTCCTGGCCCAGTGCTCTAGGAGGGCAATAGAGGAACAATCTCACTGTCCCCAAAATGCTAAAAAATATGTTTGCAAAAATAAGCTCAAAGTATTGCTATTCCTGATTTTTTTTTTAACTGGAAAGCAAGTGAAGGTAGGAGGGGAGCCGTTTAGCGTTCCGGCCTTCTGGGAAGTGGAACACTCAGAGACATAAACCCCCTGGTGGTCTCATAATAGTGTAAAAACCGCTTCTTGAGTCTGCAGAGGTGAAGTCAGTTGTATTAGCTGGAGAGGAAAACTGCGAGAGAATGTTCCTCATGTGTGCCTCACCCACAATGCCTTCAAGAAACTGCCCTGGCCCTGCTGGGAGTCGGGGGCTCCATGGGCCACATGACCCCCACCCAGAGCTGATGGGTCCAGGGTCACCTGGTTGACAGCAGATCAGAGTTGCTCTTACACTGGAGTAGGATTGAGACTAGAAAGTTAAAGTATCTGTGAGCCTGAAGCTATACAAGCACTGTATTAGCAAAGGTTCTCCCAAGAAACAGAACCAACAGGATGTGGTTCAGCTGTATGTATTAAAATATATGATATGTGTATATGTACGCATCATACATATGTGTATACATGATAAATATACACGTCATATATGTGTATATTTATGATATGTAGAGAGAGACAGAGAGAGAGAAAGAGATATTTTCTAGAAGGAATCTGTTCATGTGATTATAAAGGTTAATGAGTCCCAAGATCTGCAGTCAGCAAGCTGGAGACCCAGGAGGGACTTAGGTGAAGTCCAAGGGCAGGAGAAAAGGCTGAAGGCTGACAGGCAACAGGAAGTCTTTCCTACTCCTGGGAGGATCAGCCTTTTTGTTCTCTTGAGAGCTTCAACTGATTAGATGAGGCCCACCCAGTTGGGAGGGCCGTCTGCTTCATGCAGTCTACCCATTCCAATGTGAACCTCATCCATGAACACCCCAGGATAATGTTTGACCAACTGTCTGGACACCCTGTGACCCAGTCAAGTTGACACATAAAATTGACCATCACAATCACACGGAGGGGTCGGGTCAGCACAGTGGCCAAGCAGAACCAGTAAGGCCAAATGAGGGAGCAGCAGCGTTGCTGGGAAATGCAGCTGCAAGAGAGGACGTGGAACATTCTCGATGGAGAAATAGAGATGAGAGACGGACCCGGTAGGGGAGGCCTGCGGCCTTTCCCAATCCACGAGTTTCCTGTGCATCCTTCCGAGGCCCCGTCCTTAACAGAACTGCTTTGAGTGGGTTTCTCTTCCTGATAACTGAACCACCTCTGATTAGAACTGGCGCCTTGTGGATCGCTTTGCGTTTTACGAGGCAGCCTCATTCTCAGTGTTGGTCTCAACAAAGGTTTCTTTCTCGCTCATGTCACACGTGCGTGATGGCTCAGTCACAGCCCTTCTCTGTGTCTCCTTCACTCCCAGGCTCAATAGCAGAGCGAAACAGAGACAACAGAACCACACAATGGCTCCCGAAGCGTCTGTACAATAGTGGCACAATTCCTCTTACTTTTGCCAGCCAGAGCAAACCTCGCGGCCAAACCTGACGTCAATGGGGCAGGGATTTATGGTCTTTCCACAGAAGGAGGGAGGGGTGCCAAAAATCACATAGCCACACCTAGTAGGGTGTGACAAGGATCACGCATAAGAGACAGCAAAATTGCGAACACTAGCATTACACAACACGCCGTTTCATTTGGAAATTGAGGGAGCAATTTGCCTGATCAAAGACCTTGTTGGTGGCAGGCTTAGTATTTAAACATCTTCGGACTCCAGGTTGGAGAACTCCTTCCACTACCCCACAGCTGTTTCTCGGTCTTACTCTGGGAGAGAAGCACCTGCCCTGATCTGTGGTTTGTGCCACTCTCCAGGAATATTCACGTCAAGATGTCACACTAAAACATTTGGCCCTTGAATGTTTTATTCATAAGGATCATATGTCCAAGGGAATCCAAGCGAGCCAAGTCAGACAAAATTAACAAGCGTAAATTAAGAAATGTAATAGAGCCAACACTGAAATTCTCAGTAAACGGAGTCATTTAAAACATTGTCTTCGTTTAACCAGACCGAAGATGGAAAGGGGGTGGGTGGCACCTGAGAAGGACAAGCAGCTGTCACCTCCCAAAAGAGAGATGAATGATGGTGCTGTCTGCTTTCACACTTTGGGGTGGTGTCAGCCGTTGGTTGATTGCACCTTGCAGTGGCTGGAATGAGGGGTCTGGAAAGGACGAGGACTAATGCCTGGGAGGAGCCTGGCACCAATAATTTTTAAAGGGCCTTAACCACGACCTAGTCAGCATGTGCAGAGTTAATTAGTCCCATCATGACACTCAGTACCCCGTCCCAAGTGGGCACCCTGGTAGCCTTTGGTTAATAACCTCTTTGTTTGCCTCTCTCTGACCAGCAAATAGTTTCATTCAAGGAAAAAAAAACCTGACCACGTGCAGGTCCTCCATTCTAGAAAACAAATCAGAATTCACTGATTTTTTTTTCTGAATCATTCAGTTTGCCTTAGGTTGACTAGGTGGTGCGGATTATGAAAAGTTGAGCACCTTATGGAACACCTAATCCCCACCTCTGCCAATAACATTTTTAAAGAGATTGGCTTTGATTAAAAGATACACGATAAGTCATGAATCCAACCTGCCCAGGACATATCAGGTTGCATAGTGTGATGAAACACATACCATCCTGAATGTTCTTCCAAAAGAGCGTGCACAGAAAATGCTGTCCTTCTGCCAGAGTAAAGGCTCCTGGCCAACCCCCACCTCTCCACGCTGAGCCCCTACACTCAGCAAGCTGAAGCTTGCAGGCCACAGCAACTGGCTCCTGGCTGCCTTCGGAAGCCTTACGTGACCTTCTCTGTGTCCTCCTTCAGTACGTGAAACGCAGAGGCAAGACCAGGGCACTTTGAAGAACAAAAGAAGGCTCGATGGGGCAATTTCCATGGCTTCTTGCTCCTGTGCACTGCTGGTAAGCAATCGGCAGGCTTTCCTGCAGGGACTGCTCAAAAGAGAGCCCAGAAGGCAGGCTCAGAATTGCAGCCTGGCTGCAGCCACAGCGTGGCAGATGCATGTACTCGTGAGCGTGTCAAATACATCACTTCAATACGAAATTCATAGGCCCAGCACTGCTCTGTGAGATTGGACGCTGGGGAGCTCAAATGCAAGGCTTCTGAAAGCATCCTACAAAACACCCGAAGCTGCAATTCCAGAGTCACTATAATTTCACTGCTTTGCAAGTCACGCTAATCGCACACAGGCAGAGGAATATAAAAAAAGATTATATGAATGCTCAAGGGGGAAAAAAAACAAGATTATACAGGACTTAGCAGAGCTATGGTTTGGTGATAAACCAAGAGCATTTAGCAGCCAACCCAGAAAAAAATGGATTTACACTGAAGTCTTTCCCACTTTGGACTGCAGCATCATTCTACGCACACCCATTCTGTGCACATTTGTGGTGAACCCTCAGGTACCAGCCACTGGGCTGGGGTCAGCATAATACAAATGACAAATGAATGACACATGGCACCTGAGGTTGGGGAGCTGACCATCCCTAGCAGGTGAGGTACAGATGAAGCATATTTTAGGACGTCCAAAGAAAGAGATAAATCCCCCGTACTGGCAGCTTTATGGAGACATTTGATCAAAATCTTAGAAAGGACAACTCCACATTCAGGCACATGGAATTGGGGAAGAAGAGAATTCATCAGCTGCGGCCATAAATATAGCAGAGGCGTTGGGCTCCCTTCGTCCAGGTACTCTTTGCCACATGGGGCCCCATCTCCTGACTGCTCATGGCACACAGCTGCTCCCCGTCTCTGGAGGTTTGTCTCTGACGGACCAGAGCACCTCACCCTGCCTCTGAGGATGGCCAACAGCCAGCGATGGCACAAAAGGCCAGTCCCCTTGCCTCAAGATGGGGACTGTTCTGTAGCATGGCTTATGAAGAGACTGCCCCATTCCCCCAGTGGATCAAGCTGATCTCTACCAAGACCTGATCTTTGCTGGGGTCTCCCCTCTCCTATCCTGCTTCCCACACTCCCTGGCAGATTTTCCTTCAGTAGATCAAATGAATCTGTATCTGTATCTCAGGCTTTGCTTCCAGGAGCCCAGGGCTTTGCCTCATGCAGCTGCACAGTTGCATAACGAGGAATTCTTGGAATAATAGCCTTTCCGTGCCTCCATAAGCCACCTGTTCCATCCCCCTTCCACAACTTTCTCTGCTCTATCCCAAACTGACCCCTCACTCTTCCACCTCTCATGTCTTATTTTTGTTCTTCTCCCGGTTACAAACGCTAACCCCCATTTCTCTATTTCTTTCAAGATCTAACTCAAGTTTTGCTTACCCCAAGGTTTCCCAGACTAGGCTCTATCTATACCCCTTACATGTGTATTTCTGAGCACCTAGGAGATGTGCCAAACATGTGCCTGTTTTTATTTTTCAGACAGTTAGATCAGAACTTAATCATCCAAATAGATGTTGTCGCTTTCAAAATACTCATCTTGGGGGATTAATCACTTCCTCCAAGACAGCCACAGCCCATGATAATTTGGGGATTCCTCTTTGGGGTTTGTCTTCAGAGTATGTATCACACACTATTGAACATGGTAGACTACAAGAGTTCTCTGTCCTTTGTGGTTTTAGGACATCATTCAGAACCATGACTGGTGATTGCAGATTAGTGAGAGGACATACATATTTTATAATTTCTCAGTTTAGACATGTCAAGCTGTCCCTTGTTGGGTGAAATTCCTTCTCCCATGATGTTGCCCTAAATCCAACCAATGCCAGTGATGGCAAATATTTCTGCTGTGAAAGTGACTTTTCTTTTCTTTTTGAGACATTTGGATCCATGCCTGATGAGTATTGTAGGTATTGATTCATTCACTCAACAAATATTTATTGAGCCCTTTCTACATGCCAAGCACTATATGCTACAGGTGAGGCTATAAAATCAAATAAAGCATGGTTTGTACTCACACGGGGCTTAGAATCTACTGGAGGAAAATTACAAGTAAATTGACGATATAGAATAGTACAATAAATACTATTTATCTACAGAAGAAAAAGGAGTCAAGTTAGACCAAAGGAGCAGGGAAACTTCTGGCGGCTGTGTTTTGAAGGATGATTAGGAGTTTGCTAGATGAAGAAGGCAGTGAGGGGAGGAACTACTGGTAGGTAAGGAGGTAGAGACAGAATTCTGAAGCAGCAAGACACCCCCTGTGAAGGGTGGATTGGTTGAATGAGTGTAAAGGAACGAGTGAGCTGGTCAGGCTTCTGAGAGGCCAAGAAGAGCTTATTTCCAGAGCAACTGAAGGATCAGGCTGCGGTAGAAACTAACCAACAAACCAAAATCATACAGCATGATTTAAAACTGATGCATAATTTTAATGTGTGTGCTCAGTGCATCGTACATGTGCCATCCTGCTGGATCCTTCTAACAACCCTGTGGGGACACATTACTATCCTCACTTTACAGATGAGGAAACAGAGACCAGGAAGGTTTAGTAACTTGCTTAAGATCACACAGCTAGTAAGTGGCAGACTTGGGATTCAAATCCTTGACTCCAAAGCCCAGGATGATCCCCTTAAAGAAATCCAGCAAAGGATATGAACAGATACATTTCTTAAAAGAAAACTTTTAATTCTAAATAAAGTCAGTGTTCAATGTAGGCACAGGTCAAAGCATTGAAAAATAAAACAATAATATTGAAGCATTTTATACTCACTTAACTAGCAGAAAACATTAATCATCATGTGCAATGCCATCTATTTTGCATTACACAACTGGCATGAATACAGTGATGGCCCTATTGTAAATTTGCATGCATCTTTTGGAAAACAATATAATAATATATATCAGAAGTCATAAAAATGTCCATTTACCTGCCTTTAGGAATTTATCCCAAGAAAATATTTCAAAAGAAGATGCAAAGTTTGTCATTGCAACATTATCCTTAATAGTGCAAAATTGAAAACAACCTAAGTGGAGGGTAGCAGTACAATGGTTTGGTGAATGATTATACAACAACTCAATGGAATATTGTGTAATCATTTAGCATGATCTTTACAAGGATTATGTAAGACCACAGGAAGATATTTATAAGAAGTAAACTATCATGTGAAAAGGTAGAATACACTATTGACATTCATGAGGAACATAGCCCAATATCTTTGCAAATTCCCAGATAAGTGCAAACCATTACAGCATACAATTTCCCCCTTTAAAATGCAGTAGCTGAAAATGTTAAGTAAACCCTTAAGACTCTTAATGAATCTATAAACTCAGGATTTGCTTATAAAGCTATAAAAATAAATTCTGCCAATAAAATAAATTCTAGATTGCATTATATCACATCATTAGGCTACTTACCTAAATATACCTAAATCTGCAAAGAAACAACATCTTTATCACTTCATGAGAGTTCCTTGCAAGCTTCATATGAAAGCACAAAAGCTGTATTGAAATGCTGGTCCCAGCAATGGTGGACTGGACTTGTTCACTGACTGTGATTCTTACGTCCTTGCACACAGCTTTAAAATCTAGCCTTTTCAAAATCAAACCCTTCAACCTTACAAATTACTATGTATGGTCTTTGAAGTCCCAGGCACATAATTAAAATTGAGAATGTCAAATTCAAGAACGTCAACAGTCTACTATTCTTCATAAGTACATATGCATTATGATCACAGCTATTTGAAAATGTAAACATACGGCCAAAACTGTCTGGAAACATAAAAAATAAAGACACTTGCATTTGGGTAGAAGAATTACAAGTAACACTTTTCTTTTAAAACATTTTTAAAGTATTATATTGTTATTTCACCATAACTAAAGGTCACACAAACAATTTATTACTCTACTGTCATATTCTTGTAGGGTGAACTCTAATGCCTTTAACTCTTTGGTATTTTATAGTTTTAAAGGACTTGCAGGGCTTTGGGGTTGCAGTAAATGGGTAAGGGCTGGAGAAATAAGCAAGACTGGCTGTAGAAGTAACCGCATCATACTTCCAATGGCGTTCAACCAGAGATGCCAAAATCAGCGGTGTCTTTGTATCCATGGACACTGGTAAAATGCACCAGTACTTTGTCTTCAAAGTGGGACTGATGCTCATTCACTCAAATAAAAAACATGCCTGTGATTCCTGTGACCTCAGTGATTGATTTGACAGGAATGACAAGTTGCATCCAGTGGCTTGATCTGCATGACACTGGGAGGGAGGGAGGGAGGAAGGGAGGGAGGGAAAGGCAGAAAGGACAGAAAGAGGGAAGGAATCTTATGTATTCATGCTGACCAGCACTGCAAGCCACTTTTCTTTTTCTTGTTTTGCACAGCTCCTAATGTTGGCCTCCAGGTCTATGTGTCACATGCATGTATGTGTCACATGCATGTGCACTCTATGTGTCACATGCATGTATGTGTCACATGCATGTGCACTCTATGTGTCACATGCATGTATGTGTCACATGCATGTGCACCAGACAGAGCAGGTGAGAGCAGCTCAGCCGTCACATTAGTGTGTGAGATGGTCAGAAATGGTGTCTGGTATTCTTCCAGGGGACTCAGTCGTATAGGAACATTTAACTGAGAAAATGATGGTATTTGTCAGCTCTGGCTGCCATAACAAAATACTGTAGACTGGGTGGCTTAAACAACAGAGGTGTATTTTCTCATAGTTCTGGAGGCTGAAGTTCAAGATCAAGGTGTTAGCATGATCAGGATCTGGTGAGAGCCCTCTCCCTGGCCTGTAGACAGCCACGTTCTCACTGTGTCCTCACGTAGGGAAAAGAAAGAGAAGGCAAGCTCTCTAGTGCCTCTTCCTGCAAGGACACTAATCCTATGGGATCAAAATCCCACCCTTGGGACCTCATTTAACCTTAATTACTTCCTTAGGGGCCCATGTCCGAATGTAGCCACACTGGGAGTTAGAGCTTCCACGTATTAATTTGAGGGACACAAACACTCGGTTCATAACATGTATGCTTTCTGTTTTTGCAGGAGGGAAGAGCCACAATTGTTTAGGTGCATGAATGTTGTAATTTGTAAAAACTCAATTTTTTTTTACCCAGTATAAATAAAACTTTAATAACACAGAGAGAGAAATTCTAGGGTTAAAGAATAAACTGAAAATAGTCTAAAAGAAACACCAGTAACAAAGCCTAGCAGGGGTGGGGAACAGCAGAAATTGCCATATTTAGCTTAGACCTTAATGAAAATTGTGAATTTCCAGTGAAAACCAATTTTTACTTTTAATAATAGAACTCTGCAACATACTTAAAACTCTGAGTTTATGTATTTTTATTGTCAACTACATAAATTCCATAAAGAAATGGAGTAAAGGCTTAGGACAAGAAGAGGGGAGGAAAAAAACATTTAAAAAGTTGAGAAGTGTAAGCACCTCATTCTTTACCAAGCTGTCACTCTGTCACTGTGCGGACGCCGATTGCATCATCCCAGGGAGCTCAGGCTTCTGCATCCAGGGCACCCCACCCACTAACTGACAAGCTCAGCTGATAACTCCTGAATGTCCCCCATCTATCAGGCACATCAACAATTATCCCACGGAATCCTCAGATCTGCCATCTTACAAATGAAGACACTGCAATGCAAACGAGTTGGGTATCTTAACAGAAGAGGGTGATGAGCATGGTGGTTGACTCCCTGCAGTTTGTGTCTATCAGCTAATACAAAGTAACATGCTACATGAACCCAGCCAGGAACTGTTGTTGACATTCAACAGGGGTGCAGTCTAGGTCCAGATGCTCATCGCACAAAGATCCAATTACTGAGACAACGAGGATTGCCAAGGAAGAAAGGAATTTTTAACATAGCAAACATCTGGTTGTCTTGTCAGGAGAATGGGAGAAGCTGCTTTAAATCCATCTCTCTGACTAACAAGAGATCATGGGCTTTTAAAGGAAAGGCCGTGTGCCTTGGGGCAGGTTCTGGTATATCTCTCAAGGGCTACCTGCTTGGGGGCAGGTTGTGGGGGATGGTGAATCTTGGCTTCAGGAAGTCTGCCCAGGGGCCTTCAGAATTTCAGCTCCTTTGTCTTGCAGAAAATCCACCGTTTAAGTTCAAGTACGTAGTTGAGGGAGAACGTTACAAAAAACCCCACAAATTTGAAATTTGTTCATGGGGCCGGTTACAGAAGGAGTTCAGGAATGTTCCTTGGACACATTGCTGTCGGAAGGCTCCTGGGGAGAGTTTCCCTCTCTGGAGAGTACATTCCAGGCAGAGATTTCTCTTCTTCCTCTAGCAACAGCGTGATGCATCCCGCTCCCAGAGCTGATAACGCCAACGATGGCAGAAGGGCAAGGAGGAAAGACAGCAAGGGACTTTGATGTCATCTCCACGCTGCCAACCCACCAACCTCATAGCCAGCCCAACCTCTGGACTTCCTGTTGCATGAGATACTACATTTCCTAAGTGTCTGTGCTAGTATGAGTCAGGTTCTATTTCGTTTTCATGAAAAGCATCTTGGCTGATACAAAAAGCCAGAATCCAATCTGAGGTCTGTGTGATTCCAAAGCACCTACTCATTCCAAGAGTTTTCTAGTTTGAGAGCCTGTCTCTGGTACACATGAAGTCCCAAAGGGTTTCCAAGTCAACAGCTGCAGTGGCCCTGGAGTCAGACAGACCTGGACGAAATTCCAGCTCTGCCACTAATTAGCTGTGTGATCGCGGGCAAATCACCTCTCCTCTTTATGCCTGTTACCTCACCTGAAAAATGGGGACAATAATAGTACCTGCCACAAAGACCAAAGGACTTTCCACGTAGTAGGTGCTCAGTGACCCTTAGTTACCACAAGAAAGGGAACCACATGACTTTCAGTTGTAGATTCATGTCATCAGAATTGTTATAATGTTGGAATAGAATGATTTTTATTTTCTCCTGATATATGAAATGTATGCCAAAATAAAAATATGATGTTTTCTTAATGTTTGGCCTTTTCTGAGTTTTTGGCTTTTTAATTAGAGATTGCCCTCATTCTTCACTGAAAAAACACATCATTAAAGAAGATATTTAAAATGTCACCTGTAGTACCATGCTACCTAATTAAACTATTTTTGTCTTTTGATATTACCTCTAGCATATAATAGTCACACACCAACAATTATACTGAATATATTATTTTACTGTTATTTTTACTTAAATTACATTTCTCCATATTTCTACATGTTCTTTAAGATTATTTGCTTTAATAATTTTAAGAGGCATTAAATATTCCCCTAGAATTGATATTTTGGACATAAATTGCTTTCTTATTTTTTATCTTAAAGATGATGCAACAGTGAGCATTTTGTTTATATATTTTGGTTTCTGTGCATTATTTCCTTGAGAAAAAATTCCTGGGAGTGGAATTACTGGATCCAGGGGTATGAATTGTCTTTGTGCCTCCCACTACCTAATTTTTTCCAAAAGGAATGTTCCAATTTGCAATTGTAAACTTTATCTTAACTACTCAAGACTGAAATTGAATTCCTCTAAGTAGTTACTTGGTTTGAAATATCACCAGAGCCTCTGTACTTTGGGGAAATCAGTATTTTGACTGCCTTGCCATGGGTTTCAAGCTTTATGAGTCAAGGTCTGGTTTCTTGCTTGGAAAATTCCCCCTTGAACAAATCAGTCTTTTTTTTTTCCATAGGCTGTGAACTTTTAAAAGCCTATCTGGTTTTATCTCCCTGTCTCTCTTCATGAATCTGATTGAATTGTTATAGACCCCCAAGGATGCATAAATGGCTCAAGGACACCATTTTAAATAGATAATCAAGCCCAACTTCCTATTTCTTTGTGAGGGGCACATTTCTAGCCTAGGAGGGAGGTGGTACAATCACTCTATCCAGATGGAGTACCATTGGTTTCCTCTGGCAAATGCCTAGGTCCTTGGAAAGCCCCTGACTGTTTCATGAATACCTTGGACATTAATTGGTGAAGTAACTAAGAAAAATGCACCCCATGCAAAGTTTAATGCGGACCCCTGCTTACTCTCCCATGTAGCAAAAATAACGACACTTCTTATAACGACGCTTCTTTTCCCTTGGAACAGGACAGTGGGTTTGGCTATGCCAGGATGAGCCTCCTGGGGGTAGAAAAACCTGTGTATTTTTCTCCGGTGCTAAGTTTACCTGACTCCAGGGCAGATGCCTCCAAGTCACAGGCAAAGTGGTTAACACAGCCCTGGATGCTCCTAAAGGGACTTTGTCTAGCCTGCTGTGAGGTCTTTCCAACTTCTCATGTTTCTAACATGACCATAAACCCAAATCTAAATGCAGACGTTAAAACACAAGGCACTATGACTAGGCTCTAGGGTAGTTGTTCAGATGACGTGGAGCGTCCTTACGTTCACTGTTTTCCCCTTCAGATTATCATAGACATGAAAACACAACATTTAAAAGTTCTGGTAGAATTCCAAAAGTTATGTCCAGACACCTTAATAGAGTTACAAACTCCAGGTTAAGACACACATCAAGTTCAAGTGTCTAGAAACTTTTCCTGTAGAAGATCAGATAGTAAAGGCCAGATGGTCTTTGTTCTAACTATCCAACTCTATCAGCACAGCCACAGGCATTTTGTAAACAAATGCTTATACCACCTTCCAATAAAACTCTATTCACAAACACAGTCACTGGATTTGGCCTGAGGGCCATAGTTTGCCAACCTCCCCTGTCCTTACTACGTGAATGATAAGATGGGACCCTCTAACTATCAGCACTGTATCCTTCCCCTCTGAAGTTTGTGTTTGGTTCATACCATCAGTGTCTGTCTTTATATGGGATTTAGGATGTGGATAGTCACTCATCCAATCAAATACTGGATTTATTCAATTAAACATGTAAGATTTTTTGGCACCTACAGTGCTGTGCTTAATTAGCCCTATCTCTGTTAAATATCACCCAAGACTACATTTTTTTTGCTAATGTAGGTAGAATTGGTTAAGAAAATAAAAAATTGGACAGTAGCAGGCAATACTAATCAATTTTCAAGAATTTGTGATAAGAATTA
>CM052445.1:20211624-20245047 GCA_028533085.1 Varecia variegata | reverse complement strand
TGTTGCCAGTCAATCCTACCATGTTCCCCATCATTCACTCTCTCATTCTCCCAGATTAACACCTCCCACCTGAGCACTGAATTTAAGACATCACCTCTTACAGGAAGCTGCCCTTGACCTCTTCCCTGACCACCCCAAGGCCAGGTGCCTTCCTCGGGACTCTGAAAATATTCTGTGCATATTTTGCACACGCCACCTTGGATTATACTTATCCATATGCCCACAGGATGGGAAGACCAGGTGCTTTTCCATGTCCTGCAGTCAGCCCAGTGTCCAGCACAGAGTGGGTACTTGGTAAGTGCTTGATGAAGGAATGAAGAAACAAATGATTGAGCCCACAGGTACAGAGGAAGGAAAAAGACAGCTCATAAGCCAGATGACTTGCAACTTTTTATGGTCGTTCCTTTTTTAACCTGTGAACTACTTTTTCCCAAAAGAGGACTGACTACCTAAGGCCATTTAGTGCCCTGGATAAACATCCTGACACAACCATTGGAAAGCAGATTACATATATTTGTTTAATCCAGGAGAGATTTCATTTGGAGATGTTCTCAAGCCTGGAATCATGAAATCTTAGAACCAGATGCGGATCTGCAGGGTCTTTTTATTTCATGCTCAGTTTATCCAGCCCAAACGGAGGACTAACCTTGGCTTCAGAGCAATATTATTTGCCGTTTTGGTGGATTTGTTATTATAATAATAATAATCTTGAACCCAAATTGTTTGGAACATCAAAAAGAAACTGGAAAAAAACATTCACCTTAAAAGAAGCCAATGAAAATATTCACTTTCCTACATTTTTGGGATTTGAAAAAGTAAGATGGAACCAGAGGGCATGGAGAGAGGTGTGAACTGAAGTCAGAAAATCAAGGCCGGTCCGGCTTCAGTGTGGGGCTGTGCAGAGCACTGACTCTTACTGAATTTTCACGCCAGACAATGGGGTTATTATGCCTCCGTTCCCACTCCCAGCCCCGACCGCATTAGGTAATGCCTGTAACCACACGGACGGAGCTCCCTGGAGAGAGCATATGAGCAAAATTATACTGCTGTAAATATTCCAGCAGCATTGAGGAACTAACGGTCTTGTTTTGTAATTTTTTAAAACTCTTAAATCACATGATTTGACCCAGCCAAGTTGAGAGAAATGCAGCTGATCATCCCAATACCTAGGGGATGACAAATGGAAACTTCAAACTTCTTGGCTGCTTCTTCCTGCTAGAAAGAAAGTAAAATGCAGAAATACAAAACGCACAGCTTCTCTGAGCCACAGCATCTTTGTGCTTTCCATGGCGAATGTTTATTCATTCAATAAACATTTATTCAGCACCTACTACGTGCCAGGCACAGTGCCGTGCTTGGCCAGGATAGATCAAGATGATGAGCTGCAGCACTCGCTCTGGAGACACTCACAGCATGAGGAGGTGGGGGAGACAGACGTAGAAACAAATCACTACGGCAAGCACACGACAAGCGCTCCTAAAGAGGGACGGCGGGAACATGAATGCCCTCTGCTGATATGCCCAGTTCCTCTTCCAGGCAGGGACAAGTTGCTTTGGTCAATAACTGTTAGAGAAAATCCTAGAGGCAGAAGCATTTACTTGCCAGTGTGAGACTCTACAGAGTCTTCCTCTGATATCTTGGTGACTGTGGAAGTCTGAGTTAAAATGAAGGTGTAACATGGAGCCAACACCTGAGGGCCAGCTACCGAGTCCCCGAAAGCCATGGCTAACTTTGCATCAACAGGAAATACATCTTTGTTGTTCTAGAATTGTAAGACTTGGGGAGTGTTTGTTACCCACCTATTCTGACTAATATAGGTATATAGTAAGTGCTTTGAGAATAAAGAGGAGGGAACTTGATGAAACCAAAGAAACATTCTCAACTGAGGTGATGTTTGAGCTGAGTGAAAAAATGTGTTTCTGTCCCTTACCAAGTGGGTGATCTTAGGCAAGTTATTTCGCCTCACTGAGCTTCATTTCTGTATCAATCAAGGGGATAGTAACTACCCCACAAGGTTGTTATGACTATTAAATGTCACGTGCCAACTACATGAAAAGGTTTAATAAATGTTTTATGGGTGAATGAATAAATATATGAAGGGTTGGTAATTATTCAAGCTGTATGACAGAATGAATCAGTGACACTCTGTGGCTTCATGATTAAAGAAACATTTGGGATACAAGAGCTCATTTCCTGGTTACCAGCATTGTATATTCCTGGTAAGAAATTAACCTCCCAGACTGCCTTCCTCTGATGATGGGTAGAAAGGATATTCAGCACTTCTTTCACAGGAGTCTTGGTTAAGATTTCTAGGATTCAGGGATCTGCTTTTCTTTTTCGTGTGTTCTAGATAATGCTCTTGCAGTTTGGTACTTTCTTTAGTCCTGGGCAAAAGAGACTGTGCTCTTTACTCCTAAGTTGGTCAGATTTCACAAATAAAAATGCAGAATGTCCAGTTAATTAGAATTTCAGATAGACAATGATCACTCTTTTAGTATAAGTATATCCTACGTAGTATTTGGGATATACTTATACTTAAAAAGTGTCTTCATTTATCTGAAATTCAGATTTAATTGCATGTCCTGTATTTTATTTGTCCCATGCTTTTGAAGGCCTGGCATAATATAAACACACTTAACACCAGCAAATAATGAATGCGGTAAAGAAATGCAGGGGCACTCTGGCATTTGTCATGCAGATCTGGTGTTCATCGGTGGCACAGCATAACCTGTAACCCTAAACATTCTCTTTTTATAACTAAAACAACCTCATAGCTAACACTGTTCAGGCCCCAGGGAATCACTTGTCCACCACTGTTGCTCTTTTATCCTTGAAATAAAAGACAGCTGCATCCCAATACCGTGAAGATTTACGGATTGGGTCACTGCCAAGGACCAAGATAGATATTGCTTCAAAGTGCTGGACATATTTGAGTGACTGAAGCACGAAGGTAAAAGACAAGTTAATTATCTTGCTAAGACCTTCCTTTCAGAGAGCGTAGATGACATAGACTCGTGCAACTTTAAGTATTGGTTCACAGTAGAGCCAATGGCCACCTATTTGTACTCAGGTGCGTGGTTCTGGATGTACAGTCAGCCCTCAGGACCCGTGGGTTCCACATCCATGGATTCAACCACCACAGATTGAAAGTATTACAAAATAAATAAATTTAAAAAACAATACAATAAAAATAATACACATTAGAAAACCAATATAGTATAACAACTATTTACATAGAATTTATATTGTATTAGGTATTATAAGTAATGATACAAGGATGATTTAAAGTAAACAGGAAGATGTACATAGGTTATATGCAAACACAACAGCATTTTATATCAGGGACTTGAGCATTCACGGATTTTGGTATCTGTGGAGTGCTGGGCCCTATCCCCTCTGGATACCAAGGGATGACTGGACTAGTAAATTAGTGGGCCATTCATGACACGGTGACAGAAAAACATTTGCAATATTAAACAAATCATATTAATCTTAAATTTGTATATAGAAATATACACATGACCTGTATAAAACATGCTAGCAATTCTTTATGTTGGCAACTAGATAGACATTTAATGCTAGAAATGCACATAGACTTATGTTTTGAAATATTTAATAGGATTTAAATATTTGAAAAATTAAGTTAAAAACTCAACTCTTTGTAAATCATTTTGATTTAAAAGTTTGGTATTTATTAACTACAATCTATAACTGGCATCTGAATTTTAGAAGGTAATTTGACTATTTTAGGAAAAAGTAACTATTTAAAAATGTATATAAAATAATTATAAATGTTCACATTCAATTCACTTATTAAATAAAAATATATTTGTAACACTTTATCACCTTTGAGTAACTACAATGTATTTTTAATGTTTTATATCATTATCAAGTGAGCGTAAATGATGTGAAATCTTGATTAGAATAACATAATTAGTGATTGAGCTGAAATAAGGTGAGAAAAATAAAATGTACATAATAACTATATAATAATTCATCATTATTTAGGCCTCTATTTATTATTTATCCAAACATCATCAGCTCATCAAAAGATCACCTGGACATGTACCATGATAATTAAACTCAGTCATCTGCAATATTTTGCCAACTGTTAGTCAAGTAAAAACAATAGCTTAACACATATTTTTAAATTTTATTGCTATTTTGCACGGTAGGCAGACATGATGTATTTCATTCATCAGTTTGTTAGCGCAGTTGAAGTTTTCGGTGCTCAGATGTGTGGTTCTCGGTTGGACTCTTGCTCTGGCCAGCAGCTGCCAGGGCCAGGCCTGCCGCAGTGGTTCAGATAACCGGGGAGAGGAAGGACAGTGGGCGTGAGGCTTTGGCATCCCTGCAGGGAGAGAAAGAAAGAGAGAAAGAGCAGCGGGCTCCTGCCCTTGGCTGTTGGGGACATCTGGCTCTTGGTCCCTTATGAAACCGAAGACCCCTGTAGACCCTGCTGAAGAGACGGAGTTGAGGTGGTGAGCGTGGGACTGGGAGCAAAGGCAGGAGCCTGCTGAGTCCCGGGATGCGTGGGGAGGAAAGCCTTCTGTAGCTGGGGCTGGAATCCCTCCCGGGAATGCAGTCATGGGCCGTGTGGACAGGGCTTGCTGCAAACAGGGCTGGCAGGCCCTGCACACGCAGAAATCCCAGCTGAGGGTGGGCCAAGGCTGGGCAGGGGATGTGATTGGAAGAGTAGGTAGAAGGCTGCAAGACACCACTTAAACTAGGTCCCGGATGTCATAGAAGAGCAGGCTCCACAGTGGTAAAGGTGCAGAGGAGGTTTGCATCACCAAGTGACTAAGTGGCTGCTGACTGACTCCCCATTACCTGGCCAGGGCAAATGGTCTGTGAGGCTTTCAATTGCACGCTTCTGCTGCCAACCTTTGGCAATAGCCCTTCCTTGGGTGGTGGCCCTTCACCTACTCCCGCAGGAAGCCCAGTGCCTCACCCTGCAGCTGGGGTGCCCTCCCCTGCACACCAGCCTCATCTGCCTGGTGCCCCCTGAACTCTGCAGTCACACCCGGGGGCTGGCCGGGGCTCCCCACGCTGTTTCATACCCACATGCTGTTCCCTCTGCCCACACCCCTCCTTGTTTCCCCTCTTCTGTTTCTGGTGGACCCACATGCACCTTCAAGACCCAGCACAGTGCCACCCCCCACCCACTGCCATCCCAGAGTGGGGCAATGGCCTTCCCTGGGCTCCTCTCGCACAGAACAGACTGTGCCCCAGTGGCCATCCTTTAGTACAGAACCGATCGCACAGTAAAGGATCTGTCTCCAGGAAACTGGGAATGTTTGAGGCTCAAGGATCCTTTCATCCTTTATTCCCAACATCTGTCATATGTTCCTGGTGCACAATAAATGCTTGTTGCCTGAACTGAATATAATCTCCCTTGAGCTTCACAACACCAAGCAGAGATCGACATATTATTATTTCCTTTATGTACATAGGTTAAAACGAAGCCTCAAAAGAAGTTAAGTTTCCTGACCAACGATCTCAGTGCTAAGTCTCCTGGCTTCTAAGGCCACATACAGGACTTTATTTAGTAGAAATTGTGGGTGTAAATTAAAAGGTGCCCTTTTTTTTTAACTTAAGGAGGTTTCAATAGCTGTGAGTTCTGTTTGAAGAACAAAGGAACAAGTGGTTCTCACCTTTGAAGCTGTGGAGCAATAGCTATACGCTTTGGAATATTCCTTGGCCAATGAGAACTGTTTCTGAACCTTCTGTTTGCATAAAGTTGAGTTGGTATCATTAGTTGGGAAATAATTACACAGTGCTGAGCACTCAGCCCACAAGAGTCTTTGCTTTGTTTTGTTTTGTTTTTTAATCAACCCTTTACAGGAAGTTGGTTTTCACCCAGGTAACTGCGGCAAAATATTTATCCAGGTAAGAGAAACACTCCTCAGCCAATCAGAGACATCTCTGCTGTGTGACTTCACCTACCTCATTACCATTTACTACGCCGGCCATGTAATTACCTTCAGGATGGAGCACATCCTGTTTCTGCTTGCTCAAACTCTCTGACATTTTCTCTGACTTTCCAGAACTGAACTGAGAAATCTCAGTCAGACAGGTAACGAGACTGGCTCTTTCAGTCAAAACCCTGCCTCACAGCATGTTGGGGCACAGCCAAACTTAAAGCCATCCCTGAAGAGTTAGACACACACCCTCTTGGGAATGACCCTCAGTCCTTCAGGGAGTGAACACAGATGGGCAGGGAAATGATCACCCGGGGAGGAGGTTGCTCAACCAGGGCACAATAAATAATGGCCTGAGACTCACACAACAGCCACTCAAAGTTCTGATAAGCTAATTTTCTATCCATTGGCACAATGTAATGAATGGAAACTGGGTTAGGAGTTCTAAAGGGCCAGCCTCAAATACCAGCTCTGCCTCTCTATAGTTGTGTGACCCTGGGCAAGTTGCTCAACGCACCAAGCTTATTGTGCCATTTGTAATGTGGGGGATGACAGTATTTATCACACAGCTGGTGTGACAATTAAATAATACAGGGTATGTAAAGTGCAGAGCACAGTGGGCTAGCACTAGAGCTGGCTGTCACCAAATATGAGCTGTCTTCCCTCTTTCCGCTTCTGTCCATGGAAGCGGTAGACAGGGATTGTAAGGACCTGCTCAGAGAATGCTAGCTTAGTCATCACGATGGAACCGTGAGGCCCGGCAGTCACAAAAGCAGGAGCTGCAAATTCAGATTGCCATGAGTGTCAGGCAGGGGATGCCAATAAATACCCCCATGTGTGTGCAGGGGCTGTGACAAATAGGAGAGAACGTGCTCCATTGAGAGGGGCCTCTTGGCTTATCTTAAATACATAGTCATCCAGTCGAACATTACCAGATCTTCAATGTTTTAAGAGAAGCAAAAAATCAAGATATTTGAGTTCTCGGTTTTTAAAAGTTGAATCAAAATAAAATAAAAAGCAATACTTTACAAGTCTAATAAAACACATTCCCACAGGCCACCTGTTTGCAATCTCTATACTGGGTTACAATGCAAACAATACACGATGTAGTGGACTGAGCTTGGAAACCAATGCAAATCCTTTGGTACTTGTGTCATTTACTGTGATCTGTAATCCCGTACATAAATCAGATAATTATTACCACAGATAGCTGACACTTAATGAGCTCTTACTGTGTGTCCTCGCTTAATCCCAACAACCCTATAGGGTAGGTGTTATTATGATTGCCATTTTACAGATGGAGTTTAGCGATAACTTTCCCAAGATCATCTGTGGAAGAGGTGGAGCTGAGATCGGCTATCTGTGTACCAAATCCCAGGTTCCTCAACACCACACAACGCCTAATGCTTAAGTGACCTTGAGGAGTTAAGATAGAGAGAGGCCCAGGGAGAATGTTGGCCAACAAATTGTTTCTACCATGTCTACTTGGCATGGATTTTTAAAGTGAGATGTTGCTCAAATCTGGAAGCAGAATGCTTTCTGCCAATGGTCTTTGGCTGGCGGCCTTTTCTATTCTACATGCTCGCCCAGAAGAGTGGCTTTACATGGGCCCAACCAATAAACAGAGTGAAGCCTACACTTAAGAAAATTGGGGTCAATATTTGTTATGGCCCTTCAGTCCTGCAGACTAACAGGATGTGGGTGCAGAGGCAGTCATCAGCCGCAGAGCATGACGCATCTCCCACACACACTGTTGGCCACACCCCAACCCTAACCCACCACGCTTGTCTGCTTCGACGCTCAAGTGAGGATAGAGGGTGGATGGCGGATGCACCTCCTGGGAGGTCGAGACCTGCGGTGCTGTGGGCACGGTCCACATTCCCGTGAGCCTTAACACGTGTCGGAAATAAAATATCACCAGTAAATTAAAACAACAGAGCTACCATCTCCCACCCATCCGATTAGCAAAATTTGAAAAGTTTGACAATACCAAGTGTGCCACAGGTGTAGGGGAAATGAGAATTCTTGTACATGGCTGACAGGGAGTATAAATTAGTTCAAACATTGCAAACCATTTGGTATATTGCAAATGTGGTAAATATGATCCAGCTATACCATTTGCAGCCACCCTTGGAGGAAATGTCCCCTATATGCACAAGGAGATGTGTACAAGAAGGTTTACCATGACATTCTGTGTGATGGCCAAGAAGAGAAGAATTAATTAGATTTTGTGGCCTATTCGCACTAGGGAACATGATGCAGAACTTGAAATAAATGAACTAGATTCTTATAAATCAACATGGTTACATCTTGGGAACATAATGTTAACTGAAAAAAGAAAGTCGCAGGATGGTAAATATAGCATGTCACCCTATCTGTGACTGCTTTTAAACTACACTATTATGGCATGTTATGTAGAGAAAGCGAAAAGACGTGAGTTGAAAAACACAATCGATTTGTGATGGTGGTGACCTCTGGGGAAGGAAGGAATGAAATAGGACTGGGAAGGGGAACAAAGGGGTCTTTGACTTTCTCTGAAGCAAATGCAATGAAACACGCACGTCTGCATGTTCCTTCTGGCGAGTGGGCACAGGGTGTTTGTTACATTCTCTGTTGTCGCTGTACTTAGAAACTTTTTGTCCAAATAAAAAGAGGAATGGTGTCATGAAAAAGCATGGCCCCAGAAAGGATCCTTCCCTCCGCCTTGGCTGCACCATCTTGGCATCTTCTCATTCTGGCGCAGGGGGCTTCCTGCCTGCTGAGGGTGGCAGACATAGCCTGTCTGCAGACAGGGACCTGAGCAAGTTGGTCTATTGGATCCAATCCAATTCTGGGGTCAGTTGTCCTGTGAAAGTCCAGTGTAATTCATGATTTTAAAAGGAAGAAAGCCTAGCTAGGATGTAGAACATTGCCAGCCTTTTCTAACCTTAAAGTATACTCAGAGAAAGAGTAAAATTTCCTGATAGATCCATATACAATAAAACCCAACGTGGCATAATAAATAGGCTTTGGAATTAGACAGACCTGGACTTAAATTCCAGGATTGTTATTCACTAGTTTTGAATCATTTGGCAGAGTGACTTATCTGCATCTCAGGTTCCTCATCCTTAAAATGTGGAAAGGAATTCCTTCCTTTGTTGTGGGAACTAAATGAATGAATGAGGTATGTCTGTATTCTTAAGTCTTATCTCTGAAATCAGGGCATAATTACAATCAATAATACCTTAAAATTATAATTAGTGGTATTTTTTTCTTATCTTTTACAGTGAACAACACAAAAATATGTGTTGGGGTTTTGATTCTATTAAATATAGTAGTAGTTCCTGACCTTTCTGTGTGCAAATAGTAGCTATGTGTAAATCAAGATAAGTCAGCAATGTTATTAGGCTATGACCTAATCCATGTTGCCAACCCTAAGAAAAGTGTTCATAAGAACTTATCTCATTCCAATCAGCCATACCAGCCTCCCTAGGGAAAAAAATAAATGGGGCTCCCTCCACAGTGGAAGTTTTGACCCTAGGCAGTATGTACCCCTAAAATCAATCATTGTACCTTCAACACATTTTATGTTTCTCCTGAAAGACCGTTGGTAGGAGAGATAGGCATATTGAAAGAAAGTATTAAGTACACAACAACAGCTGTGAACAAGCCCCAAGCTCATCTTCAGATCTAGTTTCTTAATAACCAACAGAAGTATTTGCTAAGCATTTTTGAGAAATGAGAAACAATTTAGATACCTTTTGAAACATAAAAAAATGTAATAGGAAAATAAGGTCCAAATCCCCGGAAACGTATATAATAAGAACACATTGTGCTTTATATTTTTCAAAGATTTTTCATCTATTGTATTTAATATGATCATCCCAACAACTTCATAAATCAAGAGAATAAATATTATTCTCCTTTCACACATCCAACAAATGAGGCCTGGAAAGGAGTGGTTTGTTAAGATCACATAGCTGGTAGAAGTAGGAGTAGAACCCAAATGTTCAAATGCTCATTCTGGCTTTCTTTTCAGTCTACTCTAAGAGCAATCAAGAAGAAACCACTTACAAAGATTTTGTGGTCTGTTACGGGATTGCACGCCAGATATTTTATTAGGTTTCTTGCTTTTCTGATCACCCTTTCAGCCCATCTCATAAGCAACAGCCCTGAATTTCTCTTCTTTTTCTTTCCTTCCAATTCATGGACCCATAAAATCATTTCTGTATAAAATTTGACAATCTGCCGTGACAGCAAAAGCCAACGTATTCACTTTTGTCATATCCCAGCCTGGCAATTTGCCTGTGTCTTCTGGCATATTCTAATGAAATTACTGCTCAACTTACAGTATACTTCCCTACAGCCCTGAATGAATTCCCCGGCCCCATTAATCTGTATTTTCGTCTATCCAAGATGTCAATTTGATATCTTATTTTCCATTCTGCCCAATTTGCTAGTAACACAATCTGCGAAACAACACATCACATGGAAATCGCTCCTAGAAAATGTGGTCATAAACACGTGTCAAGTTTATCATGTGGTAGATTTTTTTTATACAGTTCAGACAGGATTAGGATATATGTAATTAAAAATACAACTGTGTTTTTATTTTCAAACCAAAAGGTGAGATTCTCAGATCTCTTTAAAGTAGTGATTTTAATCTTCAATAAGCTTGTTGTTATGGCCCATTGCTAGTCATCCGTCCGTTATTTTCATGTGTAGGGATGCACAAGAGTTTATTCTGTATTCCGTGGAACTTCCAGCCAAAACAATTGGCTAATAACAATTGTTACCTTTCATTGAATGTCTACTGTGCACCACGTGTTATACACTACTGGAGGAGATCAAGTATTATTAAATTGGTTTTTACAAGTGATGAAGTTGAGATTTAGAGAAGTCAAATAATTGCCTTAGGTCACCCAGCAAATAAGTGGAAAGTCAGAATTTGAACTCAAAGCCTATGCCCTTAACCACTCTGATATGAGTTTAATTCAACCTGAACTTCTATCTTCAAAAAGGTGGTTGAAGATGTATAAATCTGGAATTTTTACTGAATGTTGAGTAGCTCTTGAAATAATCCTATTAATATTAGTGTATTTTGGTTTTCATGTATTCAGTTAACTGAGACCATTTATTTTTATTCTGCTTGGTCTTAGGGATAACATGGTAAGTACCAGCAGATATGGTATTCACTCTCACGGAGTTTATAGCCCGGAGGAGACACCAGCACTAATCAAATAACCACACAAACAAATGTTAAACTATAGTTTAACATATTATACACACTTACTCGTATGAGGGAGACATCTGGTACATGTTCAGGAGACCTCACTGAATCCTGGATATTATGACAAAGGCTTCGGAGTAGGAAATGTTGAGATTCACACCCTTGGTTGTTGCTTCTAAAGTTGAGGAAACAACAACAACTAGGTTCTCCAACTGAGTCTAACAGTCAGTGCTTTTGCATGGAACCTAGTGTGTCCTCTCCTGACTGGGTCACAAGTAATTCTCTTAGAGCAAAGAACATTGTCTGCAGCCCTATTGGCTGAACCTAAGTATGTCTGCAACAGCACATTCCGTTGACGACTGGGACATGGAAGAAGGTGAGGGGATAGAATTAAGGACGACGGTTAGAATATAAACTAGGGTAACTAAGAACCGAGGACCATCACTCCCCAGCAGTGGTAGAGTTGAGCAGCTGTAACGGTTTAGTGGAAACTTGGATTACAATAATATGTTCCATTTTAGACAAAAAGATTTAAGTGATAGTAAAATATCTAAGTGGAAACACCTGGCAGATTGGGGTTAAAAAAAAGAATGAAAAAGAATGAAATATAAAATCGGGGATAAGACTGGGATGTCTACATTCAGTAATAATAACCCTTTATGATTACATAATCATCATCATTTCACTTGGTGCCTACTGTGTGTCTATCAGAGGTGGGGAACCTGTGGCCTTAAGCTTGTGGCCTTCTGGGTCCTTAAGTGCAGGCTTTTGACTGAATCCAAATTTTACAGAACAAATCCTTTTATTATAAGGAGTGCAGCAGAGCAAGATGAAGCTTTTCTTGCCTCCATTGTGCTTAAAAAAGAACAATCTTGAAATCAGAAGGCTGCAGGTTCCCCATCCATGGAACAGATAAGGAATCTGAGACCCGCAGCATCTAAGTGGCACAGCCAAGGTAATAATGCTGATTCAAGATTCAAACCCAGGCACGCTGGCACCCAAGGCCACATCCCACCCGCTCTACTGCCTCCCTACATATCATTACAGATTACAACTCCCTTGGACATCCTCTTCCCCGTTTAATCCTCACAGCAGCTGTACAGAGGAAGTATTGTTAGCTCATTTCTACCGATGAGAACACCAGGCCTTCCCAGATCACGGAGTTCCAGAACCCAAACCCACGACTTCCGATTCCAAATTCGGTGTTCTTTCTACTCTGCCACAGCTGCCCCTAAACGCTCAAGAGCTCTTGCTTTAGGTAGCACAGAGGAAAATAAGGGAATTCCCACAGGTGTCGAGGAGAAAAGGGGTGAAGGTAAAGAATGGAAAGTCAGGGGGGAAAAAACAAACGCCCAGAGAGTGCAAAACGGATATTGTTCCTTCTAGTAACAATCTGGTCAAATCATAAGTGACCCCCTGCTGTAGGAGTTGCTAAATTTGGTTGGTGTTTGACTTGCCTAAGGGCAAGTGCAAAGTAAATTCTGAGTAGAAGACCTGATTCTTGCTCTCGATGAGCTTATAATCCTATCAGGGAGAAAGAACTTAAACACGGATAAGCGCTTTCCAAGGCAATGTATGGTCCACGCCGGATGACTCGGGAAAAGGGCAGCAGGATTTCAGAAGAGGCAAAAGTCCCAGGCTGAGTTATCAGAAAAGGCTTCGTGAGGGCAGATGGGGCCTGAGTATTCTACCAAGAGAAGCATTTTGTGCTCTTGATCTTCTGTTTATTTTCAAATAGGTCTGCACATTAATCTTGAGCCTTCCTGGACCAAGATGGGAGAAAACAAATTTAAATCCTTTTTCTCCCTCCTCCCTCCCACTCTCCAAAAATGAAAGATAATGACAAATTCTCTAACCATGACATTGAGACAGTCACTTGAGTGGCCTGTTCCAAAGTTTGCAAGTCCTTTGAGTGACCCTGAAGGCCCACACTCCCACTGTTGAACTGAGTCAAACAGTTCCTGGAGGAAATCATCTGCCTTTTAGCAATCAGCACGCCTTGGCTATAGTCAAAACATCAGCCCGTGTGATTTCTGTTTCCCAAGAAGAAACTAACCCAACATGGACAACATCTGTTAAAGTGGTTCCCATTATCAATCTAAAGGAATCACAAAATGTTGATCTATGATCAGGAAACTTGGGGTTTTAAATCTCTACCTACAAGTCCAGCCATGTCAAAATATACGCCTGAAATAAAGGTCAGAAATTTTACGAGTTCCCTTCTTCCTGATGTGGAATCCCATTTCTGCTGTTGAATGGGATCTGTATACATGGAGTCCGTTAAGGGGAATTATATGCGGTACCTATAATAGGCAAATTCATAAAGACAGAAAATAGAACTGAGGTTACCAGGGACAGAGGCAGGGGACTATTGGGAGTTATTGTTTAATGGATACAGAGGTTCCATTTGAGACGATGAAAAAGTTCTGGAGTTGGATGTTGGTGATGATTGCATAACAATGTGAAGGTTCTTAATTGCACAGAACTGTACACTGAAAACTGGTTAAAATGGTAAATTTTACATTATGTATATTTTACCACAATTTTTAAAAGGAGTAAAGGAAATTTGCTTCAAAAGCAGTTATTAGAATCATCTCCTAAGGCCCATAACCAGGGTAATGGACACCTTTTTGTGCCAGACCAGTTTTTAGTAACCTTTTTGAAAATTACTATAAATGAAGGGAAGGGAGAAAAAAAGGCTTTTGAAGTGCACAATATGAAGAAAAGTCAAACTGTTTGCGAGGAGTCAGAATATGAGTAATTCAGGTGAATCATCACTGTTTCCTGGCTTATTTAAGGAACAACTCAGTTCCTCAAACAGTCTCATTCAGCCATCTAACAGAAGCACATTGAGGCTCCCAGCCAATTATTATCAGTTTAAGAAAACCAAGCCTTCAAACTATATCTCAGTACCTAGAACAGGCAATTCCATTAAGACAGAGATAAAATAGAGGCTCCTAGGGGATGGGGACATAATTGTTTAATAGGTATAGAGTTTTGGATGATGAGAAAGTTCTGGAAAGAGTGGTGATAGTTACACAGCATCATCAATGTACTTAACACCACTGAATCATACACTTTAAAATGGTTAAATTTTATTATGTATATTTTACCGCACAACAAAAGACAGGTGGGACATCTCAGCCATTTGCAATAACAATAGGATGAAGATCCCTTCTGGGAAAAAAAAAAAGTGAATCCTAAGGGAAAAGAACCAATAAAGAACTGGTAGACATGGGAGGGGGTATATTTCACCAAACCGGCTATTATGGGCGAGAGGCAGCATTTAGTCAACTCTGTGGACATCTGTCCCCAGTCATAGGCTGGTGAGGACGTGTTCAGCCAGAGTTTTCCAAGTGGCCCAGTCCCTTTCCTCTTCCTCCTCCCAAACTACTCAGAGCCCTAACTGGTCATTTTCTTCCTTCTATACTGGCAACCACCCACGTTGAATAAACAAAATACACAGGATGGAGGGGGATAGGGAGGATGAGGCACAGTTCAGAGTTAAGAAAACAAATAGCCAATGAAGCGCAAGAGACCACAATTTGATTTAGACAAGTTCAGCTATGGAAATAAGTGTCAGACGAGTCAACTGTTTCCAGATCTCAACAGTCCAGGCGTGGGGAGAGAAAACCACACCACTTATCAGAGCGAGTTCACACAGGGTGGAGTCGAAGTTAAGGGGATAGACAGGGAGAACAAGGAGAGGAGTTAAGGTCCCTTTTCATTAAGTTGTCAGAGAAAGCCAAGTGTGTAATAAAGCTCTACTGGGTACCTATTAGACGCTGTGGGTTTGGGCAGGGAAGGAGAAACCCCAAGAGCAGGAGAGGAACTGAGAAAGGGTGAGTTAACACCAATCATGACATGACTCTGGATGGAGCAGAGCAGTAAGGGTTGGAGTAAACCAGACACAGAGGCCACAAAGCCACACGGCCACCAAGAGGTTCCCATGGGCTGCCTGAGTATGAGCATCCCAGAAGGGATGCAACAGCAGGAGGAAATGTGGGTCCCAGGGAACGCAAACAAGGTCTGTCTCTCTAGCACCCTTGGCTGTTTCCAGATAAAGAAAGACCCAGATGGACCTCGTCTTTCCATGAGCTCTTCAAAGAGGCACGAGCACAAAAACAACCAGAAACCAGAGCCCATTAAAAAATTAGCTGTGGTTGGCTGTATGTAGATGGAATTAATTAAAGCCTTGTTTTCTCGGTCAGACTCATAGAGCTACAGAATGAGTTAGATGCTTTGTTTGTAAGTCGAGTCTTCTCTTTTGCAAGCTATCTGTATAGACGTTCCGTGCGTTCCTGTTACGTAGAGTCAAAATGCTGGATGTGCACTGAGGCGACACCATCTCAACATAGGACAATTTTGCTAATCACAAGTCCACAGTCTGAATGTCCCCGCCTTTGAAATGTCTATTCAACACTGGGAAAAGTGCCACAGGGACCACGGCTGCAGAAAAGAAAGCAGATCATGCAAATACGAGCCAAGTGAATACATTCAGGTAGTCCAGTGATGGCAAAGGAATAGAGGCCAGACGGAGTCCCAAAGTGCTCAGGGAAAGCAGAGTTTGGATGGAATCGATCATGGAGCTTCCTGGAGAACCAGGCTTGTAAGTGAATTTGGGAACGTTTCTTTTAAAACCAGTAATGCTAACATGAACCACAATTCATCTGAAAGAAACATATTTTCTACTCCTCCAGAGCCAAAGAACAAAAAACCCTCGGTCCAACCAGTCATATTTTCTTCCTACTAGACTTTTTTCCTTTAACTGGCAAACAGTGTGTACGACTTCTACTAGAGGATTATAATTAGCTGTGTTAAAATGAAGAAATTCATTTTAATTGTGTTCTACATATTATCAAAATGATAGAGACATCAGCAGAAAATGAGCCTCCTCTTTATACACACACACACACACACACACACACACACTCAGATTCAGAGTACGGTTTTTGCATATGGAACTCATCACTCTCAGTCACCAAGCAACCACCATGATTAGTTTTTCTATCTTCTGGTGGTTCCTTTGCATCACCTTTAATGTGGCGCTAGACTGGTTAATCTCCCAGGTCTTTTTCAACCCTCAGGTGCCATGAGTCTGTGAAGCAGGAAAGGTCTTAGATTGTCAAATGGGGAGTCCTGGCAGTGAGCAAAGGAGCCAGGCAACCCTCACCCTCACCCAACACCTACATGGGCAAAGTCATGTCCCGTGAGCTATGGTGGTGCCAAGAACGCAGTGATTGGAATAGGAGTTGGGCACAGTTGAGGTTTTCTCAAGTTTATAAAAAGTGCTATGCAAACACAACTTCAAAACATAGCCCTGCCACTGTCCACGCTGCCCCACTGCTACCGAGATTGTCGTCCCTTTAAGGCCCTCCTATATAGAAATTCTGTAGCAGTCACCATCTGTGTGCTGGTTTCTCAGCTGAAAACCTGGAATAATAATAACACTGACCAATCTCCCAGTACGGTGGTGTGGGGATTGACTCATTAAGCCCTGTAAAATGCCTTGAAACCTGGACAATAGAACACTCTGCCTATCTGTCAGAAGGAATTCACACTATTCCCTGAGGCCTGACCCAAGGGTGGAGGCTGTAGCACCTGTCACCCTTTGCTGGCATTTTGTCACATTTGGACAAAGGGCTCTGGAGTCAAAGGGCAGCTTAAACCACACACCCAATATCATGCTTAGAGGGATTCCTGGGAATTGGCTTAGTGCTGATGTTTGCCCACTGCTCTGAATCACTTCCTTTGTTCCCACAGATGGGCTCTTTCCTGATTTCTGCTCCCAGACAAAATGAGTGTGCATGTCTGCTGTGAGAGAGGGACCGTGGCTCTGGCCTCAGGCTTGTATTTCCAGGTGACATGAGGGTTCTAATGCTCCTTTCTACAGTGCAGATCCCTTCAAAGCTTCCTCTTCCTAGTCCCCACTTATTTCCTGACCCTGGCTCAGGTTTCATTTCGATATTTAACAACTTTAGGGAAACCCCTACATAGCAAGCAGATCTACCCGGATGAAGCTGAGAAAACCAGAGTGGCCCAGAGCTCCCCGAGTACATAACCGCCCAGGAATACTGTGTGATTAAAAAGTTGCTGTGGTCTTGGTGAAAACAGTTCCCGCAAACATCTGGGCTTTCTGCAGATGGTTTACTAATCCATACGCATCACTGCCAATAAGCTCTTTACAAAATCCTTTTATAGTATATTGGATGTGACAGGTCTCCAAAAATTTCAGAAGCTGCGATACTAGGTTTAATTTGCTGGCATTTGGAAAGGCCCTTAGCATTCCTGAGCACCTGCCCAGTTCCTTCTGAGTAACTTTGTGATGAAGTTGTTGTAAAAGACTGGACTTTGCTTTAAATTTGACTTGACACAGATAAAAATAACAACTACAATGAGGAATAAGTTAATTGAATCCATAAAACATGTATGTTAATGTATTTAAAATGGTAATTTAACTCTTTATTTAGATCAAACGAAAATAACATAGGCAATTAAATGAGGGTTTAGATTGTTATCTATTTTAGATGCCTGGGTTACAGCTTGGAGCGTGAACCTGCTTTGTGTGTCTAACACGAGTTGACATCTCTGAATGAATGAAATACGAACTACATAAACCACTGAATAGATTTAGTGTAATTAATACCTGAATCCCCCTTGCAAATCCTTTCAGTTTTTATGTCATCACACTAGCCCCCGGGCATACTATATGATGCATATAGTTGGTCTATAACTTGAAGAAGCTTACAGTCCATTGCATATCTGTCCATGTCTCCTCTGGCTCCTACTGTGACTCAGAGACTGCAGAAAGAACTAACCTTGATACAGCAAAGCTAATCGACCACTTAGTGGACAAATTCATGACCTTGGCCTCATAAGCATAGCATTCAATCTAACTAGTAAACTTTTTATAAAGAAACAGAAAGAAGTAATACTACTTACCCAGGAATGCTTATCCAATGTCACACAACTACAAAAAAATAGCCTGACCACACTCACATATATTATGGAGGGAGTATAAATTGAGAAACCTCTCTGGAGGATAATTTAGCACATAATTTTGACTCAGTGAATTATATTTCTAAAAAGCTCTCCAATAGATATATGCATGCATCTTTGCAAAAACACATATACAAGGCTATTTGTTGATGTGAGGTAGCAAAAATCTTAAACAACCTAAATATTCATCAATAGGTGATTGGTTGAATTAATTATGGTCTCTATATACAATGCAATACCATGCAGTCATTTTAAAAGAATTAAATAGGTCTAGATGCGATGATATGGATCAATCTCCATGAAATATTAAGTAAAAAAAAATACAAAAATAAAAATAAGATACAGGTTATATTGAGTAATATAATACTATTTGAGATTTTTAAGACATTAAAAGGATTTTGTAAAGAGCTTCTTAACATATACATAAATGAGCATATATGTATATGTGTCAAAAATGTATTATGCATACATGCTTGAATATACATAGACACACAGAAGTTGTAACGGGTTGCTTTGAATTTAGGATCAGGGATGAGGGAGACCTACTTTTCTCCATATCCCTTTGGTATGGTAGTGTGTTCAGGGACTATGGCTCATTTGTTTTGACCTTCTTTGGGCAAGTTACTTAACTTTTGTAAATCTGTTTCCTCAGTGGTAAAATGGAGATGACAATAATAGTGGTAGCTTATTAAGTGGTTGCCATGGGCCCAGGCTCTGTGCTTAATGCTTTTAACAAGGATTATTCTACCTAATCGCAAAACAACCTTGTCTAGTATCGTTGCTATCATCCCCATTTTATAGATGAAGAAAGAGACTTATATTATAAACTAATACATGGAGGATCCAGGATTTGTCTGACTCCAGAATCCACGTACTTATAGGGTAAGAAGAAGTGAGAGAAAGTGCAG
Source organism: Varecia variegata (assembly GCA_028533085.1). Taxonomy (NCBI): domain Eukaryota; kingdom Metazoa; phylum Chordata; class Mammalia; order Primates; family Lemuridae; genus Varecia; species Varecia variegata. Next base: position 20,226,010 of record CM052445.1, on the reverse strand, counting down.
GTTGAGTGTTTGGCAGTGTCTGGCGCTCAGGAAATGCTCAGACAGTGCTAAATATGATTACTGATGTTGTTACATCTTCCCTGCCAGGAAACTCCCCCAGCCATTAAAAAGATGCACCTGATTGAACAGAAACAAGGTGGCTTTGTGCTGAAATAACTGATGACATTTTAGCAGGGACGTGGCCACAGCTTGAGCTCAAACATGTGGAAGCACCTCTCATCTCCTCACTTGTGAGTGAATTGCCATGGGACATCATTAGGGAAAGTACTGTAGCAGGGTGTGTTTTTTTTCCTTCGGGATACAATGGTTTTACTGCTATTAATAACAGATGTGGCAAGGCAATTACAGACTGGAGATGGGTAATCACATCTTGCATTTTAAAGCTTAATCTGATCACCTCTAGGGTCAAGGAATTATAAAACTATCATAATGGTTAAAGTCTGTCTTGTGCCACCATTTGTGGACCAAAGTTCAAGCCTTTGGGGTCTGAAATGTAGTTTATCTTTGTTCTGCTGTGTGTGTGTGTGCGCGAGTGTGCAGGTGTGTGTGTGAGAGAAATAGAGAGAGAGATTTATTTTTTGTGCATGTATAAGGTACTCCAAAGTTCAGCCTTGGGGGGAGCCCTGTTACTCTGGCTCCCACTCAAGTTTACTTGCTAAAGTTTCTGTTGAGAAAAATGAGAAGTTGAGAGGTCTCAATTCTGCTTTCAGCTCTGCTACAATTCCCTTTGCAATTCTGAGGCTTTTACTTATTTGTGGAATTAGGGCAATCTCACAATATTTACTTATGCGTCCCCGCTGGAAAACTGAGAGCTCCCTAAAGCAGAAAGTCTTCTAGCAACCATTGAACTCAATAAACACCAAATGAATGAATGAATGAATGAATTTCCTTCCAGTGACAACATAGCATGATTCCATAAAATCATAATCTAGTGCATTGAGCTGATTCCAATGCATGCAGCAGATAACACTGACGGTAAACTTCCTTCTTATTTTTCTCTGCCCACTACTGAGACACTCTCATAAACATTTCCACCAGAATGTAAGTAGTATGTACGAAAGGAAATGATTTGAGATTTGCTAAATTTTCCTCTTCTCTAGCAGTATTGGAAATGGTTTGGATAAGGAGAAAGTATTCATTTGTAGTTGGTGATCTGCTGGTTTTATTTACACAGGGTGTGTCTGTCAACCACTTCCCGTCCATAATTGAGATGTGGCCACCCACAGCACCTGCCACCAAGGCCCCTATACTCGGTTCCCCTTGGTGAGATAAGTTGAAGAGAAGCCACTGGCTAACAATGTCTGAAGTCTTCAAGTGACACGACAATCTTTCCAGATCTGGAAGGGGAAATGACAAAGGAGGACATTCTGGTTTTTTGTTTGTTTTTATATGCATGAGTCAGACTTCTTGGTTGTAAACAACACAAACTCTGGCTAATGGAAGTAGAAGAATAATTTATCGTTAGGATTGCAGGTACACAGAATAAAAAGGATACCACCACTGGTTCCACCACCATGACTGCTAGACACTGCCTGCCTCTGGGGACCCGGCCACCAACATGAAGTTTAACTTGTCCCTTTGTCTTTTTATCATTTGATCAAGATTCAAAGTTCCAAGTTGGGTCACAGGTCAGGGGTTGGGAGACCAAGTGTCTGGCCCCTTGTGCTCCGGAGTGGGAGAGAAGGTCCCACAGGAAAGACTCACATAGGGAGGAAGTTTGCATGCTGGTCAGCCACAGAAAAATGACAGGTGTCCGCCACATCACAGTTCAGTAGTATAGCATCTGTATGCTTTGATAATACGTCATTTATAAATATGGGTAAAACCCAGTCTCTGCAGTCACAAATCCAGTACCCCAAGTGGGGCACACTTACAGTGAATGTACATAGGCTTTTTAGGAATTTTTGCTCTGAAGGCTGAAAAAATTACCAGCCAAAAGGAAATTTTAACAGTTAGCAGTTTTCTGGCACTTTACTCATGGCAATTTTAGCAGTTGTGGTTGAGCACTACATGCTACTGGCATGTCATGAAATTCCTGTGCCAGCAAGGATTAAGCCAGGGGACCTTTCGACTCTGGATCAAGTCTCCACTCCCCTCCAAGTCCGCAAAAGAGCAAGACGACTCCAGGCTTTGCTCTTCCTAGTCTGGTGGGGACTCTGGAGCTCCAGGGACACAGCTTTGGCCCTTGGCCCCAACCCCCTGTGGAAGGGCTTGGAGGCTGAGTGGTGGAAGGGACAGGATCAGTGCTGGAAGACTATAATCGGGCAGCAAAGCCCTCCAGGCAGTCAACAGACCAAGACCACGGAGGAGCCGGCCTGACTAGGGGGACAAAAACAAGGGTGGTCTCAGCACGAGCTTTCCTCATCCAAAAACAGCAAGTACCTCCAACCAAAGACATAAAAAGTTGCAGTCATTTCACTTCCAGGAATCTAATTGCAGTGCTGTGATGTAGAAATAAAGTGTTTTCCCTACACTCACACAGCAAACACAGCACTTCTGACACCAGACGTATGGGGGTTGTTTTCCCACACACCAAGCAATTCTGCAGTGGATACCAGCTGGGCGTCCTAATTCAATTCAATTCCGACACCATCCACCTGGAGATAGCACAGGTTCAGGGTTCAGTCCCACAGGACCGCCCCCCACTTCAGATGCCAATCACAAGTAGTAGGTCGTGACCTATACCTTTGACCCACTGGCTGTAAATCATGGTTCCCACAACCCCCATCTTGGTTGGACTGATTCACTAGAGCGGCTCACAGAATGCAGGGGAAAAAACACTTTACTTCTGTTTACTCATTTACAGTAAAGGATGTTACAAACGATATAGATGAACCACCACATAGAAGAGATGCATAGGGCAAGGTATGTGGGGTGGGGTGCGGAGCGTCCATGCCTCCACTGGGCCTGCCTCCCTCCAGGAACCACGTGTTCAGCTATCCAGAAGCTCCCCCAAGCCAGACCTTTTGGGCTTTTATAGAGGCTTTGTTATGTAGGCACGACCTACGAAACCATTGGCCATTGGGGTGGATTCAACCTTCAGCTCCTCTCTCCTCCCTTAAAGGCCCAACTCTCTAATCATGCCCTGGTCTTTCTGGTGACCAGCCCCCCAGGGAAGCTATCTAGGGTCCCCCAGTCACCAATCATCTCATTAGCATACAAAAGACACTTTCATCACTATGGAGATTCCAAGGATTTTAGGAGCTTTATGTCAGGGAGCAGGGACTCCAACCAAATATATATTTCACAATAGCATACACAGATGTCCTTGCACAAGTACATAAAGATAAACATATAGGGATATTCACTAAAGCATAGTTGGCAATCACAAAAAAAAAAAAAAAACTGGAACTATCCACCAATAGTTCAACATATTACTGTGTAATCATACCATGGGACAGAAATGCAGCTACAAAAAAAAGAAAGAGGTAGGATATGAGAGATATGATAATATTGTCAATAAATTAAGGGAGAGGAGCAAGTAGCAGAACAGTTTGTATAGCATGATTCCATTTGTTTTTTAGAAAGGAATGTACAAATACTCTTGTCTATGTATATAAAATACTAGAAGGGCAACCTGGAACCATGGGAATTTTAAAGAGAGGGAAGAGACAAGGAAAGGGAGACCTTTACTTTTCACTTTATGTCCTATTTCTGCTTGACTATTTACTGGGAGTATGCAGTGTATTTATCATGAAAACAAACCAATTAAAAATGCTGTAAAAGCGAAGTATAGCAGGAAAAAGGAGTAAACTTGGTCAGAAACAAGTAGGCCTTAAGAGCCGATAAATAATTTTTTCCCAAACAAGATGTCTTGCCGGAGACTGTGGGAAGGCAGGCTTCTTCTCAGTTACGAACATTTGTACTCTAGAAGGTGCAGAGGGGAAAGCATCTCTGTCTCCACCTTTTCCTTAATGTCCCTCAGAGCCAAGCCTCCACTCAACTCTGGTGAGAATCTGCCTCTACCTCCTGCCCAGGCATTTGGACATGATCTGCGAAGAGTGAGTCAGGCAGAGGAACCTTCTGGCCTTATGCCAGAGCCAGGCTCAGCAGGTGTCATTGAGGTAGGAATGCTCCCAGTGCTGAAAAGCCAGCAGTTATTAAAAGCATGAAACTAGAGTTGGGCAGACCTGATTTGTAGTCCTGAGATCATGGTGGTGAAGTTGGTGCTAATGGGTAAGAGACCAATGGAAGCTTGATTCAAACTGAACTGACCGGTAGAGTAGAAAAAGGAATGACCTGATGACACTAATGATCTTAGGTAATTCTGTCTGGGTTACACCAAGCAGCCTCCAGAACAGCTTGTATTGAAGCTTGAATGAATAGAAGGGTGTGTGGCAGTCGGGAGGGACCAGCTTCTAGCAGTGTCCCTAACTTGCCATGGACATGGGGGATTCTACCCACACCAATCTCTATGGAAACCCAGCCACCCACGGCTACAGGAGAAGGGCTGGAGGTGCATCAGCCAGAGCTGGACAAAGGCCACAGTGTTTCTTCCCCACACCAGGGGTGCTAGCACTTGCCTCCACAGACACCCTGGTTGGCCACTTCCCACTGCCCCAAATCCTCCAGGTCGAGTTCCCTCTTTTCTTCCGCTCCACTCTTCTGAGCTTCTAACAGCTAACGCCAAAGTGTTCAACACGTGGAAAAGTGAGGAACTGAACCCCTTCCTGTCCCCCCTCAACTAGGCAATCTGAAGAGCCATCATACCAGTGTCTGGAAGGCACATAAACGCTATAGGAAAATGCCCACTTCAGCCCGGGAGTCCACACTCAGACCCCTAGGGACAAGGGTGGCTGGAGGGACATCCAAGCTGCCCTGGGCAGGTGGGGGTCAAGGCTGGTCAAAGCTTCAGCTTTGGGCAGTGACCACCAAATCCGACCTGGGCTGCAGGCCCAAGACCTCTTCATCCTTCTTGCATGTTCGGCTCAGATGTGTCCCTGGCCCATCTTCCAGTGTAACCCCCACAACTACCAAGGCAAGAAGGCCCGTTCCAACTCCATCCTCACACCCCACCCCATCCCACAGGGGATCCAGCTTCGAGTCTCCTCTCGGCATCTTACAAGGCAGCCCATTGTGCAGGCCTCAAGAAAGGTGTCGCAGTGGGGTGCCCTAGCGTGGTGGCCTTCCCCAGACCCCTTCTCTAAAGGGAGGCACCTTTAGAGTGTCTGGTCTGATTCTACTTGTCTCTTGAGGACCAGCCCTCGTCCGGGGGGCGGCGGTGCGGGGAGACCGGGCGGCCAGGCCTGGAGCCTTGGCTGGGCCTGGCTGGGTCCCGCGCCCACGAGCCAGGAGCGGCCGCGCCCCCGCCCCCCACGCGCTCACAAACGCCGCTCCGCCCGAACCCTCGGCCCGGCCGCGTTCTGCAACCCGACCGGGACTCGCGGGGCCGCCCCAGCGGCTCGGCGCGCTGCGCTCCGGCCGGTCGGTGCGGGAGGACGCGCGGCCGCGCCTGCCTCGGTGGCCGCGCTGGGTAGGTAGCTGGGGGGACCGGAAGGATGGCGAGGAAGTCGAAGAGGGTTTCCTGAGATGAGAGATTACTTCCGTCCGGGCGCTGGCCTCTCTCTGGAGCCGGCTCGCGGGGGCTCGGGGAGCCGGGTGCGCGGGGTTCGAGGCCGCGTTGTGCCACCTGCAGCGCCCGGGGCGGGCCGCGGGCCCTCGGCGGGACGAGCGCGGCCCTGTCGCAGGGGCTAACGCGGGGGCATCCTTACAGGTGGGAGCACTGCGGAGCGCTCAAGCCATGGTGGCCAAACAGCGGATCCGGATGGCTAATGAGAAGCACAGCAAAAACATCACCCAGAGGGGGAACGTAGCCAAAACCCTGGTAAGGCGGGGGCGGCGCCGGCCGGGCCGAGCGGACAGCGCCGGGCGGGGGCGGGGCCGGGCGAGCGGGCCGCGTTGCAGGGACAGCCTCCCCCCTCCCCTTCCCTCCTTTCCCTCTCCTCCCCGCCCTGCTCCGCTCCGGGCGTCCGGCCCGCCCCCCGGGGCCTGCGGAGTCCGGGCTGAGAGCCCGGCCCAGGGCGGCGCGGGCTTCAGGGCGCCCTCGTGGGCGGAGAGGGCGCTGGTTGGTCGTGGCCCCTCTGGGAGTGGCTGCTTGGGCTACCGTGGAGGCGCGCAGGAGCCCCCCACCCCCACCACCGGAGAGAAGCCGGCCTTCTTGGTCCCTGGGAAAGACGGAAAACCACATCCTTAGGGGCCAATTAAGCCAACTGCGTGGCACAGGGCCTGGAACCTCATAGGTGCTAGAACGTTTGTTGAAAGAATGAATGAATGAATGAATGAATGGGTAAATGGAGACCACTTGTTATCTCCCCCGCCCAGACTCCACCCCTGTCCTCCCTCCCCAGACACACACGATTAGGTTTTCTTTCCAGCCCCTTTGTGATGATCTCCCTGGAGAAGTTGGAAGGGCTCAAAGTGGGGAGTGGGAATCGGACCCCATTCCCCTCTTTTTCCCCTTCTTTTCCGCTCCCCCCGGGCTAAATCTAAGTGCAACATCACTCTTCCTCCCACCCTGTGAGCTCAGGCTCATTCTGACGGTATAATTTCAGAGACCAGTTTATTGCCAAGCGATCTGTGCCCCAGAACTGTTGATTAAATAAAACCTGTGCCTATGCTCAGGGGTTTCTTTTAGCACAGCAGATTCCCTTCATCAGAAAATGCGAGGCCTGAGACTTTGGACATCAAAGGCATGAATTGGATGGATTGTTGGGCAGAGTCAGCCTCCAAGTCTGTGAGCAAAGGCGCCTGGGATCTATTATCCCATACCGTTAAGTGGAAATCCAGCTGAAGCTTGGGGTTTGGCTGAAAAAGCTTGCAGATTTGATCAAGCAATTCCTTTTAGCCAAAGAAATTATACTGGTTTGATTAACTGAGCAAAAAGCTGGATCTGTAATCATCACACTGGAATTCTTGCAAAACCAAGCAGTATTATGGCAGAGAAACCTTAAGATCAAACTCAACTCTACTCAGAGCTACATACACAGCTCCAGGCTTAAGTAATCCTTAAACTTCTCTCATTTAGCAATTAGATCATTTAGTTGTGACAGGGCAGCAAAATGCCAATGTGCCATCAAATTGGAACCATTTTTTCATGTAGAACTATGTTTTCCCTGTTTATTTTTACCCAGAAAGAAAATTGCTGCCCAAATTGACATTGCAAAACAATTTATAAGGGATGTTAAGGCATGCAGGATTGTATATCCCTAGGAGATCAATTCTTCTTTCTCAAGGTATCAGACCTACTAGCTGACATAGTGAAAATATCTAGTCCTGTGGCTCCTTTTAATGAACTAAAGAACCAGAGTTCAGTTGTCAGATGTCAGTTGACAACTTATCTAACTGCAAAAGTAACAGGAAAACAAGAGCTAATTTTCAGGGCTGTTTTATCCATTAGGCTCGGTAGACTCAGTGTCTGCCACCTCTAGCTTTGCAAGACCACTAGAAAATATTTGGGACCGAAAACAAAAAGTATTGGCTCCAAAATAAGAAAAGAAAATGGAAAAAATTGGAAAACACTGTTTAAATATTTAGAAAATGTAACTAGTCACCTGCCATTCAAGTCAACTCAACTTTCAGAGCTATGTTTAAATTATATTTAATGTGCAGTATGAGTGCACTTTAATAGGTTTTGATACACTATGAGGTGGGCCCTCCAAAAGTGCCTGGCGCCTATGGGGGTTTTTAAATGGCCCAACTGAATTTGTAATGAAAGCTTTCCAAATTAAGCCACAATAAATGTTTGCTTTGAATTGGTTGGAGGGGTTTTTGGTTAACTTTATTGTAAATGAATCAGCATCCAAAAAGAAAAATGAAATTCTCTTTCAAAAAGAAACTCTATAAATTCTAAATCTAATTTTCCCATTTATAAGTCAAACATGATTATACTTTGATACAAGTAACTTGCAAAAGATCACTTATTCAGGATGAAATTCAGTAAATGGAAACATATGTATAGATTCCAACTGAAAATTCAGACTAATGGTCCTTTAATTGTATGCAGATGCTTCAGTATTTCATTATTAGCTAACAGCTTAGGGGTAAATCAATATTATTTTCCCAGATAGCATGTTAATCCAAGAAACAGAGAAATGGAATAATCATTTTGTGGTTATACAGTAGTAACTTCTCCAAAATGAAGGGGAAACTTAAGTTTCAGAGTTCTGAGTTACCCTGCTGGTATCTTATCACAGGGAAAGCCATTCCCTGACATTTTGGAGCCTCAAAAAGTGGCAAACTTATGTTTGAAGTAAACTATGTTGTTTGCAGAATTGCTACTGCTTTACTTACCTTTCTCAGCAATAGAGTCAGGTTTACTTGAATTGGGATTGTGCTGGACAGTCTTTCCAAAAAATAGTAACCCAAAGCTGTCAAAAAAGGACATATTGGTATTATGATCAGCCAAAGTTCCCCAATAATGTTGATTCACTGGAGAATGTCATTCAAAAGCTTTTTGTGTTATATACTCCAAGCTCTGTGTGCTGATAATCTGTTTTTCTGCAAATGAAAAATAAAGGACTCCATTTGGTATCTGTGCTAGGCCAATAACTCATTTATAGGCTTCTGAATACACTTGTTGGCTTTGCTGAAAACTGAGCTAAAATGAATTTTTTATATGGCGTTAATGGGACCACGGCAACAGAATTGGTTTCTGGGCAAGAATGACAAATTGTCAGGAAGGAGGTGGTGGAAGCAGGTGGGAAGGGTAAATGTCACACTTTGCTCAGGTACCTTTATTTAATATCTCTGTTATTTACTTGATCTGAACTTGGCCTGGCACAGTTATCTTATGCAATTATTTAAGACTGATTTTGTCCTTGTCTGGCCAAGAGCAGCCACTGATTCCCTTATAGTGTGACCTGCCGGCATTTAAGTGGTGGTAGATGAAAGCTTGTCAAGGACAGAGAAGTGAATGGTTTTAATCCTTAGTCAAAGTCTACCTGCCATTGACACTTTAATCCATTCTTTTCTAGTAACAGAAATCTTCATAACCCTACACCAATTAGGAAGTATTAATAAAAAGACAATATCCTTGCTAGACCCTGCGTTTACTCTACCTGTCCTTAAAAATCATATTTAATGGAACTTGTATGCTTATTTGTTGTTCAATGAACATTTATCATCTCCTATATTTAAGTTTTGTGCCAGGCATTTCTATACATTGATTACATGAACGAGACATAGTCCCTGCCCTTGTGGGGTCTGCAGTCTCATGGAGAGACAGATATCAAACGCATTATCACAGAAATAAATATAGACCTACAAACTGTGACAAATGCTATCAAGAAAAAGTACATGGCCATACAAGTGACAAGTGAACCCAAGTGAGGTCAAAAAGGGAAAGCTCTCTAAGAATGTAACAGGTAAGCTGAGAACTAAAGAATTTTGTTGACTTATTTATCTATAATGAAATAAGGGGGTTTTTTTTAGGTGAAAAGCCAATTTTTATTTACATGAGCCTAGAACTTAACTTGATTTTATATATAAATACAACACATCATAGGTTTTGCAGTTTTAATATATGATAAATTTTACAGGAAAGCAACTGCAATGAAAATCCAAGGAAGATTATACTATTTTATTGTTAGAAATTTTATTACAACTTGCTCAACATTTCAGAAAATTACATCCTTGATGACAGCACCACTCTTTTTCTGGCTTTTTATTTATTTTATTTTTAGAGACAGAGTCTTACTCTGTCACCCAGCCTGGAGTGCAGTGAGACTTCAGTGCACTGCAGCCTCAAACTCCTGGGCTCAAGGGATCCTCCTGAGTAGCTGGGACTACAGGTACATGCCACCAAACCCAGCTAATTTTTTTTTTTACTTTTTGTAGAGACAGGGTCTTACTATGTTGCCCAGGCTGGTCTCAAACTTGTGGCATCAAGTGATCCTCCCACCTTGGCTTCCCAAAGTGCTGGGATTATAGGCGTGAGCCACCACTCATTTTTTTGAAACACTAATATTACATACCTTCAGGCTGAATGCATAGCTGCATCATATGCATATGGATATGAACATACTTTTTAGCCCATATTTTATAATGTCAAAAGTAATTTTAAAATGTCAACATTTAACTGAAATCTGAAATCAGGTTTTATGATTTCAACCACAAATAAACATTTGTCAATATGGCTACCAACATGGTTTTCTTTTTGTGTGTATGTGAGAGCTCTTTATAATACACACTATTTTTTGCTCAGGCTCATGAGAAAATAATTAATGAGTCCTTTGCTTTTATTCACTCTTTTTCTTCTCCCTTTTTATTTGAGAAATTGACTGCTTTTTTGATACGTCTCTCAGAAAATATTTGTTGTTGCATCGATTGGTTTGGTTTTAAAAGGTCCAAGCCCTACCTGCAAATATACCCAGTGGCGTTGTGGTGGGACATTCTTATCATGTCTGTGGTTTTGGTTTGAGAAGAGCAGGAGGTATGCAGGGCTACATTTGTGCAGGTTCACCAGTCCCCTTCTGCTTCCTAGAGAATGCAGGGACTTCTCCCAAGTGCAAGCTTCGTCAGAGCTTTTTTGCAAATTTTGCCTTACTCATATCCATTCATGGGTGCTGTGGTGCTTCTGTTGTTCCAAGGATTTCCATTTGACTCATTTCCTAATTTTTTTAGTATATAGAAGATTTTGAGAAAATATCTGTGCTCCTCTGATCCTGCTTGGAATTCACAGATGCAGGAATTAAACAGGAATCTATTCATGGAAAACTATCCAGGCTCTGCAAAAAAGCAGACCTAAATTTGAATCCCAGCTCTTGCTCAAGTTAACAAACTTTGAGTCTCAGTTTCTCAACTTCAAAATAGAAACAATAATACTTGCCTTGCACAGAGTCGTACATGCCAGAGATAATGGTTGTAGACTGCCTAGTCTAGTGCCTGACTGACATAGAGCATGTGTTCAACAAATGGAAGTAATCATTAATATCATTTTGGCTCCAAAATGACTATATTGGTTTATGTCTTTATACCCTATCTGTCCCCCAAATATTTAAGACCACCAAGTTCATTCAGTTACAAGGGCATTAATAAAGTTATAAGGTTACTGATAGATTTTACAAACCTATTTCAATCTTTTATAATTGACTTTATTCGTCTCTGTCTGCCCACTGAGGGTTGAGAACAAGTCTGTCTCATTCTCGACTCCCCAGTACCATGTACGATGCCTGTAGTACTCAATAAATGTTTATTGAATCGATGAACCTAATCTTACTTTTCCCATTCCCTTTTAGAGGCCACAAGAAGAGAAATATCCTGTAGGACCATGGCTGTTGGCACTGTTTGTTTTTGTTGTCTGTGGCTCAGGTATGGGTGTTTCACTGAACTTATATTCCATGTTCTCCATTGTACTTCCAAAAACACGTTTTGTTCACAAAGTAAATAGATGAAAAACACAGTGGTCTGAAATTCAAGTTTATCAACTGCCTTAATTAAGCCTTAATCTGACTGGGTTTTGATTTAGTTTCTATTCCAAATATGAGTAGGACAGAGTTCATACACTATCAAATCATAATCATAAAACGATTATACTGAGCAATTAAATTGGCTTCTACACTATAGAGGTCAGTGAAGCCTGTGTGTGAAGACAGAGCCTAAAAAGGGCATTAGAATGGAAAGTGGAGCACCTGTCTGCCTGAGATAAATCCACATTCCAGAGCAAGGGAGCGGCCTTATATGCCTTTCCAGAGAAAGTTCTGTGAACTCCTGGGTAGAACTGAACCTTTGACCTGAGCCTCAAGTCACCTGATACACAAGTTCAGAGAGCTTTACTTAAACACATGCAAACACACACGTACACACAGTCACGAGGGAGATGAGCAAAAGCATCATGCAGTTGTTTCTAGTTAAATGCTGTTGTTGGGAGCGTTGGCATGGTGCCTAGTCCCCATGTATTGGGTCTTAGAAATACTAGTGAGTGGAGGCCACTTCTAACTCCGGGGCACACCTGCAGGGTTCCTGTCCTCCGTGATCTCACTGTTGCTCAGGGCAGGGAAGGCAAGAAGTCCACATCTTCCTGCTCAGGCTTAGGCCTCCAGGAAGACATCCTCTGTCCCAAAGACAAGAGAAGCCCAAGACTAAAGATAGATCAGTTCCTTTGATCTTCAAGAGATCACACTTCCAAGGAAACAGAAGCTCTTAGAAGGAAGAGGGGATCTGAAGTGCTTGGCATTATTGTTGCTCGTGGCTCAAATATTTTAAAGATGATTTGGCATTCCAAGATGAGAAAATCTTCCACTCAAAGAAATAAAGCTCTACCTCATTCCCAAAGATGTACTCTTGAAAGAAATCTTTTGCCCAATGTAGCAATTCCCTCATCACTATTTTTAACAGATGTTTGCCTAATCTCTGTTTGAATACTTCTGAGGATGGGGTGCTCACTTCTTCAAAAACCCTATTCCATTTCTGTATAGTTCTAATGTTATTAGAAATGTCTCTCTTGTTTTTTTTTTTTTTGAGACAGAGTCTCACTCTGTTGCCCGGGCTACAGTGAGTGCCGTGGCATCAGCCTAGCTCACAGCAACCTCAAACTCCTGGGCTTAAGCGATAGAAATGTTTCTCTTGTTTTGAATTACACTATGCTGTCGTCTCAGTAGTTCAGGTCTGGAATCCTAGTATAACACAGAATGGACTCATTATCTTCTGAGCATCTTGAATCTTCAGATATTTTAAAGATGACTGCCTGGTGGTTTCTTCTGAAAACTAAACTTTCCTAGTTCTTCCAACCTTGCCTCTTAAGATATGGTTTCTAGACGCCTCTTCTGGATACACTCAATGACTCCCTTAAAGTGTAGCACTTGCCACTGTAGCAGATGGTCTAGAAGTGGTGTGACCACCACAGAGGCAGTAGAATTGTCACTGCCCTTGATTTCACCCACCACTCTGCTTTTGCTCATATGACCTGGGCTTGCAGTTACTTTAAACAGTCGCACACATCCTTGACTCACGTAGAGCTGGTGGCCAGCCAGGCCCCACCCAGCTCTTCCTCACTATACTTCCTGCAACCTCAGAGATGCATCTGCATACCCCCTTATCCCAAGGTCTCCAGGTCTCCATCGCATATTGTTTTGTTTTACTCATGGGCCTCATATACATTTGCAATTATTTACTTATTATCTAATTCCCTCCACCAGGATGTAAGCTCAGGGGAGGAAGTGTTTATTTTCCACTAAATTTGTAGATCCTAATATAGTATTTAGCACATAGTGAATGCTCAGTATGCATGGATGGATGAATGGATGGAAGGACAGATGGATGGATGGATGGATAAAGCCAGATAGTCCCAGTACTGTAGATTGCTAATTGACCTTACATAAGAGCTTCATGATTATTTCTATTAAAATGTAATTGTTGGTTGTGAGTTTTTTTAACTACAGAGTGTTCATAAAGTTTGGAAACATAAACATATAAAATAAGTAGCTTACTGATGTTACATTATAATATACAATATGGTCAGCGACATTACACGATGTAGTCAGTATACTGTCCTTCATTGGCAATGCATAGTTGAAAGCATTGTACAAAGTTGCAATGGATATGGTACATTAATGCAACATTTCCATTAGTACCTACATATTCATCGGTGATGCATTGCCTCAGATGGTATGTCTCTGATTTTCACCCCAAACAAAATAAAGCAAAACAAATAAAACTGTGCCATTAGCATGCCACAGATAAATCAAGAAAATCAACTTATACCAAAAAAGTTATCTATGTTTTCAGGCTTTATGACCAGTCTATAGATTGTTGAATCTTGAACCTTGAGCTTTTGATCTAATTATCTTCTTTCTCAGCTTTGTACTCTCTGAAAGTATATTATTCCGCCAAGCCATTGATAAAAGTCTAGACTTAGAGAAGCCCACAGAACACAATTAGAGACAACCTCTTTCAGGCTGACTTTGAACCTCTAGGCAAAACTCATTCAAACACTCATCATGTCTCTAGGGTCCCCTCTGTGCCGGCACAGTGAAATCCAGTCCCCTTGGGGAGCTTGCAGGTGCTGAGGGAGGCAGATGAGGAAGCTGTCAGTTGTAGCCCAAGGAAAGGACATTTCCATAGTGACAGCAGAGAGCTCAGAGTGCTTTGCCAGCATAGATAAGGGACTTCTAAATCATATTCGGCAGAAGAGAAAGTTTCCAAGAGGAGGTGCTGTTTAAAACACAAACAGGCAGACAGAGGGTGTAAGGACGGTAACTCCACACGAGGGAACACTGTGGCAAAGGCACGGTGGCTGCAGATAGCATGCCGGGCTCAAGACTGTAAGGGGTTCAGAATGTCCACAGCTACAGGGGTCTCCAAGCCCAGAGATCATGTGCCTGTATTGTCAAGGGTCTGAATAGATACAGAGCCAATATCTGTTTCTTTTTTGGCTTCAAGATACACAGTA
>CM052445.1:20148739-20211124 GCA_028533085.1 Varecia variegata | reverse complement strand
GCTAGGATAGTTGAAGCCCTCCTCACTGGTCTGTCTGGCCTCTGTTCCAGATTGTAATCCAAAATAGGGAAGGTCCCCTACGTCTCGCATCTGCCCGACCGTCTGCAGCGTGCACGCCTGCTGCCTGTTATGCCTGCACGTACACTGGAGGCTCTTGTGGGATTTCCCACCTCCTTCCTGTCCCTATTAGTTCTCTCTCCTTCCAGCAAGATACACCCCTATGACAGGCCCAAGCTGCATTTACCAAGTCCCAGTGAGACCTTGGCGGTCATCTGATCTTTGAGTTCATGGGGTCGTTTACTCTTATTTTCTATATTTTTATATAGACACTAAAGAAAAAGGTGAAATCTTCTAATATTAATGAAGATGCTGCTCATTGATCTGAATCTCTTGAAAGTCTCACTTGCTTTCATTACCTTACTCTATTAACCCACTTTTCTCATTGAGGATTGGTTGGGTGAGGTGCTGGCTTTTAGTGCCGGTGTACCCAGGGTGTATAAATACTCAGGCAGGCAGGTAGTAAGGAAAGCACATTTTATCTGTTTCTCTAGCTATATTCTGGGAAGGAATTTGGGCTGGTAAAACTTGCCATTTAAGTGTATGCCCACTTACTGGTCTCCCTTCACTCCATTTTATGTGGAAAAACAGGTTAACAAGTCTGTAAAGAGTCTACAGGACCCTTTGACTCTGGGGAGTCACGTGTCACTGCGGTCACTCGAGCCGTGCATGCTTCTCAGCTTCTTTCCTGTGGCCTTCCTCATTCTCTGCACGTGCCTTTCATGCCTGCGGTGCTGATAAGAGTGAGATAATGAAAAGGAAGGAAGAAGGACCGGGAGAGCAGTGAGGGGACAGTCTGGGAACCCCGAGACCCCTGGCACAAACACACACCCAGGGAATGCCTCTCCCGACACTGAGAAACCAGATGGGAGCCACGGACCTCCTGGGACTGCGCCAGGCCTCCCAGATCCCAGCGCAGCCCAGCCCTGCTCATGCTTGATGGTGACCTCTAGTACATTCCACCTGGGAGAGGGAGCGTGGGGAGGTTATATAAATACACCCTCTTTAGGGTAAGTCAGTTTGCATTTTCCGTGTTTGCCAAAGGTCTGTCAGGCAAGGGACTTTAAAAACTGACCAGTTGGCAGTAGTGGGATAAAAGGCCCCAGAGGGGAGGATAGTGTTGGAATCTGCCCAGGTGTGGGTTCAGAGCCTGGATTCACTTTGTCAGCTGAACGACCTTGGCTAAGTAAGTTACTTACTCTCTCTGTATTGATTTCCTTATCAAGAAAACAGGGATAATGAGATGACCTCCAGGGTTGTCCTGACACTGAGTGGTTCTGGGGATCTAGGTGCTGGCCCCATATATAGCAAGCACAAAACCTGCAGCCACGGTCACCACCACTTCTGTCCTTGCAGCCCTCATGGGAGACAGTGGCACCACGGGACTGTCGGCCGTACTGTGGGGCACTTCGACTCCACACACCTTTCATACTCCCAGGCTGGCATTTAATTGGCAGACTCAGTCTCTCACGTTGGTCTTAATCTATCAGAAAGCCGCGGGCCCTGCCTCTGTACTCCACGGCTGGGTGTGAGCAATTTAAGTGATGACACTTGGGGGTGCCCGAGACTGTTCTGCCATATGATAAAGCATTCAAGTCTCCCCACGCAGGAAGGAGGAACACCAGCATGCAGACCCAGATCAATGAAGAGCAGTTTGTACTTTAAGTCGAATATCAGAAAAAAATTGTCAGTTTTATTTCCTTAAAGCAACCCTAATTTACTGCTGTTTTGCTATAGACGTTTTCTTTGTACGATGCAAAAGCTTTGAGAACAGTGTATTCTTTTGAGACATGATATTATCCAATTAGAACATCTCAGGGCATATCTTGTTTTGTTTCATTTTGTTTAATTTGGTAACCATCTTGACTTTTATTAATATTATATAATGTGAGAAATCAAAAACCTATTTCTTAATCAAATACCTCCCCTCAGATTATTATTCCAAATAGACCAGAAACTTCTTTTCTTTTTTCTTTGTTTTTTTCTTTTTTTTTCTTTTTTCAAGGTTGATCAAGTGAAGCAGTGGAAGTGGAGTAGAAACTTCTTGTTCAAGCCATAACCGGGATTTTGTTTTGCTTGAGCCTCTCTGACCAGCTGGCTTTGTCTCTACCTGATCTACTAGGACCCAGATCCACATTGAAGCTAAGGGATTTAGGTGCCCCCTTAAGAGACTTTGCTTTTTCTCTCTGCCCTTTTTATAAAAGCTTTATCTTCCATTTCTGCAGGCAGGGAGGCCTCTCTCCAGATAAACAGCTCATCCTGGCTCTGCCAGTCCTGGGTTTTGAAACCTGCTTCTTTGAAGAACTATTGGATAGCTTCTGAAGAGTGCTTGTTTTTTATCTCGAGACTCAGAGACAACCGTGATCCGGAATGTCTGTCTGAGACTGTTTCCCCACAAAGATGCTGTCACATAGATATGCCAACTGCTATCTTCACGAGACACTTGCAGGCGTGGTGTGCTTCCCCAGACCATTAATGGACCTAGTCTCTGCTGCTCGTGCTCACCCCTGGGTTTTGCCTCTATCCTTTTGTCCTCAGCTCTTTAAAGAGCCGTGTTGAGAAGGATTCTCAGGCTACACCAAGGCTCAATGGGAAAATGGGCTGCAGTTGATTAGTGATGTCTGTCCTGAGCATGGTATAGTCGGCATGGCCATGTCCCCATCTTTGCTATCCCTGGCCTAAACTTTTTATAATGTTAGTGCCATGGTGTTCACAGAGCAACTGTCCAGGGTTTTCTATTTTCCTCTTTGACTAGATACCTTCTAGACTTGGTGAAATGAGGTCTTTTCCTTAATATGCTAGCTCAGACAATTTTGTTGTTGAGAGTCAGTATATATATGTTTCTTGTGGTCTCCTAGTATTACTTCTTCTGAGCCCTGGTTATGATACTGTACGTTGACAGGGAGCAGCAATCTGAAACAGTGCTCTTTGCAACATGATTGTATCCTTCATCCTTCAGTCACAGTTTCAACGGAGATCTGTGGAGTCACCATTTAATTCCCATCATCCTTTGATTCTTAGAAAGAAACTCTTAAATACCAGCCAGGCCCCAGTTCCCTCCCTCAGACTCTCTCTCCCTCATGCATTCCTCATTTCCATTTCATTTCTCTCTCTCTGGCCAGCTCTGATACTCATTTCCTAATTAGAGATTATATGAGAATTTCAGTGGTTACTGAAGCCTGGATATTCCTGAAACTGAAAAGAATTTCCATCAAAGGGAAACCTCTAGAGTAATAGGATTAACTACTGACTGTTATTTTCTTCATAATTTTCTATATTTGCCAAATTTGTCAATACATATACATTACTTTTATAATCAGAAAAATATTGTGTGTTTTAAGAACAAAAAAATCTAGACTAGTAGTGTTTCAGCCTTTTTTCTTTTTTAAAGCTGCAGAACTCTTTGTTCAAATCAGAGGGAAACAAATGAAAGAGCAGCTGTTCTGGTTGAAGTGGGGTATGTGTGTATGTTTGTGTGTTTGTGTATGTGTGTGTTTGTATATGCATATGTGTGCATGTCTGTGTGTGTGTGTGTGTGTGTGTGTGTGTGTGTGTTTAGGGCGTACCTCCCTGTGTTGCTAGATAATCCAACTTTCTTGTCTGGGAAGTCTTTGCCCATCAAATAGGAAATTGTGCCTGGGCCGGAGCTGCCCTCTGCTATTACAGAGTTAATGCCTTTCAGCAAAGGGCCTGCCAGGTTTATCTGGCACCAGCCCTTGTGAGTCGCTCCACCGTTTCTGGGCAGGGACATTCCTTTTGTCTGTCAGTTAACAGACTGTACTTTTCTCCTGTATTCTCCAGGGACTCTGCCCGCAGGAGGGTGAGGATGGGGGAAAGAGAGATCATGTCACAGACGGGTACTTTTTCAGGACAACCTTTCTAGAACAGATGTGAAGAAGTGATTCTCTGAGATGTTTTTGGCAGGACCCGAACTCCTGCTGCCCCCAGCCTCATGTTTCAGATGGTCCAACTCTCTCCCTGTGTGGACGCACTGAAGGCCTCTCCATTTCTGGAAGGGCCACACTCCCATATTCTCTAAAACTGACGGTTTTGTTAAGGATGGTGTGGAAGAGGGAAGGTACTTAGTCATGCATGTGCCAGGGACACACAGGAGGCCAAAGAGCCACACCTCTTGGTGCTCTCTGCCCCCTACTCCCTGTGTGGCCCTTGTGTGGCCACCAGTCTTGTGGTGAACTGTCTTTGAGCCCAAAGGTTAAGCAGCCACAATGGAGCCTTTTGTAACAGCTAAGAAACTGTCCTCTCTGAACTACTAGCTGCTCTCTGCAATCTTCCAGGAACACAAGATTTGAGGAAGGTCTGTATTTGGGGGCATGTTGGTTGAAAGCCACCAAATTAGCATGTCCACATGTCACAGCGGGGAAGTTAACGCGGTTGCTAAGAGCTCTAACTTCAGGGCCAGATTCCCTGGGTTTGAAACCACCTACTGGCAGTGCCACCCTGTCCAGGTTATTATATTACTACACCCACTCTAAGCATCAGCTCTCCCATTCTTAAAGAGGATGGACGGTGCTGGTACCTCACTCCTGGGAGCCTCAGGACTGCCGATCCTCAGGATTAGCTGAGACGATGCATGTGAAACGTTTCATGGAGTCCTGGTAATGGTTCGATAAATGTGAGCTGTTGCTGTAATTATGTCTGTGGCCTTGCTCACACGGCTGCCTCACCTCTTGACCTCCCTGGGAAGGTTGGGACCAAAGTTCTGAATGCTACGAGGAAAGAAAGATAAAATGTTGCCCCATTTGGTGGCTTTGCTTTGTAATGGCAAGTAAACTGGTAGTGGGGGAGCAAAGCTCCAAGACACTGAGGACTCTGCATGCACCAAGACCAGCTGCCACCTGGACAGGCAGAGGACAGGGTTTGTAAGCCAGCAGGTCACTGGTGTCACCTCTGCAAGGACAACTGGAACCTCTTCTCTACCCCTAGAAAGACCTATTTATAAACTCGCCCATGGAGGATGAGCAAGATCTGTGCACGTAACTATTTTGGCTACCATTTCTTGAGGACCAATTTATTGTAATGCCAGGCCTTATACTTACATTTCTTCTTCTAGTCACACAATCCCTACAAAGATGCTATTACATTCATTTCTCCAGATCACAAAACTGGGGCTCTCAGAGGAAATCTGCCAATGGCCCACAGCTAAAAAGTAAGAGAGCTAGTACCCAAACCTAGTCCTTTGAGACTCCAAAACCCACCTGCTTTCTAGCACCCTGAATTCCTTCTCTCTTACTATTTCCCTAAAAGTACTATGGAGCAAAAGTTTTCCACCAACTTTAGGCCTTTAGCATATGACCATGTATTGAAAAGAGCTTCTGTTAAAACATCCTGTTTTTCTGGTTCAAAAAGGTGAGTTTTCCAGACGTTCCAGATGTACAGCCATCCTGGGTCTTGACCCAACCACAAGCTGCCTCTTGATTGGGCCACTGGTGCCCCACTCACCTTACTCTTTTCTGGGCACTTGCTCCAGAACAGACATGAATTCACCATGCTTGCAGGTCAACCGCGTAAACACTGGCCTTTCCTGGAGACTGCCAGAACTTTCTCGAAACTGTGACACCCAGAGGGGTCACTCCCCCACACATCCTGAGACTGGCACGTGGGATGTCTGAGGAACTGGACGGCCCTGGAGGAGAGACTGAGGCCGTGCACCTGCTCTGGAGCGCCTTCCTCAGGATCTGAGATGGACAGTCTGGAGAAGACGTCTCATCAGCCCTCGGCTCCCTCAAGGTGACCTTGGCCTCCCTTGCTATGCCACCCTCTGCCCTGGGTCCTGGTGGAGCACTTGAGACTGTGTACAGGCTCTAACTCAGAAGAGTGCTTCTGCTATTTTAATGTGGATAGAAGGCCTCACATTCTTTGCTAATAACATCTGGTTGTTAACAGCACCTTCTTGCCCTCACCTGTCTCTGGCATCTCTCTATTTCCTTCTTCTCCATCTCTGGAGAAGCTATCAGAAAATGGTATCTTGCCTTTGACTTCCTTTGTGCTGATTCTTTTCACTTACTGATCCACCTGGCAATGTCTTGTCTTGTAATGTTTCAACTTGTCGCTCAGGGGGCCCATACTTTTTCATTTCTTTAATGAAAAATAATCAAAGTTTTATGATTTCGAGGGTTGTCTTATCCTCCTAAAACATATTCATTCCTCTGGCCTGTCTTAATCTATCTTCTTGCAACTCCCTTGATCTCTCTTATCATAAACTATTTATTTTCAATAAAAGTGGCTTCATGAAGCTTCCTATTGTCTGCTGGGGTTCCAGCCTTCTGACAGTTTCCTACTGGACCCACTCGTCGTGTCACCCCTGTGTCCTTCTGGCATTCCTTCTTAGCTGGGGTGGGCCAGTCCCCAGAGTGAGAGTCAGCTGGGATAACCCAGCTTCAGGCCTTTAGGAATTCACGGTCTGTCTTGACTTTGCTCCTCCTTCGAGGACTAAGCTCTTGGGACATTTGGATCTAAAAGAAGCCATTTGATACAGACCCTTTTGTTTCACAAAGTAGTCAGTTGAGGTTTTTAAAATGTATTTTCCTCTGTGCTCTTTGAAATCATTCACCTTTCAGTCATTCAATAAATATTTACAGAGGATCTGTTTAATACTTTGTGCCATACCTGGTCCCTGTTCTCCTAGAGCTTACAGTCCAGTGGGAAAGAAAGATGAGTTAATCAAGCAATCACACTAAACCATGTCAATTTCAGCCTTGAAAGCGTTTGAAGGAGAGGCACATAGGGCTGTGGAAGCGTATAGTGCTCTTGGGAAGTGGTTCTCAAAGTGTGGTTCCTAGACAAGCAACGTGAACATCACCTGTGAACTTGTCGGAATCACAATTGCCAGTCCCTACCTAAGAAGCTCAGGAGGGGAGGGGTATCCAGCATCTGTGTTTTAGCACATCCCAGGGAGACAGTGATGCACTCTCGAGTTTGAGAACCTCTGTTCCAGGTGGTCAAAGAAGGCTTCTCTGAAGAAAGAACTTTTGGGTTATGAAGGAAGCTAGGGAACAGGGTGGGGCAGAGGAGGAATTATTTCAGACAGAAAGAATGACATGTGTAAAAGTCCCGTAGTCGCAACAGGGAGCTTTTGAAGACGTGAGGGAGCACCCCAAGCAAGAGGAAAAGCAATGCAAGATGAGTCTGACCAGTGCGCAGGGGCTGGGATAGGCAGGTTATGGAGACCTCATAGGACTGGCAATGGGAAGCCTCTGATGTGCTTTAAACACAGGGGTGATGCCATATTATTTGCTTTTATTTAAAGGATAATTCTAGCTACCGTATGGAGAAAGGATTGAAGAAAAGCAAGAATAGAGGTCCTTTTCAGGGGCCTGAGGAAGGACGATAGTAACTTGAACAAGGGTGGTTCTGGGGGGCTGGAAAGAAGGGTGCATAATCCCAAGATTCTTAGGGCAAATCCACAGGTCTTGTTCACTGAGTGGAGGTGTCAGGTGGGACTCTGGTGTTTTGGGTTGACATGCAAAGTGGAGGATAATGATCCACTTTTGGCAGTGGAAAGAGATCATGGGGGAAGGTCCTGTTGAGTCTGGGGTGCCTTTGAGCCCCCCAAGTGTAGACAGCAGTTAGGTGGGAAGGGTACGCTAGAGCGCAGAGAAGTCAGGGCTGGAGATGCATCTGTCAGCAGCAGCAGCTAAGTGGCAACTGAATCTGTGGGCGGGGATGAGTTTCCTGCGGAGCAAGAATGGAATGAAGAGAAGAAAGCCCGGGAGGCTCAGTGAGGAACTTCAGCGCTCTTGTTCAGTGTCGGGTGAAGGACGATGACCCCATCAAACAAGCTTAGAGGAAAGAGCCAGAGGGAAGGAGGAAATCTAGAAACTAGGAGACCACGCGCCACAGAGGCCACGGCAAGAGTTCCCAGAGGGAGGACGCAGGGGGAGCAGGAGGCGGCAGAACACACCAGTGGCCCTGAGACACACAAAGGTCATTCGTGACTTCAGCAAAAGATGTCTCAGCAGAGGAAGACGGCAGAAGCCAGAATGAGGCGGATCGAGGCAGAACTAGCAGGAAAGAAAGTGGAGAGAGTGAGTGTAGACAGCTCTTTAGACGTGCTGGTGAGGAGGCAGACGGGGCCAGGCGACGCGGAGCCAGGCGGATCGCCCCGGTTTGTGTGACTTGGCAATGGCCGTGCAAGCCTGTTGAAGCCTGAGGACTTCATTGAAAGGGGACATTGAGAAAAAGAGAAATGTGATCCGGCAGGGGTGGGGAACCTGCGGCCTCGGGGCCACACATGGCCTCCTGGATCGTTGAGTGTGGTCTTTTGGCTGAATCCAAACGTCACAGAACAAATTCTTTGAATAAAGGGATTTGTAAGTCTGGATTCTGTCGAGGGCCGCACTGGGGGATCTGGAGGGGCCAACTGTGGCCTTGAGGCCGCAGGTTCCCCACCGAGGGCAGGATCCTAAACACAGGCGGGAGGGTGCCAAGGCCTGTCGGTTCGGCAGTTCCGATCTGGCTTGGACTTTTCTGAACTTCTGCGACCTGCCTGCACCCCCAGCCTGCAGTGCCGGCCGCCCGCCCCTTCCTGGCATCTCTGCCCTCTCCTGCAGCCCGCCCGGCTGTTTTCTCAGCTTTGTTCACCCACTGTTAAGTTATTAGCTTGTCAGGGTCTAGACTCCCTGCTTCCTTTCCCTCTTTGAACTCACTGTTGGCTATCTTCCCGCTGGCCCTCTCGGAAAGCCAGCATTTGCAAGGCCGGGGTGACGCTGCGGGTCAGTGTTGGCAGGCACACAGAGCTACAGCTCAGAATCGCTGTACAGTGTGGAAGGCTTCATTAAAGGCATTGCTACAACTGAAAAGGAAATAACAAACACAATCCTCTCACCATTATCGTAGATGTGGAGGCAAACGGTGAATCTAAAATACCTTTTATTCAAAGTAATTTCTCCAAGAGTGTTTGGTGTTAAGGAGTCGCCTGTAAACATGTTAGGGACCATCAGATTCTTACATGTTAATTCATGGGTTCACTTAGGATTCAGAATGATCTTTAACTGGTTTTTAAAGTGGACTCAAAGAACTAGGTAAGTTGTTTTTATGTAAGTGTTGCTACTCTGAGACATGCAAATTTTGTCAGATTCTTCAGAGAGATTTGCAGCAGTTCCTTAAAAAGAACTGAGTGGTTTTTTTATCATTACCTAAAACTGTTGAAGTCATGGATTAACTTAATACAGGGTAGACGGACGGAGACACAGACTGTTTCCTATTTGTTGACCTATGTCCCACTGATCATTTCTTGTCTAAGGGGCAGGGTAAGTGAGAAACATTTTCACTAATATTTTCAAGCATCTATTTATTATCATATTTATTCCTTGCCATCCCTTAGGTACTTAGTATCTACAGTATTACAAATAGATCAGGGCTCAGAACTGTGTAGTAATTTCCAAGGTTCCCACCTTTGTAGGGTGGTAGATAGTACAAGTGCTGGTCTTCAGGCTCAGTGGGGACAAGCAGCAGCCACTGTTGTAGTAACAGTGATGCCAGCGAAGCTCCCGGGTGTTGAATTCTCAACATCTGAGGACCCTTCCTATACGTCATATGGCTTAATCCCTATGACAGCCCTGCAAGGACCACGATCCTCATTTTACAGAACAGCAGACAGCCTCAAAGAGGTTAAATTATTCCCAGCTATTCAGTGATGAGCTGGGATTCAACCCAATTCCATCTGACCCTAAAATTCTGCTCTGAAATTGGCTTGTTTGTTAAGATTGGGGATGGCTCCCTCGTCCCAAGAACAAAGTCTGAGGCATGGTAGCCATAAATACTTTTTCCTAATGTTGAATATGCAGCTGCCTCCTGGCCTTCCTATTGAGCCAGAATACAGAATGTTTACATTTTTACTCCTTGTCACTCTTGGTAGGGGAGGACAGAAATGTCAGATATATCTACAAGCTTATAAATTTTGCTAGGGTTCTTTCTCTTCCATCTAGCAACTCCCCTTGTCACGACCCACCCAAGAACCCCAAATGAGCCAAGAAAACCTCTGAGCACAGCCAGGATTAAATAGCACAAGTTGTTGAACTAAGTCCTTCACTGAATCTACAGATGAATCCTTCAGACACGCACGGAACAGATTTACTCGGATTTGACTCATAATTCTAACAGTCTGTTTTCAGCTCAGTCTACAGCAATAAAATAATAGAGGGCCCACTGCAGACAGGTATAGTAACACTAGAGATGCAGCCAGAGATAAGAAGAAAGAGATTTAAAAAACAATAAGAAGCAGAAATGAGAGCCCAGAAGTACAGCTGACCAGAGCTGTCTGGTGTCAGGTCAGACATGTGCATCCTCCGTAGCAATGTCGCAGCAAGTCTTAGCAGTTACTGTTGTTCATTATGGCGACACTGAACACTCATGAAAAGGTAAAATTAAATCATGTTTGGTATCTCCAGTTTAGGAAGGTAGTGATGATGTGTACAGTGTGTTGTTGTTTTGTTTTTTTTTAAGGGGGGGGGAATAAAAGCCCAAAGTGCATTAGTGCTTTGTCTACCCTTAAAATCCAGCTTTCCAAGGAAGAGTCCCCAAGGCCCTGTGTGATATTTCTCTTTGTATCCCTGAAGCACAGTGCCTGGCACATAGAGTGTTGTCACTAATGTTAGCTGATGAGATGTTGAATGACTTATTTCCTGAGGGTTCTGGATAGCCACTGTGGCTCCTGGATATAGTCCAGGGCGACTTTACGGAGGAGAGAAGGGGTAAGACCCCTGAGAGCTCAGCATTTATTCCGTCTATGCATGTGATTAAATGAGATGATACCATGCCTCCCTTCAAAAACAAAATCATTCAGAACATGGTAGTTGATCTTATCATCATTATCATTGTCTTTGTCAGTAGTGATCAACATTGCTCTCTGGGGAAGATGTAAAAGAATTCAGAGCCTTCCTCTCCTGGGCCACATTTGAAACCCGTGGTTACCAGGCTGGGAGCTATTAACCAGCCGCCATCAGCATGAGCAGGGGTCCCAGGAGGTCTCCGTGGGCTTACGAGCTCCCCAGCCCTTGACGAGGCCAGGTAGTAAAGACTGAGCCCTGAATAAATCAGCGCTGTGTCCAGGAGAGACAGCACATTCCAGAGAGTTGCAGGCGGCTGCAGGATCAGGATCCACGTGCGTCCTGGCGGGCCTGCTCCGAGCACCTGGCCTGCCTTCCCAGCACAGGGCTGGCCGTTTTACAGGTCACAGCCATTTTGAAAAGGCAGACTCGCTGACCTGTTTAATGAGTGCAGTTTCTGCACGAAAGCCCATCTCCCTCTCTCCGGCAGCCGCAGAACATTTGCTAGGGAAGGGGCCAAATCTCTCAGTGCCAGAGGGATTTCTGGCCCTAACTGCTGGTGGAATTAGCGGGAGTTATCTATAAATCCCTGAGGCATCCATCAGCAGACAGAGCAAGGCTGCCTCTTTAAAGAAGTTCACTGACCTCTTGTTAACTTAACTCCTTGTTAGGAAATATCTAATCAGCTGTGAGCTAGGGCATCAGGGCCCAGGGGTCGCAGAAGCCAGGCTGGCTGTGGGCTGGGCTTCCAGCTGTGTGCTGACTGGTGTCTGCACTGACTGTTTTGTTTTCCTCTTGCAGCTATCTTTCAGATCATTCAGAGCATAAGGATGGGCATGTGAGAAGGCCGGGGAAGGCTGGGGCTTTGATTCAGCCAGTACCTGCAGGAAGCAAAAAGGCGGCAAGGAATAGAAAAAAGCCTCACTCCATTGTTCCCTGATCACGTCATCTTGGATGTCAGACCAAATTGCCTTCTCACAGGACATCTTGGTGCATCTGTGTCCTCAAGAGGAAAGGACATTTTGCTTTTCTGTTGGCTGGATTGGTAGCCACGTGGGTCGTCTGTCTTTTTGGTTTCCCCTTGGTTCACTAATGTATGCATGTCGCCCTCTGAATGATCGCTGGTTTACTTTCTACGGATATAGTCTCTCCTCCACTGGGAATTGGTTTTACAAATAAATGTCTTCGTTCAAGCTTATACGCTTGTGGGTGACAGTGAGAAAGGTGAATGAAGAAAACAGCAGAATAGCTCAAGGGAGGCTGAGGCAGGTGGGGGGGCTTGGAAAAGGGTGGGAATCTGAGGCCCGAAACGACAGCTAAATTCACCTGGCAGGTCCCTGGCCTCAAGGTCAAAGAAGCCCTGGGCGCTCTAAGGACCTTGGGTATTCCACACATTTGACTCTTCTTTTACATATATATATTTGTCTTGTTTTGTTTTCGTTCTCTCTTTCAGTCCAGAAAAGGCACAAGCAATGTGTGTGAAGGTCTGATTAGTCCTTATCTCCTCTGTGGTCCGCCCTGGGGCTTACACAGAGCAGATGTCCCAGGCCCCGACGTCGGCCACCCCAGGGCTCTGGGCAGAGCAGGAGCCCTGCAGCCCTGGGGGGGGGGGGTTGGCTATCAGGGTCGGGGGTGAGGCCCTCCTCTCCTTAGCCAGCCTTTCCCACAGCCTCTCACAGTGTGCTGTCACCAAAGGAAGTTACAGGGACAGCCACAGCATCGCAGCCAGGGTTAGAGGTGGTCACCCTGCAGCTTTAAGCATGGATTTTTTTTTTAATTCCATCTTTGCGTTGGTAATTTTTTTTTTCATTCCTTAACTTTGTGAGAGCTTTAAAAAGGGAAGTGGAGAAGTGGCCAGACCTCTCTGGACCACTTTAGGGGTTTGATTGTAAGTGGCACCATTTGAATTAGGGGGCTTTTTGTGCACTGGCGTCTTTCACCCCAGATCCTTTGGTGATGTTCTTTAAGGCTTACTTTTCTCCCAACCTTTGGGAGTTCCCCTCCAAAAGCATCCCTTTCCCCTCCCCCTGCTTCCTCCCCACTGCTCCAAAGTTAGCAGCCTCCAGGCCCTCCCAAGGTGGCACAAGACATTCCTGGGCCACTGGAGGGTGGCACACAATACATGCTCTGCGAGCTGGTCCCCTCATCCTGTTGGCTGTATTGTCTTCTAGGTCACCGATGAGAGCAGTGCACAGTGAAAAATCAGCCCCCAGGCTCCTGCCCAGGGCCCAGGAGCCCTGCTGCCTGCCAAGAGGCAGAAGAACGGCCCCTTCAGGATACCCAGCCTGTGCTCCCGCGCACACCCTGGCCCCCAGCTTGCCTAGACGTGATTAGAGCGCAGGCCTTCTCTTTCTCCCCTAATGCTAATAAAAGCACACCTACCAAACCACCGTAAAGGCCATTACTGGGCTTGAGCTTTGTGGTTCATCCTTTATTGGACAGAATGTTTTGTTCCCTAATTTTGCCTTTCCCATAACAGCAATAGTCAAAAGGCTGATTATCCCCATTTCAAGGAAAGTGAAACTGAAACCTGGCCAGAGTCGGCTCCGGATAGCCTGGGCTTATTCCTGGGTAGCCGATGCGGTGGCTGAGTTGGCTGCATTCCATCAGCTGCCCGGGGTTGATTTCCTCTCTGCAGGCTATGCAATCATCCACAGATTGGTTTCCTATGAGTTTCCAGGTAGCCTCCCTCAAGTACTCATAGATGGCAGTCTGCCCTCCCAGCTGGCTTCTTCCATCAGTCCTCTGCAAGCAGAGATGGGAACTAAGTAAGTTAGGGTCATCGTTGAAGTATGCTGCACAGCAGAGACTACAGCATTTTCTCCGTCACACGCCGTGAGAAATACACACAACCCAATGCACAACGTGCCCACCAAAGCAAGCGTTACAGAACGACACAAGTGTTATCCTCACCACACATGACACACTCTGATTTTTTTATAGTCTACTTAATTGTTTTTAATACTGATTTCATAACCCATGCAAAGGTTTCAACACTGCTTTTCAGAAGAAAACCAAGCCCTTAGTAGGGGACGGGTGAGCAGGGCTCACAAGGCAAGAAAGTTGGAACCCACTTTGCATCCTGGTGAGAACCTGAAGTCCCCATCGTAGTCACGACCAATCAAGAGCTCCAGTGGCACTTGATAAGCGACTTCTTTTGGGATTTAAGGCACATTGGCAGGTTCTGCAGAGAAAGCCGGGGGCCCAGGAGAGCCTGTGGATCTAGCACCACCTTGAATGCACTGAAACTCTGAGATCAACATCAGGTTACATTTGTCAGCATTCGCTGGCTGGGAGTCACAATCACTTAGATGGCAGTGGGGAGTTCTCCAAAGTAGGAACCCACCCAAGCCTGCTGCAAATCAACTCTCCAGGGAAGACGTGCATGCACGTGCATTTTGCATATGTATTTTTTAAAAGATGTTCAGGTGATTCTGATGCTGCCTATCAACCAGTGAGCATTTGGGAACCAATTAGCCACCGGACTTAGTTTAATTAAACTGAAGCAGAGACCCAGAGGCAATGCCCCACACCTATCACTGCATTCATCCTGATCCGGGAGCTTCTCCCTTCTTTGACATCCTGAAGCATCTTGCAGGGGGGCACTCCACAGGGCTCAGGAGTGATGATACTCTACTGTCTTGTTTTGCTCCAGGTCTTGTGTGTCTTTGTCACCTCAAGTGGGGCCACCGAGTGGGGCACAGAATGCTCATCATTTGACCATTGAGGCTCTGTAAGAGGGGAGAATTGTGCTGGTAGGAAGGTGAAGTGTTTTTCGAGGTCCCCGCCCTCCAGGACATAACCACTCTCCCAGGGAGGGCCAGTGCCCCAGTGCCTGTGCTCCATGGTTCAGAAGTGCCTGAACTCACAGGAAACATCCTCAGACATGGGGCCTGCACTTCGTTTTAAGACGATTCTCATCTTATCCAGACACAGGAACATCCTAATGTAATAGCAATTCTTCCACACTTGGCCGCTAGAGCTTTGGAGGCAAAATGTTATCTGGGTGATGTCCTTTGTCCTACATGAGTCATCATCAGGCTTCAGCTGCAAGCTGTGACAGTATATGAACAGCTCTCGGCAGCAGGTCCCTTGTTTTTATGAAATCTTCAAGTCCCAAGGCCTCATCTGCCAGCCACGGGCCATGACTTCCTCTCTGGGGGTCAGCAAAGTTTTTCTGTAAAGGGCCAGATAGCAAATATTCTAGGCCTTGGGGCCATGTGGTCTCCAGACTATTCAATTGTGCTGCTGTAGCTTGAAAGTAGTCATTGAACACACATAAAGGAATGGCCGTGGCTGTGTTCCAATAAAACTTAATTTAAAAAACAGGTGAGGCTTGCAGAGCTATGCCAACCCTTGCTCTAGAGCAGCAGTTCTCAAATTATGGTTCTCTCCTCCCCCAGACTCATCAGCATCCCCTGGGAACTTGTTTGAAATGTAAATCCTCAGGCCTAACCCAAACCACGGGTTTTAGAAGCCTTCCAGGTGATTCTCATGAAAGCTGGGCATTTGGAAACCACTGCTCTTGGTCTGGCCCAGACCTGTCTGGTCCTGCGAGTTGCGGCGGTTAGCCTTACCCGCTGCGTGCCTCTGCCCTTCATCCCTCACTAAGTATACCTTAGGACTTAATTTACTATTATGGGCCTAGAGTTTTGGTCTCTGCTTGTTTCACGTCTCTATATTTTTTCTCCCAATTAGATTGACACTCCTTGAAAGCAGAGTCTGTATCTTTGACTTCCATCTCCACCCCCATCACTGCTTCATTTTAAGCATGTAATAAAGGCAGGAAGACCTTCGCCTTTATTCTAATAGCTTTTTGGATCTTAGAGAAGATAGTTAAGGGCTGGGTGCAGTGGCTCATGCCTGCAATCCCAGCACTTTGGGAGGCCATAGCCGGAGGATCACTTGAGGCCAGGAGCTTGGGACCAGTTTGGACGATACAGTGAGATCCTGTCTCTATAAAAAATACAAAAATTAGCCAGGCACGATGGCGGTGGCATGCGCCTGTAGTCCCAGCTACTCAGGAGGCCAAAGCAGGAGGATCACTTGAGCCGGGGAGTTTGAGGCTGCAGTGAGCCATGGTCACACCACTGCACTCCAGCCTGGACGACAGAGGGAGACTCTGCTTCTAAAAAAAGAAATCACAGGATATGTTTTGCCTCAGCCAGTTATGGGGTCCCACATGTGACTCCTCCCACCGTCTCAATCTCCACTCTCAGAACCATACTTTAGGGGTTGTGAAAACGGGGTTGGGGGGAATGGTTTGGGGAAGATGGCAAAAATTTGTTCAGTTCCAAAAACCTGTATTATTTCCTTATGGGGAAAGAGCTTATTTCCCTTGTTTTTTATCTGGCTATTATCATTTTGATAAACCATCTTCAGACTGGATAAGCTAGAGGTGTCAAGGGCAGGTAAGAGTAGAATAAAGGTACATTTCTGGTGACAAGGTGCGAATAGGATTGTCATAGAGCAAGACTCACACGCAGGAAAGGGCCCTCAGCATGGAAAGAGCCTATCCTGGGGGCTCAGTCGGGGCGGAGAGCAGCTTGTGCTGGGGCGCCCGGCCCCCTCCTGGACTCCCAGGCCGAGGGCTCCCCAAGGCTCCAGGAGCACAGCGGCACAGGGCCCGCAGCACCCCGCATCTCGGCCCCTCCCCTCACACTGGAGATGAGCACGATCTAAGTTTCCTTGAGGAAGTCAAGGTGGCTGCCAGAACACACAACTGTCAACGTGACGATGACACACACATACCTGCATATTAGACATATGTCTACAAAACTGGTGTTTGCTGTTTCTTCTGGAAGGTTATTTGGAAAATAAGAGAAGGAGAGGCTGATGACACTGTTCCAAGGTCTGCATATGGGATTCTTGGGCTTTTCGCACAGCGGGGAAACGTTCCGTTTGCTCCCGGCTTGTGCCGAAGGAAGCTCCTGTCTGGTGTTTCTGTCTGTCAGCAAGTGCTGCAAATAGGCAGAGGCCGGCGAAGGAACTCGGGAATGCTCCCCTGTGAATCAGGGCCGTTTTCGGTCGCCCGACCTGTATGTCAGGGGACATCTCTCCGGCTCCCAATCTCCCAGTTGGACGGCAGCCCTGAAAAGGGCCGGGCTTGGCTCCGGGAAAGGCAGGATTCCGTTCAGGCCGAGTGAGACCCGTAAGATGTCTCCCCGTTTTCTAATATCAGGACAGCCACCCGAGATCATTGTTTATTCGTGTTGGAAAAGGTTCCTGCTGCTTCCCAACCTGGCCCACCTGCCCTGGGGCTGAGCAGGGGAAAGTCGCTGATGCAATAACCCGGCTTGGCTCTTGCTGCCGGTTGCAAGGGCGGGAGGAAGCTGGCGCGGGAGGTCAAGGCCGGCCAGCCGTGCAAAATAGTCTTCACACAGCAAGGAAGCCACCCTTGACAACATGTCCCCAGGGGCGCTGGGGGCCTCTTTATGCCTTTGTCTATCTGTCAGCCTCTGAGTGTGTGTGTGCGCGTCTGTATGTTTCTCTGTCTCTGTCTCAGTTTCTCTGTCTCTGTCTCTGTCTCTCTGTCTCTTTCTGCCTGTTACTCTCTCTGTGACTCTCTCTGTGTCTCCATCTCTCTCTGTCTCTTTCTGTCTCTGCTTTCCTGTCTCTCTCTGTGTCTCTCTCTGCCTCTCTCTGTCTCTGTCTCGTACTAAGGAGCAGCCACTGCTACTCTATGTCTAACAAGAGTACTTACTCCCTGCTTTGAGTTGCAGACTATGCCTAGGCTTGGGGTTTTTCACCCCGTCACCTCTTCAAGCTTCATCAGCTGGCTGAGGCCTGAGCTGGGCTGGCCGGGACACTCCCTCCCAGGCCCTAGAGGCTCAGGCATGCTCTCCCTCCAGAAGCCTGTCCCCGTTCCTGCTCCCCAAATGCTCCTTACTGACCTCTCTCAGCAGCCAGGGAGAGTCTGGGGCAAATGCAAACAGTTCTTTGGTTTGGTTATTCACATTTCTCGGTGCAAAGGTAGAGGAGGAGTGCAGTTAGTGCAGCCACCAGGGCTCAGAGCCCACCTTGGGGACAGGGAGAACCTGAGTCTGCCGGTGCACAGCCAGCCCTGCAGGGACCCTCCAGCAGGGCTCTTGTCAGCCTCTGTCCAGAGAACGGACAGAAAGTGTTTTGTAAATGTTAACCACAAAAGTCCCCCATGATGGCCTGGATTGGGCTCTGCATGCTTTGTCTTTTTGGAGCCATCACAAAGGGGGCATCCTTCACTCTGCAGGTGGGGGCTGGGGCTCCCACTGGCCTCAAAGGAGCTGCGCTGGGGCAGCCTTGTTAGGGCCTGGAGTGACCCGGGACCCATGCCCATCCAGGGGCAAGAGGCTGTGTGGGCTTCATGATTAATCCTACACATCTGGAAAGCAGTTCTCCTGCCAAAGATAAGAAGATGAAGCCCAGATGATGTGCAGGGCCTGGGAGGCTGGGCACACAGCAGCATCCCACCCAGCAAGGAGGGATGTGCAGCCACCACTGCAGACTCCCACGGTTCTGTCCCTGTTGCCAGGCCGATTCTCTAAGCACCGTGCGCCGAGGTACTGCAGGGAATCCAGAAAATTATTTTCCTTTATACAATGGAGGCTGTGTTATTTAAGTTTAAAGATACAACGGGGGAGGACGGTGAGCATAATCAGCTCTATGAAAGAATAATCAGGCGAGGCAGCTCTTCCCAGAGGCTGGTCCTCCTCCTCCCACCTCTGGCCTCCCTCCTTCCTTCCGCCACCCCTCTCTCCCGGCCTTCCTCTCTCTCGGTCCCTGGGCCTCTATAACAATCAAAATCATCAGCGTAGCCATTACTGCGTGCAGGGTACTATTCTAAGTGCTTTTCAGATCATTTAACCCCCAAAACTCTATGGGGAATGTTCTGTTTCTCTGTGTCACATTCTCCTCTCTTTCTGCCTCTCGTCCCTGTCACATGCACCACACACCTTGGGCCTCGCTGTCTCTATCACCGACACACACTCACGCACACACACAAACACACACTCAGTCTAACCCACCTGATAAGAAGCAGATCACCTTCTCAGGGAGGAACAGCCTCAGAGCAGAGGAATGTCCTCCGTGGTGCCCTGCTGAGCCACCTGAGTTCACCTGAGCTGAGCCACCTGGGGCTGGGCTTGCCCCAAGGTGCCTGTACTTGGCTGAAGTTCCTGGAGAGGAAAGCAGCCCCCTCCAACCCCCGGGCTGACCCCACGTGGGGCTGCCCTGCCTGGCAGGGGCAAAGCTGGGCCAGGAGCAGGGGCTGACCTTTCTTCTGTCCTTGGCACTGCTCGGGCCTGGAGGGGCCAGGCAGGGGTGAGGGGAAAAGCAAAAGATGTTTTCCTTTCCCGGCTGCAGGCTGTGTCGGCAGCAGCACCGGCTAGAGAATGGGGAAGCCTGGATTCTGGCCCCAGCCACGCCCCTCACTGCACCCGGACAGCGGTTTTCCATTTCTCCCACAGGGAGATAGATAACACCTGTTTTTATATTAGGGGCAGAATGTCCTTTCCAGCAAAATCAGAGCAGCCCAGTGTGTGTAACTACAAAGCGGGGCAGGGCAGGCTCTGTCCAGCCCACCCTTCACTCTCCACCGAGCCGCAGCCCTTTTCAGATTTGCTCACTGAATAAACCCTTCTGGGTGCAGACTGTGCTCCATCCGTGGTGCTGGGGTGCACAAGGCCGAGCACAGGCTCCCCGTCCACCAGGAACTTTCAGCCAAGGGGAGAGAGGGACAGGCAAGTGGGTCAACGCAGTGCCCTTAACAGCTGGCATCATTAACAGGGGCAATGTGCAGAGCTCAGTGGATCAGCTCAAGGAAGAGTGAGCTAAAATTGTCCTTCCCCTTTGGGGTATATCCCCAAAAGAATCGAAACAGGAGCTTGAAGAGATACCCGCACACTCACGTGCATAGCAGCATTGCAACAGCCGAGGGCGGGAGCAACTCAAGTGTGCATCAGCTGTCACAGACGAACGGACAGACCACATGTGTCACACCCACAGGGTGCCATGCTACCCAGCCTGAAACACGAAGGAGACTCTGGCACATGCTACAACATGGGTAAGCCGGGAGGACATTATGCTCAGTGACATAAGCCAGTCACAAAAAGACAAATACTATGTGATCCCACTTGTACGAGGTACCTACAGTAGTCAAATTCATAGAGACGGAGAGGACAAAGGCAGTTGCCAGGGGCTGCGGTGGGGGAGTTGGGGTTTAACGGGTACAGGTTTCAGTCTGGGAGGGTGAAATGTTCTGGAGATGGATGGCGGTGACGGTTGCATAGCCATGGGAATGTATTCAGTGCCCTTACTGTACGCCTCAACAAGGTTAAGATGGTAAATATGTTATGTGTATTTTACCATAATTAAAAATAATAATTTTTAAAAAATGACTGAGTCTATGTCTCAAAAAATGGTGGCCAAGGTTTGGCATGGGCCGAGGGGGAGGAGGGCAAAGGGATGCCAGGTAAGGCCCGAGGCCGGCTCTACCCCTGGGCACAGGCGTCCCCTTGGTGGTCTCAAGGCCCCTGCATGTGTTCCACCTCTCCCCAGACACTTTTCCTTCTGTATTTCCATGGCTCCAACCCGCTCAGCTCTCTCTCCAACTGTCACCTCCTCAAAAAGCACCCACTGCCACTGACTACGTAAAGCTCACACACGCACACACAAATGCAAGCACACAGGTACACGGTGCCTGCCTCCCGCCTTGGCGGATTTCTTTTCCGTCTCCTATGCTGTTAAACATATCTTTGTTTGGGTCTCTTCTGTTTCCCTCACTAGAATACAAGCTTCACGAGGACAGGGTCTCTGTTCTGTTCACTGTCCTCTCCCCTGTGCTGAGATTGTAGGTGCTGCTATGAATTTGAAGAATGAGGAATAAACAAGTAAGTGGATGGTCTGTACGGCTCGCCAAGGCTGCCCCGGGGCTGGAGGTCAAAGCCCGCTGGTCATGCCGGCTGACCGAGGCTTATCCTTCTCACACGTCTCCCTCTCAAGAACCTGGCAGGGAAGACAGGGTTTGCAGATTTGATTCACAATCACAGCTAAATAGTATCTATGACCATCTTCTGCCCTTTGAACTTGGCCTTACAGTTTAGATACCAGGAGAATGTCACTTACTGAATTAAGAGGGGAGATTCAGTTTTAGACAACATACGTAACTCAGTTTTTAAAATAGAATCATGTAGTTTTTGAGGTGGACAAGACTACTACTTAGGCTAAGTTGGAAGTATCTAGAAAATATCCAATTGCAAATGGATTGCAAGGGCCCTGGAGACCAGGATGGGCCTGTGTTGTGCTCCTGGTCAAACTCTACACACAACCAGGGCAATAAGACATGTTTTTGCGGAAGAGAAGGAGCTGCTGGTGGCAGGAAGGACACAGTAGAGAGGACCAGGAAGCCCGGGGCAAGCTCATAAGGTTACCTTTCCACTGCAGGCCTGCTCTGGAGCCTCTGGAACACTGACATGGGAGCCTGTGGTTCCCAGACACTAAGTTTTTGGGTTTTTTTTCAAGATATGCGGTCTGATTCTGTCACCCAGGCTGGAGTGCAGTGGCACCATCACAGCTCACTGCAACCTCCAGCTCCTGGGCTCAAGTGATCCTCCCACCTCAGCCTCCCAAAGTGCTGGGGTTCTAGGCGTGAACCACCATGCCCAGCTATAGTTCATAACTTTATGAACCTGATTCTTAAAATTACTCATGTACATCTGCATGTGTTAAGAATTCTCATCTCTCATCTCCCAAATTA
Source organism: Varecia variegata (assembly GCA_028533085.1). Classification (NCBI taxonomy): domain Eukaryota; kingdom Metazoa; phylum Chordata; class Mammalia; order Primates; family Lemuridae; genus Varecia; species Varecia variegata. The sequence continues at coordinate 20,189,548 of CM052445.1, read as the reverse complement.
GGCTAAATCTAAAAAGAAGCCAACTTTGAGTAAGAAGTCTATGAACAACTGAAGATAGAATGGCAATTGCATTTGCGTTTTCAAGGCAATGAAGTCAACGCCCACTAAACGCATCATCACCGGGGCATTGTGGCAGCATCCTCCTCCCTCAAGCCTTAGAATTCCTGCTGGAATCACGGACTCTATACAATGAGGGGAAGCTGAAGGTCACCAGGCTCGTGCTTTTTAAGCCTTGGGTTGCAATCATTTTGCAGGCCGTGAAATCAATTCGGTGGACCATAACAAGAATTTAATTTGAAAATTGAAATAGAGCAGAATTAAACGGAGAAGATCACGGTGTTGCACACAGTAAAGGTAAGCATGGCTTGATGAATCTTCTCGTTCAGTTACATATAAACATGTACGTGTAAACTGCATTGCAATACGAAATATGCTTCTGACTATGAGTCCTGGTCAAAAAGCATTTGAAAGCTACTCCCCTGATCCATTTTCCATAAAGGGCACGAAACATTCCTCAGTGCCTGAATTTATTAAGTGCCCATGGCAGGGAAGGCACTGAGCTGGCTCCTGGGGCCACAGAGATGACTAGAACACTGTGCTGGGCAGGGTCCCAGCAGGAACCAGGTGGCATATCCTAATTGGGTAACATGAGGAGAGTTTAATGAAGGAGCTATTTATATGGTGTGGGCAGAGTGCAGGGAAACTAAGGAGACAGTGCAGACCCCTGGGGCTGTGAACAGCAGAACAAGGTGGGAAGGGGTGAGGGAAGGGAGCTGCTTCCAGCACGCAAAGGTACGTGGAGAGGCCTCACAGAGAGGCTGTCGCCTGGAGTCCAAGGAGGCAGCCAGCTCACAGGACCCCTGCAGGGCGCAGCTAGAGCTCAGCCTTCACCTCCTGCCCACGAGCCTGAGTCTCTGGCACTGGCCAACACCACCATCCCCGAGAAGCCGGGGAGCACAGGAGCCCAGGGACGCAGTCCACACGGGGGAGCAGGGTTGAGAAAGAAGGTGGGGGGAGCATGGAGGTCAGACAGAAGATGATTGGTACACACAAAACCTCTGCCCTGCAGGAACTTATACTGGATGGATGAGAAGGCACAAAATCGAAAATCCACAGTGACACAACTTATGCGGGAAGAGTTTTCCTGGAGGTCATTTCACAGCAATGGCTGACATTCTATTGTCTGGAACCCCTAAGTCTTTTTTTTATATAGGCTCTGGATCATTTTTTAATGGACTAGTAAATATTTTTATGAGTGAATAATTCTTTTTAAACTACCTGAAAGGCTGACCTGTAGCATTAAGCTTAGCATGTCTTCCCTACTTCCAAAAACTACACGTCTCCAGTACTTTGAATCGAGTTTAATTCAGCAAGTGAGTATGACGTGAATGAAGATTCTGGAACAGATACTGTGAAAGATGCATGAGAAGAACATGCTCTGTGGTTTTCAAGTAGTTTCGAATCCAGTGAGGCAGACAGATGGATGGATGGATAGAAAGATAGATGGATAGATAGATAGGTAGATACATAGATAGATGATAGGCAGACAGACATAGGTTACATAGAGATATAAAAAGATCTTTGGAGCAATTTCTGGTTGTAAAACGTTAGTGTGGAGTAGTTGCTATGATTTTTCAAGGCTCTGGAAATATTTCAGCTTCAGGCTCACCATACCAACCTCGCAGCGCAGCACGTCTGAAGGTTTTTATCACGTGAACCTCTGGTTGCCTTTTATCTGTCTACACCGTGGATAACTGAGGACTAGTTACGGGCGTTCACGTTCATGACCTTTGCCCTAGAATGTGTCCCCTGGGTCTCCAGGTTTGTATCATCCTCTGCTTTCTCTTTTCTGGGCTTGATCTTTAGTTTATTTCCCAAAATGTCACTAATTTTCACAGATGCGCCTTACAAGGGGTGGTCATAGAAGGCAGCCTTCCTCATATGCCCTTTGTGAGTTTTGTGTCAACTGCCTTAAACTCAGTGTTTCCCACCACCATTCTGCCTTCAGTAAACTCCCACCTCACTTCTCATCATCTCAGATCGTTTTCTCCCGCAAGTCTCGCCATGCCCCACACCATCAGCTTCCTCCATGCCTCTCAGAGCAGCTTTTTTCAATCCAGCCAGCCAGGCCGTGCGCGCAGTGTGCACAGTGTCCGCCACAACACATGGCTCCCCCTTTCTGAAGATTGGGGGGGATTCTGACACAGAGATCTCGGGACGGGGAAAACTGTGCAACTTTCAACAGATCCATTCATTCTTGTTCTTTCTCTCTCTCTCTCTCTCCGTATATACATATATATATATATATATTTTTTTTTTTTTTTTAATTTAAAGAGATTTACTCTGAGCTGACTGTGTGTGACCAGCCTGGAGCACATGGCCTCAAGAGGTCCTGAGAAAATACGCCTTTCCCAGTATTTACTGGGAAGCTACTCTGTGTCAGGCACTCTGGGAGGGGCAGAGAGGGGACAGATGGGCACCTACAGGCAGGCGAGGCGGGCGCCCTTGGCAGGGAGTGCAGGACGCTGCGGGAGCAGAGAGCCAGGCTCTCTAACAGAGCCCGGGACAGGGGAAGCTCCTAGAGGAAGAGGCAGAGGAGCGGAGCAGGAATGGAGAATGAGACGCAGGCCCAGGAGCGGGAGAAGTTTGGCTTCTCCGTGCCACAGAGCACGAGGGGCTGGAGAGAGCAGAGGAGGGTGTGAGACAGATGGAGAAACTGGGGTTTTATCTAAGAGCCCCAGGAAGCCACTGACAAATTTTAAGCCAGAGTGATAGCATCAGACTGATCGTATTTCCTTCTTTCTTTGAAAGCTGGGAAGCTAAGAACTGAATTTGCAGCCCACTGCTAGCAGCCCCTGTGGGCCATCGGGGTGAGCTTGGGAGATGCGTCTTCCTGCGACTTCTCACCCCTTGGCCCCAGTTATTGACTCTCATGGTACTCGATGCATCGCCACAAGTCCCATCAAATGTTAATAAATAAACCATGTTAGCACATTTACTCCCATAACAGCTGTGCAGTTGAACATTTATATCCCCATTTTATAGGGAAGGAAACTGAAGCTCAGAGAAATGAGGCAACTTGCCCACAGCCCTAGAATCATTTCATTCGTTATTGGGACTTGTTCAATATCTCGCTTCCCTGGCAGATTACAAACACACCGAGGGCAGCAACGGCGTCTGCTGTGGTTGCGGGAGTGTGCCTGCCGCCAGCACGGGGCTCCCACGCAGGAGACCCGGGCAGTGCTGCTCCAACCAACCGCCCTCCCTGGTGGCAACTCCAGGAGCCAGCTGGGGTCAGAGCCCACCCGAGCGCTGTCCCCTCCAGCACACTGTCTCCTCCCCGCCTGCTGTGGCTTCTCACCTGCCATGAACTGAGCCTCTCCTGCTCCCCTCTATATACACACTTTTAAAGAAGACCCAGCACTTAATTTTTAAGTACATCAAGTCACTAAAACCAGGCTAACATTTGATTGCCCTTAGAACTAGACTTTTGGCTGGGCGCGGTGGCTCACGCCTGTCACCCTAGCACTCTGGAAGGCCAAGGCGGGAGGCTCACTTGACGTCAGGAGTTCCAGATCAGTGTGAGCAAGAACGAAACCCTGTCTATACTGAAAATAGAAAAAATTAGCCGGGGTGGTGGAGTGCACCTGTAGTCCCAGCAGCTTGGGAGGCTGAGGCAGGAGGATCCCTTGACCCCAGGAGTTTGAGGCTGCAGTGAGCTATGATGAATCCACTGCACTCTAGCTGGGGCGACAGAGCAAGATTCTGTCTCGAAAAAAACCTAGACTTTTAGGTCTGGAAGAAACCCGAGTAACGATTCTGATCTAACCGATTCATTTTACAGTGAATTAACTCAGGCTCAGAGAGAGTGGGTGGCTCCCCAAGGTCACACAGCTAGTTACCAGCAAGGTGTGGACTCAGCAATGATTCTCATGTGCCTCAAAAATATCCTGTATCGTGTTAACTGTGTCACTTTGTTCATTCGGAAACATAAACAGTAAATTTGTTTTTGTTTTGTTTTGTTTTGTTTTAGAGATTGGATCTTGCTCGTGGCCCAGGCTAGAGTGCAGTGGTATGATCATAGCTCACTGCAGCCTCAAACTCCTGGGCTGGAGCGATCCTCCTGCCTCGGTCTCCTGAGTAGCAGGGACTACAGGTGTGTGCCACTACACCTGGCTAATTTTTTTATTTTTTGTAGAGATAAGATCTCTGTTGCCCAGGCTGGTCTCCAACTCCTGGCCTCAAGCGATCCTCCCTCTCGCCTTGGCCTCCCAAAGTGCTGGGATTACAGGCATGAGCCACTGTATTGGCCTTAATATATCTAGATATAGATCTGGTGAGAATTTATTTTCTAATAAAAAGATTTTAAACCACAGCCCCTAGCCACCATTTTGCCTCAGCTACTCGAGGCCTCCCCTGCTCACTCACAAGCCTCTCCCTGAGCCATCTCTTCCATCTGGGCTTTCACCCGCTGCTTAATCAACCTGAAGGGTCCCAAACAGTCGTAACAACAGCGAACATGCATGGAGCACTTCCAGGCGCACAGTAGCTAGGCTAGCTCATCCAGTCCTCACCACAACCCTAACGTGCTCCCCACTACACGGAGGAGGAAACCGAGGCACAGGGAGCTAAAATGAATTGCCCACGGCCGTAGGTGGTGCACGGGGATGGCCCCCGCTACCTGGCTCTGTGGCAGGTCCCCTTGACCAGGACGGTATCGTCTGCAGAGCTCAGCTCCAGCTCAGGGTCGTCCTTCCTGAGCTCCAAATCCCCACGGCCGCTGCCTGCTGGGCTCCCCCGGGGCTGTCCCATAACCAACGCAAAACCCCACTCAGCTTCCTGCCCCGAAACACACAGGTTGCCTGGCACAGTGCCAGTCATTGCCATCCCTCCCTTCCTTCTCCCCGCATCACATTCCATCCGTCTGTTTTATTCCTAAAGATTTCTCAGACCCTCTCTGTCCTCACTACCACAGTATGTGGCTACAGTGTCCCAAGTAGCTTCTGTGCTTCAGTGTCAGCCACAGCCCCTGCCTGGCCCCTCGCCCCCAGCCCACCCTGAGCACGAATGCCAACACAGGATTTCTAAAAGTGTCTGGCTGCATGACCCAGGTCCCAGGCCAGGCCATCCTCTTTCACAAGGCTCTGCTTTTATATTAATACGTGTCTTCGCTCCCTCATCTCCTGCAGAGCTGCCCCTTAAACCCGTATACACCCAGCACTTTTCCTAGATTACTTTCCTTCTCTCCTCCCAGGCAGCAGGAACTGCATTGTGGTGCTCAGAGCTACGTGGTACACAGACTATTTACACAGAGAAGGTCTCATTGCATAGAGGCGGATGGGTGGAGTGAAGGAAAGAATGAAAGGCATCGTGAGGGTTCATTTTCGTGTGTCAGCTTGACTGGGCTAAGGGATGCCCAGACAGCTGGTCAAGCATTATTTCTGGGTGTGTCTGTGAGGGTTTTCAGGAAGAGATTAGCATTGGAGTTGGTGAACTCAGTAAAGCAGATGGTCCTCCCCAGTGTGGGTGGGCGTCCCCCAACCCACTGAGGGCCTGGATAGAACAAAAGACAGGAAGGAAGAAGTCACTCTCTCTGCCTGAGCTGATTTACACATTTTCTCCTGCCCTTGGATGTCAGTGTATCTGGTTCTCAGGCCTTCGGACCGGTACTGAATGACAAGACTGGCTTTCTGGTCCTCCAGCTTGCAGACAGCTGACCGTGGGACTTCCCAGCCTCCATCACACGAGCCAATTCTCACAGCAGATCTCCTCTTACATATCTAAATGTATCCTATTGATTCTGTTTCTTTGTAGAACCTAATACAGCCACAAACCCTGCTGCTCAGCTCTGCACACAGCAGCCCAGCTCACTGCTGCACCGCCCTCCGCGCTGCCTGGCCACCTGCAGGCCCCACACGAGCCACTTGTTGCTGCATCCGTCCGTGACAACCATCCCTGGCCAACTCCACCCTCACCAAAGCCTGCCCCCCTCCTGCCTCCAGCATGGCCCTAGTGCGGCCTCCACTGAGCCCAGCACATCAGTCCCTCCCTTCCTGCCCCCCCCACCCGTCCTCACCTGAAGGGCCTCCCTTAGCCAGACTGGGAAGAATGATTGGAATCTGGCTGTGGGTGGTGGGGCAGAGGGGCCCCAGCAGTCCTGCAGGGAACCACCAATGGTTTGCTCTCTCTGGTGAGGACACTCAGTAATTATTTGCAAAGTGAAGGCATGAAGAGACTATAAATATTATTTGCAATGGAGATGCGATCAGTCTCTGAAGGAAAAAGTTTCTAAGGCCAAAGCACAGCACCAGGAATTTCAGCCATTCGAACTTAGTGCATTCCAGAAGACTAGGGTTTTAGTGAGATGAATCCGTGTTCCTTGCCCAGGTCACCCTGCTGCTGCCGCCCCCGCCTCTTCCAGGTGAGGAGCAGGAAGTGAGAGCTCAGGAGTGTGGAAAGGCCCCATGAGCCCAGTGGTCCGTAAGCCCCAGAAGACACTCACCACCCCGCTGCCTACGTCCCAGCCCAAATGGTAGCCTAGAAGGCCTGCTTGTAACAGCAGTCGGTGGGAGAGCTGGCCGGGACCCTGGCTCGCCACCAGGCTTGCTGCCCTGACTCAACGAGAGGAGCCTCAGGGGGAAGGCCACGAGGCCAACCCCCCACCGGCCTTCCAAGTTGTCCTCATTGAATTCACAATGTTAAGAGATAGAAAATAGATTTGAATTGAGCTCTAATTTCATGGAGAAATGATTTTTTTTTTTTTGAAACAAATGCACTAGTCCTCTTTTCAGACACAAAGTTACCATTTATGTCCCTGAAAATAAATATTTCTAGCTGAGCTATATAATGCATGCTCCCTGCCAGAACTTCAGAAAACCCAGAAAAGAAAACAATACTCATCAGTAATCCCACGGGGCAAAGAGGACGGTGCTAACATTCTGTGTAAGTGCTCCTAGCATTTTTCACCAGTATATGTTTTAGCTTTCCAGGTTGCTGTTGTACTGTAATAGTCTTTTGAATCCTGGTGGCATTTGCTTTTGCACATTTTGCAATATATTGTGAATGGTTTCTTTTGGTTTTGGTGGGTGGGGTTTTTTGGTTTATATTTTAATTGTTCTAGTTTTTATTTTGTTATGGTTCATACCAATAAACATAATATATGTATATCTATATATATCTTTATGAAAAACAATTATTTTCTTAAGAAAACAATTTTAGCAGCAGGATTGCTAGACCAAAGTATATGTACAGATTTAAGGCTTTGGGGACATATTGCCAAACTGCCCTGCAGAAATGTGGAGCCCAGTGCAGAAATGCTGTGTGTTTCCACACACTCTCATCCACTGTAGGTTTTGTTGTTCTTTTTCCTCATTTGATACACAACCCAGAAGACAAATGAACAAACAAACGAAATCCTCCAGCTGACTGCTGGTAACCCAAGGTATTTACATAGGGTCTCATTGCATTCTTGTCCAGTGAGGTGAAAAGAACAAAATTCGGAGTTCAGGCCTGTTTAGAACCAACCAAGTCAGAACCCTGCTTAACCCATTAGAGTTTCTGAGCCCAGTAATTTTTCTGGAGACAAATCCTGTGTGGCCTTAAGAGAGCAGAGCAACTTGTCCCACCATTTCCTTCTGCGTCCAAAGGGCCACAGTTATTCTACAGCACCAGCAACTCGGCTTCCCTGCCTGACCTCCCTGCGATGGTTTTGACCCAGGCTCGGGAGGGCCCGAACTCCGGTATACCTCTTCCTCAATGACAGTGGCCTTGGTGACAATAGCAGGTAAGCATGCTGGGGACTGGGCAGAAGTTCATAATTGGGGATAGAATTCAGTGGCTGCACAAACTTGGACAGGGGGAAAAAATGCAACCTTGTTTCACTAACCTCTAACTGCCATTTAAACAATAAATGCAGGCAACAGACCATAGTAGTGTTAGCACCGTCTGTGACTTTGTTACCAGTAAAAAAATCACAGATATTTTCAGATCTATTATAGTTGTGGCAGATATTTTAAAATGTCATTAAGTTCATTGCTGCTTTCAAGTTACAGTAATTGAGAACTGCTACTAGATCTCATTATTTAATGTGTTAATAAACGAGTATATCTATTAATATAATACGAATTTATTTCTTAAAGTATTCTGATAACTGTATTTTAATATAAATGTTTTCTTGGTGATCCTGTATATTTTATTTTAATATTTACAACTTTATTCTGAAGGGATCTATAGGCTTTACCAGACACCAGAGGGGCCCACGGCACAAAAAAAGGATTAAGAACCACAGAGAAGGAAGCTAAATTTGGGGCCCTGTGGGTAAACCAAACCTTCTGTTTTATAATTCCGAAGTTACAAAAGATTTCCCTACTAGTGGAAGGACAGAGGCCGTTTGGAATCTTTTTGCATATCCATTTTTCATTCATTCATTCAACAAACATTTCTTTAGCATCTACAAAGTGCCAAACAGAAAATGACACACCAGGCCAGCGCTGGTGGGGCTGGGGGGCTGGGGGGTGAGACCAGGCTCCGAGGAAACCGGATTCCAGCTGCTCCCTCCCCAAGGAAGAAACTCCGGCAGAATCATTAACGGTTTCCCCAGTAGGGCTCCCCTCACTCTGTGACCCCCAGTCCTCACTATCCATCAAATCCTCCGCTGCCCGCAAGATCCCACCTCCGATGTCCCTTCCCAGCTGGAGCAAATCACTCCCTCCCCGACAGTCAGCGATGTTAGCACTGTCACTTTTCATTTGCGTTATTTTTGAGTCCCATCCCCAGGGATCGGGGATCACAGTCCTCAGCCCAGTGTCTGGTGGCCGGGTCTGAGCTCTGCCTCTTGCACCTCCCAGCTGGGTGACGCGGGCAGCTGACTTCCCTCTCCACGACTGGCATCTGCCAGGCCTGCAAGGAACAAAACTGTAACCCATGCTACGCAGAGACCCCTCTTGGGAATTATCTCCTACATTCCCCACCCAATCAAGACGTGATTTCCAAGGAGAAGCCCCTTGGGAACGCCCTTGCTCACCCACCCACTCGCTCACCCGCCCACTCACTCACCCACTCGCTCTCCTTCTCACGCTGGCTCACACGACATCCCCCCAGCCCACCGGCCGGCCTGGGGTCCCCACTGCTGCTGCTGAGACGTCCTCTTCCACTTAGTCCTCCTCATCTTTCCACACTCAGGCCACGTGGCTTCCCTCTGCAAGCTCCCTGACACTCACCTTCCAACACCGCAGGCAGAAATGACTGCTGCCTCCTTCAAGTCCCACTGCATCCTGCATCCTCCGTTCCAGCAGCCGATGGGTCTCCTCTCCCTGGATGTGAGACCCTTCAAGGCAGACACCAGGTCATATGCCAATCATGGCCCCAGAGGCTAAAAGCCTAATTTGCTCATTGAGGAAGCGATGGAGGAATGAATGGATGAATGAGTGAATGTCTCTCCTCTCTCCTTCTCCTCCCACCAATGACTCTTTTCTTCTTTCTCTTCCAATTACTTTTGGCTCCAGTGCTGGCTTGGCCACTAACTCCACGACTATGGATAAGTGACTTCATGCCCCTGGGATTCAGTGTCCCTGTAAGGGGAGGGAGGGGTGGCACGAGAGGCTGTCTGGGGACCCCTGTCCTGCCCCTGTGCACTGTGATTCTGCTGTGTAACTTGGGAGGCATCTGCAGGGATGGAAGAGTTTCCCAAGGCCACACTCTGTCCCAAGTAACCCCCCCAGACCATGGCCATAACCCTCACACCCAGTGGGTCGCTTAGTCTTACTAACAGTTTTCGTGTTTTGAGTCCCACCCCTGCCTGATCTTAAACCACTGCTGAACCCAGGCCTCCAACTGCTCCCACGTGAGCTCCCTTAGTTACTGACTCAGCGTCATCCAAGTCCATCCTGTCTTCCCACAGCCCAGACTGCCGGTCCTACAGCCTGTCTCCAGGCCTGAAGTCCGCTCCGACTGGGCCAGGCTGGGTCGCTGTGTCAGTCGGGACCATTTCTGTAGCCACGTGGGGCTTCCCAAAGGAAGGAGAACGAACGCCGGGCGGCCAACAGCAGGTGGTATGAGCACCTCTTCCCCAAACTTCCTCTCTGCCGCTATGTCTCTTCCTTCCCTCAGTTGCCCGTTTCCGGGACAGAATCAATTCTTCCCTCCTCTCTGTTCCCACCACACGTCAGTGTATAATGATACTGAGGGAGACAGTCCCTCATTTAGCATTATAGTAATTCTTAATATTATACATCTCGGTTACTAGACTGGAGCACCTCAAAAGCAGAAGTAAAGTGTTTCCATTTTTGCACCCACAGCACCTAGGAGACTCCCAAAGCTTGGCACACTGTGGGGGCTTATGATGAGTGGGTAAATACTAGTATTGTCTATAGAGACATTTGACCTCCAGCACTGGCGTTTCTGGGTCAAGTGGCCGTGATATCAGAGCGGGAAATGCAGTTGAGCCGCCTGTGCTGGGCAGGGGGCAGGGGATGCGATGTGCCTTTGAGCTGTGTATTCCCCTGTGGATCTTCTGACTCAGTCTGCACCTACTCTTCCCTTTGTGGTTTCTTAAAGGACACAGAATTCCACTGGACTATGCCAGCCAAGCAGATGACAGACTGGAAGGACTTGAGGCAGGATCCCGTCTATTGCTGTTTTCTGGAGGTGATGGGACTCACAGGCCAGCCCTGAACTGTGCTTCCGCATTCACCCCTCTGCAGGGCACACACTAGGGGAGGGACAGAGTGCCACGTCTGGGGCAGCCACCGACCCCAGATAGGCTCCACGTGTCAGGGAAGAGCTGCCTGTCTTTGGGAAGCAGCCAGATCGCAGCTGAGAACACAGACCCTGGTGTCAGACAAACCTGGTTTGCATCACACTTATCAGCTCTTTAAACTTGGCTTAGCAAGTTCTCTCTTCTGAAATACGGGTTAATAATACCTTCTTCACGGGGCTGGTGTGAAGAATAAATGAGACGCTGTCTCTAAAGTGCTTAGCATAATCTAAGTGCTCAGTCACAAGTAATAATAAAAACAAATGGATTCCCTTTTCCTTTCTCCAGAGGGACATTGCAGGTCTTCATGCCGGGCCCCGTTCAACCATTTTACGTCTATGAAGGCAAAAGTATATCTGCTCATCTCCAACTGATTGGATCTATGAAGCAAAATAAAACCCAAGAGATACTAGAATGAGATCTAGTTGGTTTCTTCTTTAAGGGCCCAAATCATGTGAATTTTAAGAGCAGGGTTAAAATGAATTGAGTCACAAAATTTTAAGAATCAGGTGTTATAGTCTGCCAGGCAGGTGTGTACCCAGATGAGTGGGGCATGCCAGCCTCTGACGGCATGGGGCTGTCCCAGGTGTGGGGGGCCCTGGCAGCTGGAGGGCCAGGCCTGGTCTAAAGTGAACAGCATTTATGACTCAGCACTAGCTGATTACTGTGTCAAAGGAATATGCTAGAACTTGGAACACCCCAGTTTCCCTAATTCACTTTTTTGTAAACACTGCATTAAAAAACATGTCTGAGAGCCAGCTCTGGTCAGTGGGCCCGATACGGCCTGAGGACCACTAGATTATTACCTCTGATCTCAGCTGACACTGTGCTGGTGGTGTTTCTCAAAGTGAGTTACACTTTACAAGTTCAGTGGGGCAATTCTTATTGCATAGAAGAATTTTTCTCAACTCTTAGGAAGGTTAATTCATTCCTTCCATATGGGAAAGTAATTGTGTTGATAATTATGCCAAAAGTTATTCTTCCCATGTGTTATTTTACAGCTTTTTCAAAGCCAACCTCCAGATTTACCTTTTTGATGTATTCTACTCATCTATTTACTGCTCCTTGGCTCTGATATGTTCGATTTGCACTATGTTAATCTGTGGTTATACTGCTTTCTAATATCGTTGCAGGTACTCCACATATTTGTGTACCAATTAAGGTAACAAACTCAAAAATGTATGTCTAAACCATAGTAGAAATTTGTTTCTTGCTTTCCTGTAACAGTCCTGAGTAGTTCCAGGTGGGGGCAGTGGGAGAGAGGACTCTGCTCCACTCAGTCATTCAGGGGCCCAGGCTGATAAGACTCTGCCATCTTCCAGCATGTGGTTTTCCAAGTGGTCGTAGTTGTCTCCAACCTGTTGGCTGGAGGGGAAAGAGCATGGAGGATTTGCCAATTGGAAGTTTTTATGAATCAGGCCTGGAAAAGACAAAACAACATTTCTGCCCACATTCCTTTGACTACAATTCAGTCACATGGGCTCACCCAGCTGCAAGGGAATCTGGGAAATGCAATCTGTATAACCAGGAAGAGGAGGAGATTTTTTGATAAACATCTACCAGTCTCTGCCAATGGATCCAAATATACAATTCATCTTCTTGCCCTCACAGAACACACTCACCCACTCCAGGGGCAATAACCCCAAATCCCATCCAGCTACCACATCCAGCTCAAAACTCCAAGATCTCTAGGTCTGGATATGGCTCCTTAAGGTCCAGTGACATATGACCTGAGGAAAATTGTCTTCCTGTCCACTGACCACGCACAATGGTGGAGTAGGGCACCATAACTGCAATGAATTCCCATTGAAAGATGGGAGACACGCAGTAGACCCCAGTCCTCAGCAATTATGAAGTCCAGCTGGGCAAGCACTGAGACCCCTTTGCCCTGGCAATGAGGGAAGTTCTCTGATTAGACCCTGATTCTACTCTCTGGGAAGAAATCTTAGGCCCATTGTTCTCCAAAGTTCCAGGCTTCTACCCCTGGGAGGTTTTTCTTGTCCAGTATGCCCCGTGGCCACTTATGAAACAGGTGCTGGGGAGAATGCTCTTCTTGGGACCTAGATGCCAACTTTATCCACTTCCTCCTCCTGCAAGTTCTGGGGCCTAAGGAGTGTTTGAAGGTTTCAGTGAAGTTTTGTTATTGTTAAAGTCTGGGTTGGCTTGTGTGTGTTTTCCTTGACAGGAAAATTGCCTCAGAAACTTAGTAGGCGTCTCCCTTATCTGTTTCTGGTGAACTCAATGTGTTGGCAGCAAGACCTAAAACTTTTTCGGGTACATGCCTGTTTCGTTTTATTATTTCCCCTCCCCTACCTCTATCAGGTGAACAGTGACCACCTAGAAGTCATCTGAAATAAAAGGCATATATGGGAGTTCATACCCTTTATAGAATCTTTATTTTTTTTTTTTATTCTTATGGAGACAGGGTCTCACTATGTTGCCCAGGCTGGTCTTGAACTCCTGGCCTCAAGCAATCCTCCCACCTTGGCCTCCCAAAGTGTTGGGATTACTATGTCTGGCCCCTTTGTCCAATCTTTGCTGAAGGAATAAAACATCTTATTTAACTGAAAAGTTAAATGGGCCTTAATGGGCCTTTACTGATTTCCAACTCTTTTGGGGTCAAGCAATAGGCTTTTCCAATGCTAGACAGCCCCAAATTTCTGCACCTGCTATTCCTTTTCTTTTCTACTTACACAATGACATTCTTTCCTGGGGGCACATTTTTCTTGCAAAACACAGGAGAAGGAGCAACACAGTGAGGAGCAACAAGTCTCTAACATACTAGTGCCTCAGAGCTACACACTCACGGGGCACGTGGCCAGCCTTCTCAGCACAGGCAATGGTTTTACAAAACGTTTTGCCCCTTCACAATATGGGTCTCAATCTCTGTAGCCTCTGATAGTTTCACCACCACCCAACTATAGTCAATGACACATATTTCAGCTTTTTGACCGCAGCACCCCACTTCAGGGTGTGCATGTCCACATCATCTAAGGTCAGCCACTGAAGCAGCAGGTCCTAAAATGCCTGAATGGCAGAAACACTCCAGCTCATGGCACCGTGCTACCTGGTCCCAGGGTAGTGGGGGAGGGCACTCTACTTCAGGCATTCAGGGACCCAGGCTGACAAAGTCTCTGTCACCTTCAAGGTCACCAGATCTTCTCCATCCCATCAGTGGAAGGCGAAGGACCAGGCAGATCGCTGAGCATGGTTTTCTTATGGGCCAAGACTAGGAGCGTCAGTTGCTTCATCACTCACCTACTGACTACGCCCGAATCCCGTGGGGGGTGGGGGATGTAACTTAGATGTGTCCAGGTAGAATAGAAAATGGATCTAAGGCTACTAATTTGTCCTGGTTTGCCTGGAACTTTCCCGGTTTTAGCATTGAAAGTCCGACTTCCCAAGAACATATCGGGTCCTCAGCAAACCAGGACAGCTGGTCAGTCTTAAAGCCTCCATTGCATTCTCAATCTTTAAGGAGACACTGAGTCTTCTGTTTCCTTGGTCTCCTAGTCTACAGCCACTACAAACCACTTATCAGGGCATAAATTGAATGTACTTATGAGACAATGGGGCAGATTATTTTAAATGAAATATAAGTTGTTCCTGGAAATTTGGGGCACGTATTACATAACCTTTCAGCACACACATCTGCAAACACGGTCTTTGTCCGTAAATGAGTCCGCTAGAAAATGCAGTGGTAGGGTTATGCCACTACATGCTATGAAAAATATGCTACCCATTAACAAGAGTTATTAAAAGAACTCCCAGGAATATTTTTGCCAGAGGGTTAATCTGAGAATTCATATATTATAGTGTACAAGGTAAATTTTGCCAGAAAACAAACGACCTCATTTATCTTAAAAGCAGCTATGTGAGCTGTCCTTGGAGACAGGGACTGTGGCTGGTTCACCACACTATGTCTGGCACGTTAAAAGGTGCTCAATAAATGTCCTCAGAATTAACACGTAGTTTACCAGATAGCTTGTGCCCCCTTTCTCTAATCAAAAAGAAAAGGTTTTTCTGATTTATTTTATCTTGAGCTGAAAGGTGAGCTGCCACTTAGGGCAGGAGTCTGGTTCTTGAGGCAGAAATTAGAAAGTAGGGAGGGTAAATATGCTTTTGTTTGGTCTGCACAGTGTCCAAAAGTCAGGCATTTCCAGACATGGATCTTGAAAGAACTTGGAAGATCGGGCCACATGGGCTTGAATCCCATATGGCAACCACTGGATGGAGGTAGGTGACAGCTGTCCCTGTTAGACGGAGCATACTCCGCAACTGCCAGTCACTCACCTCACGCACTCGAGAAACTCCTCTGTTGTGTCCAACAGACACTGTCCCAAGCACCTGGTTTAAAGCACACATCTATGTAGGAATTTTACACATTTTTAAATGGCTACTGAACCTTCCAGTAGCTGTTGCCAGAGCCTGCTCACTAATCCCAGTGCCTTTGGGTCTGCCAGGCATTCCACAGCTCTGTTTTACAGACAGCTTTTTCCATAATGAAACAAATAATTTAAGATATATATATTTACCCCACCTGTAAACATTTGCTTCCAATATTCTTTTCATATTATTGAAAATACTGGCCAGACGTGCTGGCTCACACCTGTAATCCTAGCACTCTGGGAGGCCAAGGCAGGAGGATTGCTCAAGGTCAGGAGTTCGAGACCAGCCTGAGCAAGAACGAGACTCCTTCTCTACTAAAAATAGAAAGAAATTATCTGGACAGCTAAAAATATATATAGAAAAAAATTAGCCAGGCATGTTGGCACATGTCTGTAGTCTCAGCTACTCAGGAGGCTGAGGCAGGAGGATTGCTTGAACCCAGGAGTTTGAGGTTGCTGTGAGCTAGGCTGACGCCACGGCACTCTAGCCAGGGCAACAGAGCGAGACTCTGTCTCAAAAAAAAAAAAAAGAAAAGAAAATACTGGACATTGAAACATGGACAATTCCCAATCTCTTCTCCAACTCACATAAATGAAGGAGCTGACTTTTGACATTATTTCTTAGGTACAGAAGAAACAGTGCATTTCTGTCCGTATTTTAAAGGACATTTTCTTCTATGTGTGTTTTCACAGTAAAGTTTAAACGGCTACTACTACCACCAAATGCTAAATCAAAAGCTATTAGACAATAAAGCTGTCACATCTTTATCCCTATGAAAAAACATAAAATTAAATATATAAACAAACAAGCAAGATTCAAAAATAATAGTAACGCCTAATACTCCTTAAACCCATCTTACTATGAACCCATCTCTGTGCTGCTTTGCAGCGTCAGCCTCACAAAACCCCCATGGACATGGCGTGTCCCCATTTTAAGCATGTGGAAACAGAGACCATCGAGTAACTTGCCTGCGGTCACTGAGCTAGTGACTGGCAGAGGAGCTAGGATTAAAACCAAATTAATTTTAGTCATTAATTTAAATGAACACACACACACACACACACACACACACACGCACTCTCCCTCCCCACAAAAGTTAGAAGAATAGTTATTATAAAAAGCAGAAAATTGTAGCATCTGTGGCAGGACAGAATCTTCGTGATCTGGCCCGATCCTTATTTTACAGATGAGAACAAAGGTCTGAGGGGTTCTATTCCTTGCCCAGAGGTCACTGCAGGGCCAGGCCAGGCAGCCAGAAGCTGACTCTCAGCGCTGGGTCCTCCCACGTGCCAGCGCAGGAAACTCACTGCACCTTCTGCTTCCAGGTTCTATTGGTGGGCACAGATCTCCATTTTCAGGCAATTTTATCTAAGAGGGAGAGGAAACTTCATTTTCTCTGCCTCTGCTTCTAATCTTAACACCATTACTGCTCTTTGAGTGGATTTGAAGTCTAAAAGCAGTTATGTTGTCAGGCCCAGGTAGCTTCAACTATTTATTTTACACAAAGCAAGGGCCAAGTAGTACCTAACTGAAATTAATTTTCATTTATTTCAGTTGTTATTAACTTTTATACGTTTCTTCTGTAAATTTAAAACTGATTTTGGTATTGCATATCCATCGCATAATGAAAAGTAAATTTTTGCTTTTAAAGTATGCAAAAAAGCACAGAATTACTGAATTATGAACACAATTAATTTGAAACAGAAAGCAGATGTTCATTAAAATCATGTAAAATTACTTCTGTTTCTCCTTCATGGAATGGTGGTTTCTCCTGCTGCAATGGCTGATGTCACGAACACCCAGTGCTGGTCCGACATTCCATTCCCCTTAGAAATCTCTCCTTCTCCACCAAACACAAGTGTGATATAATCAATTACGTAATAACCCGCAGGCCAATAATGCCTAGTTAGGTCTGCAAGCAAGTAGCAAAATGCCTTTTTAAATTACCTTAAATATGTTTAAATATAAACCAGTCACTTTTAAGTATGTTTAGTAATTACTAAAATGAGGAACATGTATGGAAAAACATCTTTTGGTTTTAATAATTCATTCTTATTTCACATACCATATTCAGCTATCAAAATTTCATGAGAGGGAGTTTCACATTTTTAATAAAAAAGATTCAAAGTTCCATTAAATAATGGAGGAGTTAGGTTCTCCATTATCTTAACCCACTGACATGAGATTTTTCAAGTTTTCCATAATTACCACTATGGTATTAAGAATGCTCATTAAAAATATAAAAAATGAAATGGCTAGGGATTTCTACTAGCTATAGTTTTCTTTTTAAAGGAAATGTAATTACTGCATAATTATCCCTTTATTTCAAAGTTACATAACCTTCAAACCTAATATGATAAAAGTTTTTTTCAAGTCCTCTCCCAATTTCCCAAAATATCTTCATGGTAACTGCTGTCAGCTTATGGCAGTCAGCAGTTCATTGCTTCAATAGGAAGCCCGTGTCACTGCTTTATAACATGTGCACACCACCAATTCTTTTCAGGGACCTCTGATGTCCCATTCACCTATTACTCTCCCACCAGCTCTACATCAGAGAGAAGAAGGATTCAGAAAATTAAGTCCGTGGTCACGCAAGGACTTGGATAAGTCGTAGAGCTTGGGACTGCTCTGATTCCCACTGGGCAGGGGCTGTTGCTGAGGGCCTGGGGCAGGCTATAGAGGTGATAAATCCACCCTGTTTACTTGCTCACTGACATACAGCAGAGTGGGAGCCCCCAGCCTCACTCCTCAGGTGCCAATTTAGGATTCCATCATAGTTTTCATTTTGACAGAATCAACTGGGAAGACTCCCTTGCTCATGTGGTCCCATCTCAAATCTAGTCTTTTGCTTGGACAAAACAGATTATTGTTTCAGGAGCTAGAATCTCATCCCACACTAGAAGTCATCTAAACCCAGGGTGATAGAGTTGGTTCTCAAAGTGGAAATCAGCTTCTCCAACTTCCATCTTTTGATCCTAGAGCTGCTTGTTAGGATTATACACAGAATATAGCTATTCCCCTTTTAATTCAGTAAACATTGAAAAATTAAGATTTTTATGGATTCCTAAAATTCTAAAGCCACAGGGGAATTTAAGAGATTCTCTCTTTTAATCCCTCACATCAGCCCAGACGGGTGAAGTGACTTGTCCACGTCACACAGGAGTTAGAACTGAGCATGACTCCCCCACTGTCTCTTCCCTTATTAGCTGGTCAGTGCAATGTCACCTTTACATCTGTAGTCAGACCACTGACGCCTCTACTTTGTCCAACCCTTCCACTCCCCTTCAGGATTTTACTAGCCAAACTGTCAGCTTTGCCTGGAAATAGTTGTGGAAATGACTGCGATTATGTTAACACTGTAATATGGAAACACCTGTTTATCAACATTTTATATGCTTTATTGAAAGTTGACAAGTGCAACAGTTAAATACAGTGACACCTTATAACTGTGTAGAGAACATGCACAGAAACATATGCATATAACTACTATACAGGTAATATGCAGAAACCTACTGGAAAAATCCATTTCATTAGCTAGAACTGATCATTTTTCAAAGTATTCAACCAGCTCAATTGAAAGACTTCAATAAACAAGGATTTACTTCAGGATATTCAGCAGCTAGAAGATGTCAGATTACACAATGTGAGTAACTGTGCCAAATTCTTACAATTTCTCTAGGTGTGGTTTTGTCATGTAGCAGTTTTTATGTAGATTGGTATAGAAAAGACAGCCCACACCTCTTCAGACAGCCAATGAAACATCTAAATTTCAATCTGTACAACCTAAATAGTAGTTACAGTCCTCTATTGTACAAAATAGTTACACTACATACACAAATATACAATAAGCAAAACAACCTTCATGGTCAGATAGCCTAGGTCCCAGCTACCTGTCAGCGCTTTGTCACTCTAATAGTTTTGTGTCATCCACTGTTTCAGTACAGGCACAGTACTATTGTTTTTATGGATTTTGGTGACAGTCGTCAATTGGTACAATGAACTCTGTTCCCCCTCAGTTAAGTCTTTACTTTTACCTCCCTGTCAAGTTCCTCATGGGGGGAGGAGAGGAGAGGAGAGGAGAGTCCAGTGAGGAGCTCCAGCTTCCTGACCCCGCGGAGCACACTACCTGCGAGCAGGAGAGAAGGCTGGGAAGAGGGGGTGGGGAAGGGATGGAAAGGCACACAGCTCCTCAGCATGAATTAAACCATTTTTCAGTTATCTGCCAAGCTGCATCAGGTCCCAGTACATCCATACTAATTCTCTGATTAATCTTTAATTCACCCAACTAAGAAATTTCTTCAAGCCAAAAGCATATGAGTGTTTAATACTGGAAAAAAGAGATAATGGCATGTGTCAGTCTCACGTCTCTTCGCAGCGAGCAATGAAATGGGTGACTGTGGAGGCGGATCCTCCCTAGAACATCTTCTCCGGTCTGTCCAGTTCGCACGCAGCAGCCAGTTCTGCGGGGGCACAGGCGGCTACGCGGTGGGTCCTGAGCCCTGGGACGCCGGCTGGGCGGGGGGCTGTGTGGTCCCCTGTGGCTGCGTGGTGGCAGGCGGGGAACCAGTCTGCAGCTGGGCCTGAAACTGGGCGAGCTGCTCAGGACTGGCCAGTGTCTTCAGCAGATTGTTTTCCTGCTCCAGCTGGGAATTTTTCTCTATTAGTTCTTTGATTTGCTCTTTCAGGACCTCCACTTCCTCTCTAACGGCATACATCAAATGGCTTTTCACCAGATCCTGAAAAAAAAGAAGAAATAAAAAAAAATGGGTTTAAATTACTGGACTCTGGATTTCTAAGGCATTATTTTGTATGGCTTCCTCTATTTACATATCCTGCCTTTAAAGTTAGTAGAGGACACTTGGGAAATCTGAATACAACCACAACTGCACAATACTTAAGTTTAATGCTTAAGTGATCAAGCTTTTTAAAAGTCTGCCTTCTCTGCAGACATGAGCATACAGTCAGGTTTTCCACCCGAGAGGGCGAAATGCCCTGTGGCTCTCCCGCCGGGGCGCCGGGTTCCCGACCGAGCCCGGGGCCCGCAGCGCCCCGGCTTCTCCGCCCCCATCCCTCCCTCCGCCCGCCCGGAGCCGCCTCCCTCAGCACCGGCTGCAGCCAGTTCCTACAGAGCATGTTGCCGCATTTTCTTCCCTCCACCCGCCCCCCTCCTTTTCCTGATTAAGCTGACATCACAGAAACCTGGGCTGCCGTCGCAACCAATGGGAGTGCGAGTTATTTATAGCTCCGAATTAAAGGTTCGGAGTTTGCCTAGCAACAGTAGGCAGAGAATCCCGTGAGAAGAGCCACAGGCGCTGCTCCAATAACAAAGAACAGCCAAGGCGGAAATAAAAAATAGGAGAAATCCAGGCGCAGGCTGAGAAAACAAAACTTTTCTCCAATTCTTCTTCATTGTGCAGTAGCCTGCTCCACCGGGGATCCGTTTGTGCACCATCTAGAAGGCCCTTCCCCAAGATCCCCACTTCTAGAGCCCTTCCCCCGCTCGGCTCCCTAGTAAAATCTTAGGATTCCTAGTAAAATCTTAGGATTCCTAGTAAAGCCACATCACTAAAGATGTGCCCACGTCCAACCCAAGGAGCCGCTGAGCCAGCGCTTCCCTAGCAAATCCCTAGAAAAAGGGACACCGTGAAAAAAATCCCGACGTTAAGTGAAATAGGTCCCGGAAAGAAGAACATTTAGTACCCTCAGGGCCCCTTTCTCCCTCCCCGCCTGCCTGCCTGCCGAGGTAGGAGGCTTCATGCTGGCAGCGTGCAGACAGCGCCGGCATTTCTAAATGTATCCAAAGCAATCATCATCTGTACTCAGGGATGGACTGGTTCCACAAGACACCTCGTTTTTTATGCTGTGCCCACATTTAGTATAAATGACTTTTAATCAGTACATACCATAGCTTGCTCGATTTTGTTGTCAATAGCTACCACACTTGCACCAGATGAGCTGAAAAAGAGGGGAAAAAAGGTTAACGATATAAGGGAATTTATCTTAAATGTCCAAGGTAAAAAAAGATCTCACAATTTTGTGATGTTACTAGCATCACATTTTGAATATTCTTTTAATGTAACGTATCACCCACCAGCCACTCTCTTCCTAACGAATATCCAGGCATTTCCCTATTTCAGTGAGCCACAAAGGGCTAAATTACATAATGTGGGGAAAGCCTGCTCTCTGGCCAGACCTGCAAAAATAAGCCTATTCTGAACATTTCAGAAAGCAACATCCATGTCACCATGATCTCTCAGCAATGGACAAAGGAATTCGCCTGGCTATCTTTCACCTGCATTATTACAACTATCTCACGAGTAAATTTAAAGAAACTATCCCAGCCGACATTTACCTATTGTCAAGTCTCACAGAAGCGTTTTCAGTACCCAGCAAGGATGACAAGAAAGAAATTGAAAAATGTCTCAGTTGGTAAACTCCTAGATCCATCGCCACTGGTCTACACCATTGGGATTTCATGCAATTGCAGCCAAAAAAACACCCTCGCGGAAAAAGAGAGGGGCCACCAGCAGCCTTGTTTGAGCTAGATAAAATCTTCTAGCTTTCCGCAGCCCAAGGAGAAACAGAAAACAGTAGCCCTAATTTAAAGAAACTCGGCTTCTGGGGCTTGGCGATCTCGGAAGATGCAGATCCCAGTGCCGTGCGGAGAAGCCTCCCAGATCGGCCGCCCGGCTCCACTCGGCTCTAGTCCCGGTCTCCTGGTCTTAGTGCAAAATATATGCAGGGAAGAGGAGCGCCGATTGGCCAGCACGCCACTGGAACCGCCCCCTTCTCCCTTCCCTCCTTCCCCGTCCTCCTCCCGATTCCCCGCCTTCCTCCTCCACGGGGCCCCAGTCTTCAGATCCCCTTCCTTCGGGTGGGCTGGCCCAGGCCGCGCTCAGAGAAACTGGGGTTTGGGGCCACTGAGGCTTCCACCGCAGCCTTGGGAGGCTGGACTCCTGCGCCAGCAGAAAACGTGGAGGGTCCCTGAAAAATACGATCGGGGCCCCGCACATGCTTACGTTTAAGGGAGTCAGACCCCGTCCCCGAGCTGCCAGTCCCCGCGGCTGCTGAACGGCAAAAGCTTCCTATTTGCAACCAGAACTGTCTGAGCTACTGGGCATGCCCAGTCCCACCGCTGTAAGACTTGGAGGAGCTCGAGTGTCTCAATTTCAATTATCTACTTCTCACAGACAGTGGTAATGGGAGGGTTTTATTTTTAAGGATAATGACCATAGTGCAAATAATACTTTACTTTAGAGGGAAAATCACATTTGCTTTTTGAGAGATACTACCTCTCCGTGAATTTATCAATTACTTGTAGAAACAAAACAAAAAAACATTACATATTCTTTGCTAGACATATAAAAATTGAGTCAAAAAGGAACCTACTGGATTCCAGTGGCTATTCCCAAAATGTTCCTGGATATGCTTTCTTCCATTTACAGCTAGAAAAGTCAGTCCACAGGTTGAATCCTACATAGACCTATTTTCAGTAAGCCTCTAAGGCAAATTTTTGGAAGTCTCAGTTCCTCTAAGACTAAATCCGATGAGCCTTCTTATATCAGAGCAGAGGGACTGAAATATTGTAAAGTATATATTTAAAGCACACAACTCCTTGAAGTTAGTCTCTGCCCATTTGAATGTCCAGAACCAGTAAAAAGGGGAATTTGATGGTGGTTAAAAATAGTTAAGTAGCTAATAGATGCTGCATACTCACCTCTATTTCATCCTTATGGCCACATTGACCAAATAATTCTCTTCTTTACACCGAAATCTGGCCACACTGACCAAATAATTCCCTCCTTTACACCGAAATCAAGAGATCTGGGTGTAAAATAGCTTAATCCCTTACAAAATTGCCCCTATTAATTTAAAATATTTTCAAGGATGCATTAATTGTTACAGTTTAATATACTATAAATCTAAGGCCTTAAGTTTGGTTAATTATGCAGCATAAGCAGTTTGCAATCCAATACATTTGAGAAGGAAAATTTAACCTCTACAATACTGCCCTCTAATGGCATAATACTATAAAAACAATTCTACAAAGTTCTTAGGGAGACCTCTGTAATTCATAAATTGTGTCATCACACATAATTCCAACATAAAATTTGACCATAGAACATATATGTATGTTATACACACAAACACGCATAAACACATAGATACACAGTCTTCTTTCCCAAACATTTTCTTGCAAGCAGCATCCTTTCATAAAATTGCCATCAGAGCCCTTTTAGACAGTCTTTTAAGTCGACCCAATGGAGGCAGGTGGGCATTTGGTTTTAGAATCTGTCCAAAGTGATTAGGAAGGAATTTTGGTTAGGGGTATAGATGATTAAGAGGGTAATTCTCTTTTGGGTTAAAAACCAAAGTGTGACTAGCTATAAAACAAAGAGATTCCTTTTTATTGAAAAGTTCATATTATTCTCCAAATTTTAAGGCTTTGCTTTTGTATAATATTTGTTAGCATATTTATAATTTATGAAAATTAAATACAGTATCTTACAGGATACAATTTTTTGAAAAAGGTACCCATTTTCAATAAAAGAAAGCAGTAAGTGGAAGCTTAAGTCATATTAATTTGGGCAGCAGGCCTGTAGGTCCCTATGTCTATGAATGCTAAACAGAATTATTATTTACTACATGATAGTTTCTATACTTTGAAAGTTAAAGTTATAACTAAAGCTATCTGTGTGATAAAGTCCATTTATGTATTTTAACTGAATGTCAACTTCATAGAAAAAAGGTATTAAAGAAAGCACCACTTATGATATAAAAAGAGCTTAAAAAACAAACTCTAAGGTCATACAAAAAATGAATTTAAAACTACCGGCCGGAGTTAAAAAAAATTACTAAATTAACTGAGTTTTATGTATTCATGCAGTTCTTCAACAACATAAAGATATAAGTTCGTTAGGTATTTATTTCAATCATTTCAACTGATCATCCATTGTATTAAGTGACAGAAGCAAATATAAGCATATATTTAACCCATTTTCCAATTGAAGGACATTATGGTTCTAATACCTTGATATTTTAAATAAAATTGCAAGAAACATCCTTATACATACTACCTTGAACATGTGTGCATACTTCTGGAGAATTTGTTGGGCCAAAAGATATGCAACTAAAAAATTATTATAAATCTAGTCTTAGATTCTATGGCACAGTGTGCTAGATTCCTTTAAAACTAGATTTTTGTGTAAAAACTGAAAAGATATAATTTGAAAAAGAAGGTAAGGAAATGGAGGAAAGCTCCATGCAGGAAAACCCTTGGATCAGATAGGTCTGAAGCACAAATGTCTAGAATTAAATTCTAAGGTTCTTCTGTTTGGAAGGCAAACTATCTGAGTCTGGTGCCTAGTCAGAGCTCACCAGACTTGCTGATAGTACAAGGAAAACACCAGAATGGCTCCACGAGAGATGCCTAAAGGCGTAGACCATAAAAGCCAGCTTCAGGCACTGAGCAAAGATCAGGAGTTCTCTCACCCTCCTGAGGACTCTGATGCACAGGAAACAACTAGGACATTTGAGATTGGGGTATTTTCTGTTGTCTGCCTAGGAGTCTTTTTACTTGGATTCTAATTCAACCACCTCTGCATATTGGGAGTGAGCATGCTAGGATAGGAGAAGAGGAGTGGGGCAGGGCCTGTGTATTTCTGATTGCATAACATGTGCTTTTCTTGCAAACTTGATCTGACTTGACCAACATGGGCATAGTTGGGGATCCAGCACTCAAAGAAAATAACCTCTTTCTCCCCCTGTCCAAACTCCTGGCCAATGGAAAGCAGTTGCCAAGAAGGAAGCTAAGGAACACTATTACCCTGTTCCTGACCAAATCACTGTTGTCATGGACTCCCATGTCACCTCTACTTTTCTAGTTTACTCTCACTAGGCACTGGGAGTAGGGTGACCAGGTTTGAGCAAATAAAACTGCAGGACTCCCAGTTAAATTTGAATTGCAGATAAATAATAAATCATCTTTTAGTGTTGAGTCCCACACACTCTCAGAACAATAAGCAATGCCAAAGAAATTTAAAGAAGAAAAAGCTGTTTAAATTCAACCATATTTTAAATTTCCTTGATTTCCGTGGAAAGGTTGGAAGATAAAGTTGAGAAAATTCCAAAAAGTAAAATAAAAGAAAGAGATGGAATTGTGATGTAA
This sequence comes from Varecia variegata, assembly GCA_028533085.1. Taxonomy (NCBI): domain Eukaryota; kingdom Metazoa; phylum Chordata; class Mammalia; order Primates; family Lemuridae; genus Varecia; species Varecia variegata. The sequence continues at coordinate 20,164,238 of CM052445.1, read as the reverse complement.
AAGAAACTTACAGGATGAATCTAGGAGGTCCAACGTCGAAACAAAAATAGAGGACAGAGGGAAAGGAATTATCAAAGAAATAAGAATTTTTCCAGAACTGAAGGGCAAGTCTCCAAATTAAATGAGATGACCAAATGCTCACCACAATAAATGAAAAAAGCCGTACACCAAAGCACTTCATCATGAAACTTCAAATCACTAGGCAAAGAGAGAAAATCCTAAAAGCTTCCAAATGGAACAAACAAGTTACAAACACAGGAGCTAGCATTGGAATGGTTTCACTGGCTGCCAGAAAACTACAGAAAAAATGTCTTTAAAAATCTGAGAGAAAAAAGGTTTTTTTACCTAGATTCTTCACTTGACCAAATCATCATTTGAGTGTAAAGGCAGAATAAAAACGTTTTTAAATATTTCAAACACAAAAATGGAGGCGCAAATCAAGAAAAAGGAAGGGAGGGTAAGTAGGAATGAGGGACTTCGGCACTGGAGGGAAGGAAGGGAATCGACAGGCAGGGCGGCAAAGGGAATTTCAGGGTGACAGCGGCCAGGCAAGCCTAAGCGGCAGCTGATCTGTACCTGGTCCGCAATGGTGGAGGAAGACAGAGAACTCCAGGCGGGAGAGCTTCGGTGCCAGTAAACACACAGGTTATCTAAGACATCTGAGCACAGGTATATGACAGAGCTAATGGAACAATTAGATAAATTCAAAGGCAGTTTTATGGAAAACAAAGCAAGAAAGAAACATGGAATGTTCATAAATAAAATTTATATCATATTAATTTTTTTAATTGATGTAACATTAAGAAGTTTACTGAGAAGGTGGTAGGAAGAAAAACTATATGGTAGAAATGGTTTAAAAATGCTAAATCCTAATCTACTACAACTCGACTATATAATATCTAAAATTGAAAAACCAAGAAGTAACGTAAGTATAAATACATTACATAGAAATGTGGAGGTAAACATGAGAAAAAACCTAAAAGTGGCTGCCTCTGAGGTAGACTGCCCTGAGTGAAAAAATGGAACAGCTAATTTTTTTTTCTATTCACTGTTTGGATCTTTAGTTATGTGCATGTATTGCTTTGATTAAAAAAACACTTTAAAGTGAAAGAGAGGGGTTCGCAGAGGGATATGCAGCAGTGCCTCCCACTCCCAGGCTTCAGCTAGTACTTATCATATATGCATACCAAGAAGCTCCCCCAGGCTGGGGAAAGAACCACCCCAAAGCAGCAGGCAGAATGATTTTCAGAAATCACAGGTGGTGGGGAAGAGTTGGTGTTACCACCAACTAGCTTGAGTGAAAAAACCTTGTAAACATGGGACACCCAGTTACTGAGAAGGACACTGCCTAAATAGTGGGGGAAATTAGTCCTAGACTGGGGGTGTTTTGGTCCTACATAAAGCAGTTTAAAAGGAATCCTTAAAAGGATCAAACTGTTTCCAAGTAACTTAATTTTGTCCCCAAATAAAGCTCAACCATATTTAATAAAATAAAGTCTCTTACCATCCTATAATTCACAATGTCTGTCATCCAATAAAAAGTACCAGGCATACAAACAAGCATGGAAATATGAGAAAAATCGATCAATCAAAATGACCCAGATATGAGAAAGATGATAATATTTGTAAACAAGAACATTAAAACAGTTATTACAACTATATTCTATTTGTTCAAGAAGGTAGAGGAAAACATTAGCATATTAAGGACAGGTGCAAAAAGCATAAAGAAAACCCAAATTAAATTTATCAAGATTAAAAAAATACAATGTTTGAGAAGAAAAATATACTGGATGGGATTAACAGCAGTATAGACAGGGCAGAAGAAGTATTAGTGATATGTTAGCAATAGAAACTACCTAAAATAAAACACAGAGAAAAAAATGGGAAAAAAAGAACAAAGCATCAAGAATATGTGGGACAATTTCAAGCAATCACATATATATGAAGTCCCTAAAGAAGAGGGAAGGAGAGAGAAAAAATATTTTGAGAAATAATGGCAATTTTCCCCCAAACTTTATTAAAAATGAATGACAGATCCAAGAAGCTAAACAAAGCCCAAGTAAGAGAATTGGGAAGAAATCTATAAGGATATCATAATCAAATTGCTTAAAATAAAATCTTAGAAGCAGTCAGAGAAAAGAGCTAGGTTATTATGTACAGAACAACAAAGGTAAGAATGATAGCAGGCTTCTGGTTGGAAACAATGCTAGACAGAAGACAGCACAGCAACATCTTTAAAATTCTGAAATAAAAAAACAAACCTACACTTCTACAATTCTATGCCCAGTAAAACCACCTTTCAAAAATTTAAGATGAAATTAAGACGTTTTCAGACATATAAAAGCTGGCAGGATTCATCACTGGCAGACTTGTACTATAAAAAATTTTAAAGTCAGTCCTTTGGGCAGAAGGAAAATGATACCAGATGAAAAAGCTAGATCTATGCAAAAGAATGAAGAGCACCAGAAACGATAACATAGTTAAATACAAAAACTTTTCTCCTTTTACTATTTAAATCTCTTTGAAAAGATAACTGTTTAAAACAAAAATAGTAACAATGTATGGAAGTAGAGGACAGACAATATGTTAAGTGTATGACAAAAATAGGAAAAGGCCAAGAGGGTGAAGGGAAGTGCACTGCTGAGCAGACTGCAATATGTTAAAGATGTGTACTACAAACTCCACAGCTAACAAGCTAAAGCAGGAGTATAAAACGGAATCATAAGAAAATGTACAATAGAAAAGAAGGCAGAATAAGAAGAAAAGGGGAATAAAGAACAGAATAAAAATCAAATAGCAAGATAGTAAATTTAAACCAACTATATCAATAATCACATTAAACATAAATGGTCTCCATTAAGCATCTCAATTAAAAAGTAAAGACTGCCAGATTGGATGAAAAAGCAAGACACAACTCTATATGCTGCCTGTAAGAAATATACTTTAAATTTAAAGGCACAAAAGGTAGAATAAGAGTATGGAAGAATATATGCTATGTTAACAGTAATCAAAAGAAAGCTGAAATAGCTATATTACTCAAACAAAGTACTGCAGTGTAAAAAATATTGCTGGGAATAAAGGTCATTTCATAAAGATAAAGGGTCAATTCATCAATAGTTCATAAAAATGCTAAACATTTATGTGTGCTAATAGAACTTGAAAATATATACAGCAAAAATTGATAGAATTCCAAGGAGAAATAGAAAAATCCACAACTATAGCTGAAGATTTCATCAACCCTCTCTAAATAAGTCAATGAACAAGTAAACAAAATAAGGATGCAGAACATTTGAATAACACTGCCAACCACTTGACCTAATTGATTTTTGTAGAACATTCTATCCAACAATAGCAGAATATACACATTCTTTTCAAACACACATGGCACTTTTACCAAGACAGACCATATTCTGAGCCATAAAACAACTCACAATATATTAATATTTAAAAGGATTCAAATCATACAAAGTGTGTTCTCTGACCACAATGGAATTAAATCAGAGATCAATAGCGTGGACCATAGGGCTGGGGAAAGAAAATTTCAAAAACCTCCATCCTCCCTCACCAACAAGAGACAGGGAATCTGCCCATACACATAGCTCACCATTTCTACAGTCTACAAACAACCAGCAACTGAGAAAACCACCACACTAAGGTTATCTATAATTAAGGCATCTATCCAGAACCTAGATCCCATCAAAGCATCCACAAGTAAAGCCAAAGGTTCTTACCCAACATATTCTATAGACACACCCTTATGAATGGCAGGGGGTGGGAGGGGAGCATGGGGGGAAGCCCCACCTAAACAAAAGAAAATCTCAAAACACAAAGCAACAGCTACTCCAGATGAGAAGGAATCGGTGTAAGAACTCTGCAAGTATGAAAAATCAGAGTGAAAGGACATCCCCAAAGTGGCACACCAGCTCTCTAGCAATGGATCCCAACCAAAATGAAAATACTGAAATGACAGATAAAGAATTCCAAATATGCATTGTAAGGAAGCTCAATGAAATCCAAGAGAAAATGGAAAACCAACTGAAAGCAACCAGAAAAGAAATTCAGGAAATGAATAAATATTTACTTAAGAGATTTTTTTTTTTAAAAAAAAAAACAAATAGAACTTCTGGAAATGAAAAATTCATTTAAGGAAATACAAAACACAGTGGAAAGCTTTACAAACAGACTAGACCAAGCACAGGAAAGAATTTCAGAGCTTGAAGACAACTCTTTGGAATTAACTCAGTCAGGCAAAAGTAAAGAACAAAGAATTAAGAGGAACGAACAATGCCTACAAGAAATATGGGACTATGTAAAATGGCCAAATAAAAGAATTATAGGCATCCCTGAGGGTGAAGAAGAAAACACACAAGGGCCAGAAACCCTATTTGAGGGAATAATTGAGAAAAATTTCCCTGGTGTTGCTAGAGATTTACACATCCAGGTATAAGAAGCTCAACAAACACCTGGGATATTCATTGCAAAGAGGCAATCACCAAGACATATAGTCATTAGACTAGCTAAAGTCAACATTAAGAAGGAACTCCTGCAAGCCGTGAAGTGAAAACATCAAGTAACTTAAAAGGAAAACCCATCAGGGTAACTGCAAACTTCTCAACGGAGACCTTACAAGCCAGAAGGGATTGGGGTCCTATCTTCAGTCTTCTTAAACAGAACAAGTGCCAGCCTACAATTTTTTATCCTACAAAATTAAGTTTCATAGGAGAAATAAAGACTTTTCTGGAGAAGCAAACACTGAGGGGATTTGTCAAGACCAGACCTGCCTTGCAGAAACTACTCAGAACTGCATTATACATGGATCAGCACAGTAGATACCCACCAGTGTAAAACCACCCAAAAGCTAAATCTCAGAGCTCATATAAAACAAAGCAACAAAGTATATTCAACATGATGAATAGAACACCATCCCACATATCCTATCAATCAATGTGAACAGTCTCAATGCCCCACTCAAGAGACAAATGCTGGCTGAAGGGATAAAAAAATACAACCAAAGTATTTGCAGTCCTCAGGCAACACGTCTAATCCACAAGGACTCATACAGACTCTAGATGAAGGGACAGAAAAAAACATTCCATGTAAACGAAAACCAAAAGAAAGCAGGTGTAGCCACTCATATCACATGAAGCTGACTTTAAGTCAACAATGGTAAAGATGGTCATTATATAACGATAAAGGGAGCAACTCAACAAGAAGGCACAACAATCCTAAATATTTATGCACCTCACACAGGAGCACCCAAATTCATAAAGCAAACTCTACTAGATATAAGCAAAGAGAGAAACAGGAACATCATAATTGCCAGGGACTTCAATAACCCATTGACAGATCGTTGAAGCAGAAAATAAATAAAGAAACACTGGACTTAATGGGGCTCAAGAACAAATGGCATAACAGACATTTACAGAACATTTTACCCCCAAACTACTGAATATACATTCTTCTTATCAGCACATGGAACATTCTCTGAGATTGATCATACCTTAGGCCACAAAACATGTCTCAACAAATTCAAAAAAATAGGAATCATACCATGTACTTCTCAGACCACAGAGGAATAAAATTAGAAATAAATTCCAAAAGAAACATTCAATTCTACACAAAGTGATGGAAATTAAACAACCTGCTGTTGAACTATTATTGGGTCAATAATAAAATTAAGATGGAAATCAAAAGATTTCATGAACTGAACAACAAAGGGGCACACAAGCTATCAAAATCTATGGGATTCAGCAACAGCAGCACTAAGGGGAAAATTCATAGCCTTAAATGCCTACATCAAAAAGACAGAAAGATCACAAATTAACAATCTAATGACATATCTGAAGGAACTAGAAAAGGAAAAGCAAACCGAATCCAAAGCCAGCAGAAGAAAAGAAATAACTAAGGTCAGAGCAGAACTAAAAGAAATGGTAAATAAAAAAAAAAATACAAAGGATCAATAAAACAAAAAGTTGGTTCTTTGAAAAGATAAGCAAAATTGACAGACCTCTTGCTAGAATAACCAAGAATAGAAGAGAAAGGACCCGATAAACTCAATCAGAAATGAAATAGGAGATATTAAAACTGATACCACAGAAATACAAAATATCATCTGTAAATCCTATGAAAATCTCTACACACATGAACTGGAAAACAGAGTAAATGGAAAAATTCCTGGAAACACACAACCTCCGAAGACTTAATCAGGAAGAAACAAAACTCCTCAACAGACCAATAAGGAGCATTGAGACTGAAGCAGTAATAAAAAATCTTCAACAAAAAAAGCCCTGGACCAGATGGGTTCACAGCCAAATTCTATCAGACCTACAAAGAATAGCTGGTACCCATACTGCAGAAATTATTACATAACATTGAGAAGGAGGGAATCCTCCCCAGCTCATTCGACGAAGCTAGTATCACTTTGATACCAAAGCCCAGAAAGCACACAACAAAAAAAGAAAACTTGAGACCAATATCCCTTATGAACATTGACTCAGAAATGACTAGCAAACCAAATTGAGCAGACATCAAAAAGATAATTCACCATGAATAGGTGGATGCAAGGATGGTTCAACATATGCAAATCAGTAAATGTGATTTACCATGTAAACAGAAGCAAAAACAAAGACCATATGATCATCTCAATAGATGCAGAAAGAGCATTCACCAAAATCCAGCACCCTTTCATGATTAAAAACCTCAAGAAACTAGGTATAGAAGGAACAAATCTCAAAATTATAAAAGCCATATGTGACAAACCCACAGCCAACATCATACTGAATGGGGAAAAGTTGAAAGCATTCCCCCTAAGAGCTGGAACAAGACAAGGTGCCCACTGTCACCACTTCTATTCAATATAGTGCTGCAAGTCCTAGCCAGAGCAATCAGGCAAGATAAAGAAATAAAGTATATCCAATTCAAGAAAGAGAGGGTTCAAAATATCACTTTTTGCTGACAAGATGATCTTATATCTGGAAAACCTCAAATACTACACCAAGAGACTCCTAGAATTGATAAATAAATTCAGCAAAGTCTCAGGTTACAAAATCAATGTATAGAAATCAGTAGCATTTCTATACACCAATAACAGTCCAGCTGACAGTCAAATAAAAGACTCAATACCATTCACAATAGCTACAAAGAAAATAAAATACCTAGGGATATATTTAACCAACGAGGTAAAAGATCTCTACAAAAAGAACTATGAAACACTGAGGAAAGAAATTGCAGATGACACAAACAAATGGAAAAACATATCATGCCCATGGATTGGTGGAGTCAACATTGTTAAAACGTCCACACTACTCAAAGTGATTTACAGATTCAGTGCAATCGCCATGAAAATACCAATGTCGTATTTCACAGATCTAGAAATAATAATTCTGTGCTTCATCTGTAACCAGAAAAGAGCCTGAACAGCCAAAACAATCTTAAGCAAAAAGAACAAATCTGGAGGCATCACATTACCAGACTTCAAACTATACTACAAGGCTATAGTAACCAAAACAGCATGGTACTGGCACAAGAACAGACACATAGAACAATGGAACAGAACTGAGAACCCAGAAATGAAACCATCCTCACATAGCCATATGATCTTTGACAAAGCAGGGGGAAAGAATCCTGACTCAATAAATGATGCTGGGAAAACTGGATAGCCACATGCAGAAGAATGAAACAGGATCCGTATCTCTCACCATTCAGACAAATAAATTCAAGATGGATAAAAGACTTAAATGTAAGGCATGAAAACTCTTCTAGAGATCAACCTAGGCAAAGAATTTATGACTAAGACCCCAATGGTAACTTCAGCAACAACAAAAATGAATGGGTTTGCCACATACCTCACTATATGAGAAAATAAATAAATAAATAAATAGGGCTTGATTGAATTAAAAAGGTTCTGCACAGCTAAGGAAATGATCAACAGAGCAAATAGACAACCTACAGAATGGGAGAAAATATTCGCAAATTATACATCCAATAAATGGCTAATAACCGGAATCTACAAAGAACTCAAAGAAATCAGCAAGTAAAAAATAAACAACCCCATCAAAAAGTGGGCAAACGACATGAACAGAAGCTTTTCAAAAGAAGGTAGACAAATTGCCAATAAACATAGGGAAAAATACTCAACATCACTAATCATCAGGGACATGTAAATCAAAACCATAATGAGATATCACCTTACCCCGTTAGAATGGTTTTTATTAAAAAGTCCAAAAACAATAGATGCTGGTGTGGATGAAGAGAAAAAGGAACACTTACACGCTGTTGGTGAAACTACAAATTAGTACAACCTTTATGGAAAACAGTATGCAGATTCCTCAAAGAACTAAAAGTAGACCTACAATTAGATCCAGCAATCCCACTACTGAGCATCTACCCAAAGGAAAAGAAGTCATTTTATCAAAAAGACACCTTCACTCGAATGTTTATTGCAGCACAATTCACAATTGCAAAGATGTGGAATCAACCCAAGTGCCCATCAATTCATGAGTAGATTAACAAAATGTGGTATATGTACACCATGGAGGACTACTCAGCCATAGAAAAGGATGACTTAATGTCTTTTGCAACAATTTGGATGAAACTGGAGACCATCACTCTAAAGAATGGAAAAAGAAATACTACATGTACTCGCTATTAAACTGGAACTAATCAATGAGCACACGTGCACAGAGGGAAGCAAAATTCAGTGGAAATCAAGCAAAGGGGATGGTGGAGGACCCGGGGATAGGCAAAAACCTACCTAACAGGTACAGTGAACACTATCTAGGTGATGGGCACATTTACAGCCCTGACTCAAGCATTACAAAAGTGATCCATGTAACCAAAAACATTTGTACCCCCTTACTATTTTGAAATAAATAAGTAAATAAAATAAAATTTAAAAAAAGAGATCAATAACATAAGATTATCTAGAAAATCTCCAAATACTTACAAATAACATAACACATCTAAATAACCCAGGGCACATCAAAATTTATTTCAATAAATTTACCAATTTAGATGAAATGGGTAAATTTTCAAAAAGACACAAACTACCAAAACTCACATAAAAAGAAATAGATAATTTGAAGAAGCACATATCTGTATCTATTTACAAAATTGAATTTATAGTTTAAAATCTTCCTATAATGAAAACTTCAGGCCCAAATGGTTTCACTGCTGAATTCTACTAACCATTTAAGGAAGTAATCGCTGGGTGCAGTGGCTCATGTCTGTAATCCTAGCATTTTGGGGAGGCTGAGGTGGGAGGATTGCTTGAGGCCATGAGTTGAAGACCAGCCTGAGCAACATAGCAAGACCCCATCTCTACAAAAAATAGAAAAATTAGCAAGGTGTGGTGGCATGAACCTGTAGTCCCAGCTACTCAGGAGGCTGAGGCAGGAGGAGCACTTGAGCCCAGGAGTTTGAGGTTGCTGTGAGCTAGGCTGATGCCATGGCACTCTAGCCCAGGGAACAGAGTGAGACTCTGTCTCAAAAAAAAAAAAAAAAAAAAAAAAAAATTTAGCAAATCAAATCCAACTATATATAAAAAGGTAATACATTATGACCAGTGGTATTTATCCTAGGAATGCAAGGTAAACATTTGAAAAATCGATGTAATTCACCCTATCAACAGACTAAGGAAGAAACCTTACAGGATCATCTCATTAAATGCAGAAAAGTATTTGACAAAATTCACCATCCATTCAGGATGAAAACTTTCAGCAAAATAGGAAATGAAGGGAACTTCCTCAATCTGATAAACGGCACTTAAAAAAACATTTGGCAGACATCCTTCATTCTTAATGGTAAAAAGCATGAATGTTTTCCCCCTAAGACTGGAAACAAGGCAAGAATGTCCACACTCAGCATTCCTGTTTATACTGAAGGTAAAAGCCAGGCAACAAGGCAAGAAAAGAAATAAAAGGTATCCAGATGAGAAAGAAAAAAATAAAACAATCCCTATTCACAGATAACATGATTGTGTATGTAGAAAATCTCCCAAAATCCACAAATAAACTACTAGAACTAACAAGAAGCAAGTTTCTCAAGGTCACAAGATATAAGTTCAATGTATAAAAATCAATTATATTTCTATATATTAGCAATGAATAATTAAAAATTGAAATTTTAAAAAGTTCTATTTATAATAGCATAAAATACATGAAATAGGTATAAATATAACAAAATATATACAAGATTTATATGCTGAAAACTAGAAATCATTGATGAAGGAAATCAAAGAGAACCTAATAAATGGCGAGATACCTGTGTTTGTGGATAGAAAGACTCAATACTGTTAAGCTGTCAATTCCCCACTCCCTAGCTAGTGTAGATTTCAATGTAATCCCACTCAAAATCCCAAGAAGACTTTTTATGAAAATGATAAAGTGATTCTAATATTTATATATAAAGATAAAGAAACTAGAATAACCAAAAATTTTTTTGGAAAAAAAAAAAAAAAAGCTGAAAGACTCCACTGCCTGATTTCAAGATTTTCTATAAAGCTACTTGCATCAAAATAGTTTGGTATTGGTAAAAAAAGACAGACATAAATAGTAATAGAAGAAAATACAGAGGTCAGAAATAGATCCACACACATACATATAGCAATTGACTTTTAACAAATATGGAAATGCAATTCAATGCAGAAAAGATAGTCTTTTCAACAAACGGTGCTGGAACAACTTGCTAGCCATATGCAAAACAAACAAAAAACTCCAACTTGACCCATACCTCACACCATATGAAATATTAACTTAAAATGGATCATAGACCTAAATGTAAAATCCCAAACTACAAAACTTTTATATGAAAGTTCTCTTCTAAAAATCTTTTAGACCTCGGGTCAGCAAAGACTTCTTATGTATGACACCAAAAGCATAACCCATGAAAGAAAAAAATTGATAAATTGGACTTTTACCAAAATGAAAAACCTCTGTTCTTTGAAAGACTATGTTACAAGAATGAAAAAAAAAAACAAAAAAAAAAAAACTATAGACTGGCATTAAGTATTTCAAGTCCGATATCTGATAAAGGACCTATATCCAGAATAAAGAACTCGAAACTCAATGGCAAAAAAACAAACAACCCAATAAAAGAAATGGGCAAAAGACTTGAATAGACACTTTATCAAAGATATATGGGTGGTAAATAAGCACATGGAAAAGATGATAAACACCATTAATCACTACAGAAATGCAAAGTAAAACCATAATTAGAAACCACTACAGACCTATCAGGAAGGTTAAAATAAAATTTTAAAAAATTAAAAACTGAAATTACAAAGTCTTGATAAGGAGGCAGAACAACTGGAACACTCACATATTGATGATGGGAATGCAAAATGGTACAACCACTTTGCAAAACAGTTTTGCAATTGCTTATAAAGTTAGAAACACACTTTCCATAAAACTCAGTAATCCCAATTTGACTTACTTAGCCAAGAGAAAGGAAATCATGTTATCACAAAAATCAGTATATAAACGTTTAGAGTGACTTTATTTTTGATCACACAAAACTGGAAACAACCCAGATGTCACTGAACTGGAGAACAGATAAACCATGGTATAGCTATACAATGGAATAATACTCAGTAATAAAAAAAAAAATGAACTACTGACACACATAACATCAATGAACTTCCAATATATGACGGTAAGAGAAAGAAGCCAGACTTAAAAGGCTGCAAACTATGGTTCCATTTATATGACATTCTAGAAAAGGCAAAACTATAGGGACAGAAAACAGATCAAAAGTTCCTAAAGCCTTGGGGTAGGGGAGGGGATATTTTTGTGGGTGATGGAACTATGGAACTATTTCATATCTTGATTGTGGTGGTAGTGTACCCAATGTTTACATTTTTCTTCTCCTTTTTTTTTTTTTTTTTTTTTTTTTGAGACAGGCTCTCGCTCTGTTGCCCAGGCTGGAGTGCAATGGCATGATCATAGCTCACTATAACCTGGAATTCCTGGGCTCCAGTGATCCTCCTGCCTCAGCCTCCTGAGTACCTAGGACTACAGGTGCACCATCACACCCAGCAAACTTTTTAAAAACTGTTTACAGAGATGGGGTCTTGCTATGTGGCCCAGGCTGGTCTCAAACTCCTGGCCTCAAGTAATTCTCTTGCCTCAGCCTCCCAAAGTGCTGAGATTACAGGTGTGAGCCACTGCACCCAGCCATGTATGGATTTTTCAAAACATAAACTTTATACTAAAAAGGAAAACTGTACTGTATGTAAATTATATCTTTAAAAAAAGAAAAAAAAATGGCTGCCTCTAGGTAGTAGAGTAGGAAAAATGAAAAAAAAACTGCTAATATTTTTTTCTATTAATTCTATTTGATCTTTATATGTGTTAATGTATTTTTTTATTGAAGTAAATTTGGTGCTATTTTCTTTGCCTTATTTAACAACCACTAATTCGAAAAGAATATCCACATGCTAAAAAGATCCAATGCCTATTTTTTCTTTTACAGATGGTAAGGAAGACTTTAAGAGGAACTATTGCGATGGGAAAAACATGGGACTCAACTCTCTTCAATGCCTTTAAAAGCAACAGAATTCAAATGGTTAACATTCTTATTTTACTTTTCATCTTCATGAAAATAACAAGCTTTTCAAAGCCAAACTTCTTCATAAATTACCACTTCTGCTTAATAGTGGTGGATTATGAAAATCGGGAGCTATGGACAAAAAAGGCATCACAGATTTAGAAGCCAAATGATATTCTATATAAAACATCTGAAGAAGTGAAGTTGTCCTGATTATGATTTTCTATTTCAAGAACCTCCTGCAAGTCTCCTAACAAAAATGAATGTCATTTCTATTTTACTTTTGCATAGCTATGAAAAATAAATGCTTTGAGCTCTTTTCTTGTTTTTTAAAAATAACTGTTACTTTAAGTTAATTTTTTCATGTTAAATTCCAGAAGAGAACAACGACAAGCAGTGCTGAAAAAATAGCCAGGAGGAACTAGATTAGTAATTTTTCTATGCATACACAACCACATAGGGCCATCAGAGTCGGTCTCTTGGTGACCTTAAAACAATCAGATGAAGTTCAGTTGAACAGTTTTATTTACAAAGGTGAAGATAAATTCAAGGGTATTACATAGCTATGGAATGTCCAAGGCTTAGGTAAGCATCAACACATTGGAAAAGTTCACTCTGTGTGTTGGGGACAACAGTGTTTATAATAAATACCTCTGCTTTCTATATATTATGGCCTCTCTGGACACCAGCTCAGTGATTTAAATGAGGCCAGAGGGTTTCTTTAATCCTCTGATCTATTCAGAATTTTAGAGCTGAAAAGGAGTTTAGAGATCATTTAGTTCTAATTTCCTCATTCTGTAGGTTTAGAAATGGAAGCTCAAGGACATTAGGTGTTTTGTCCAGGGTTTACCTAATTAATTGCTGGATGGAACACAAAACCAACTTCTGATTCATATAGAATGCTCTAGAAGTGCACACCAGGAATTCTAGATCCATAATACATACCAAATATTAGAGCTGGCATAGTAAAGTGGAGATCCCTCCTGCTGATCTCAATGAGGCCCCAGTAATCATTGAAAGCGGCCCATTTTACAGATAGAGAAACCAGCTGGGAAACTGTGTGGAGACCAAAACCTGGCAGTTCCTTAGTGAGAAGAAGGGTCAGAGGAAGTCCAAGAGAACAATGCTCACTTGTAAAGAAGGAAAGCAGGCTTCGTCCCAGGCTTGTGGCGAGAACAGGAGAGAATCACTTTGAGAACCTCGGTGCCACCCCAGTATTTCCCACAGATCTTTACTCTCACTGGCCATCTCCACATAGTTAATAATAGTGAAATAATAAAGTTTTGAATGGGACCAATGGAGTGGGAAATGTAAATTTACAAGGACAATTGGAGTAACTTTTTAGTATTTAAACCAGCTGCCCACTACTATAAAAGAAATGGTCAATTTAATACATCTTAGCTAGAAGGATATAAATTAGAATAAAAAAATTTTCCATATATTAGCCCTTCACACATTCTTTGTTTGTTTATTCATATTTATTTAACAATTTAGCACCCATGAAAGGCCAGGAACTTTAGGTTTGGCACTAAAATTATCAAGATGAATAAGACACAGTCCCTGCTTTCAGTGATTTGAGGGCAATTGCGGGGAGGGTTGAGGAGGAAGACGTGATATTTGGTATAATTTGGGTGTACATAAAAAATGATGGTTAGCAGAAAGAAGCCTGGGGGTGTTTCTAAAAGCAGAAGACTTTCCCCCAGGCGTTGAAAAACAAGTAACAATTGTCCAGTTGGACTACAAGGTACAAAGAGAATCCTCTAATATAACCAATACTCAGTTAAAAGGAACATGGAGGAAACAGAGACAGTGTAGGGAATTGAAGAAACTTTAAAAATCCTAAACAATTACATGTATAAAGTAAGAGGAGGAAGGGGAAGAGGACAACAACATTCGAAACACCAAAAAGAGTTCTTGGAAATGGAAAAATTGATACAAGAGCACAAGTGAAAATGTGCTAGAATAAATAGAATGTAAAATTGAAGAAATATTTCAGAAATTAGAACAAATACCAAAGAGGGAAAAATAGGAAAGAAAAGAAAAAATAGCTGTTTAGAAGGTGTAACATCTTAAGGATAGAGAGTTTCAAAAACCAAAGCAAAAGAATAGGGGAGGAATATCATTTAAAAATTCAAGAAAATTTCCTAGAACTACAGATCAGCCTTTTAAAATTAACAGAGCCTATCAAGTATAATATGTTCTGTTTGCAAATTTGTTCCAACACAATTTGTATGTTAGAGAACAATTTGAGTATAATGCACATTTCACATTTGCTTATGTGATCTCGACTGCAAGAAACAATAGGTGAATGCAGGAAACTGCACCCAGCTCAACCAAGCCTTGTAGCAAAATGCAAACATGCACACATCTCAAGCATACACCCACTACCTCGGTTCAAGTAACAGTTGTCCAGTTGGACTACAAGGTACAAAGAGAATGCTCTAATATAATCAACACACAGTTAAAAGGAACGTGGACATCTTGTTATCCAACAAGATGTTTTGCTGTGCTTTTGTAAATGTTAACGTTTCTGTATTAAAAAAGCACTCATTCAACATCCCAAACATGTCTAATCACCCTGGTTCAAAAACATCAAGCAGTGTACACAAAAGAAAAGCATTTAAATATTGAGAAGACACCAGAAATAAGGCATTTTGAAAGAAACAAGAGAACACAAGTGATGAGGACATGTTATATCTCCCAAGCAACAGGCATAAAGGAATCCACGTTGTGGGCTATCAAAAGCAACTCATGAAAATGAAAGAAATGCCTATTGCTACAGCAGTTTTAAGCACTGCAAAGTCAAAAAGAACAACCCCTAAAGAAACAGAAGAAATGGAAAGATTGTTGAGCATATGTACTGAAAAGCAAACAGAAAAAAAAATCAGGAATAACCTTTCTTACAGTCAAAGACAAAGCACTATCTATCTATCTATCTATCTATCTATCTATCTAT
>CM052445.1:20095690-20148639 GCA_028533085.1 Varecia variegata | reverse complement strand
GCTTAAGCCCAGGAGTTTGAGGTTGCTGTGAGCTAGGCTGACGCCACGGCGCTCACTCTAGCCTGGGCAACAGAGTGAGACTCTGTCTCGGGGGGGGGGAGACCTTAAATGGAAATTCCCAAATCCTACAGAAGTTGCTTCTTTGAGTGCTAGAAGTGGCTGGTTTAGTAGTTTCAAACATCTCTATAATTTCCAAAGCCTTCAGCTGTTAGGGTGAAGCAGAGAGTGCAGATAAGAAAATTGCAAAAGAATTTTCAACAGTAATACAGAAGTCAGTTGAAGAAGGCAACTATATACTGGATCAAATTTTCAATTTTGATGAAATAGGTTATCTATTATAAATGCACATATCTGATCTAAGTCTACTGACACTGTTTTATATTACTGGATGAACTCAGAAAACTAAGTTTCCAAGAATGTCATGGTCTTCTTATATCAAAATAGAAAAAGTGCTAGTATCAACTTTCACTTTTTAAATAGATCAGTGAAGTCTTTGAAGCCTTCTGAAGCACACTAAACTCTATAAAATCTGATCCTCCTAATTTCTCACTATGATTCTGGTATTAGCAAAAATTCTCCATGTCCTCTTAAAAACATGATTCTATATGGGCTGAGAGAGGTAAGCTACAATGATGCCGACTTCTCCTTTTGTGATCATGGTATCTCCCATGCCAGGTAAGTATGACTTTCCCTTTTTAATTCCAATGAAAGTATCACTTCCAAACAACCTTTCTTTCAAAGCATCTATGATGTAATTTTAGTCATTTAAGGCTAGATATACATTTATAAAACTTCCTGACCAATAATGACTTTTGACTATAGCTCTAAAGAGTAATGGTCAGATTTTGAGCTTTGGAGTTAGACCCTTATTCAAATTTCCGAAAATCATTTCTTCATATGTAAAATAGGGATGATAATACTTATTTCATAATATTGTTATGCCAATTAAAAGAGATAAGACTAGGAAAGAACCTGGCACTTTCTATAGCAATTAAGGTTATGACCTTGTGGTTCATATTGGTTTCAGGCATAACTGGGGTTAATCAAAAGAGATCCTCAGATTTCTCCAATTACTCCTTGGAGTAGAAAGTTGCTTGATAATAGCCTAATATCTAGAAGTATTATTACAGACTACTTCCAAAAGAAATTTTTTTCAACTATGAAAACCACCTTTATGCAACTTGTTGCCCTTTTCCCTGACAAAATAATTATCCAGAGAACCAATTCATAAGTGGCTTCATTGTTTAGTAAAAGAAGTCATCTCTGCCACCTTAGCCTGTCCTCAAGGAAAAGCTAAAGAGGGAAACCCCTGTCAGCTTCTGGTTCTCTCTTCCTGTGATTTTGGCATGTCTGTTGTTCTAGCAGGAAATCAAGGGACCTTCTCCCCAGAACAAGGAAGGGGAGATAGTCTTTCTTTCCCATTATAGCGCCCTTCCACAAATATTTATTGTACAAGTACTTATTTTGCAAATATTTATTACAAATCCCTTCCACAAATATTTATTGTACAAATATTTTGCAAATCTATATTACAAATATTTATTGCACAAATATTTGTTAAAAATACTTATTTCACAAACATTTTATGCCTGGCATTGTGCTAGTCACTGGGCTTCTTTTGAAGAGTGAAGAAGCCCTTCTTTTAAAAAGTTTTCAATCCAGGAAGTGCTATGAGAAATTTGTAAATAATGGTTTTTCTTAGCAACAGGAGTGATATAACTTATCATCTAGTCTTATCACAGAGCACAAGAGGAGAGATCTCAGATAAAAACTGCTTTCTTGTTACAAATTAAAGTTTAAAGAGAAAAAAAGGCAAAAACTGTTAAACCAAATTAACTAGGAGAATGGAACATGTATTGAACAGCTATCTACTAGGCAATGGTAATACGCACACTATCTTGTTTGATATTCAACTCCCCTCCCTATCATTGCATATACAGATTAGTAGTAAACTGAGACTATGCAAAATTAATTTATTCACCTCATACTGCTGGTAAGTGGTAGACCTGGAATTTGAACTCGGGTTTTTCTGACTTGAAAATCTAAGTTTTTTTCATACACTTAAATATTTCTTTAGTGCCTACCTGTGGTTAAGCATTGTGATAGGTCCATAGTCCAGAAAAGGTGGTAGATTTGTAAGCAGTAATTATGGGGCAAAGTAGTAAGGGTGATATCTTAGGTATGGAAGGTGCCAAGGGAGCATAGGAGGAGGTAACCAAGGAAGCGGGGGGAGGGTATAGGTGGTGGGTGGTCAGGAAAGTTTCACAAAGAAATTTTCTCCTAAATTAAATCTTGAAGGATAATCTTAAAAGCATTAGCTAGATCAGAGAAGGAACATATCGAGGAAAAAGAGGAGCTTATCCAAAACAAAGGCAGGAAGTCAAAGCATCTTTGTGGAAGGTGCCCAAAAAGTAGGGACATCTGAAATAATTATAGAATCATGGGAAATGAAGGCAGAGAAGTATTTACTCAGAGATCTCCTAATCCCCCCAAAACATGGAAAATACTGCTCAGGAATCAGAAATTTACCCCACAGAACATGAGCCCCAGCCAATCAGAGCAGACACTAGTTGTAAATAGCCAGTTCAACCTAACTGGTGCAAACCAGAAAAATACCAGCCCTGCCTCTGGGAAACGGGAGCACCCGGTGAAGGGTTTGGTGCAGGGGAACAGCTTGTGCAATTCTTCATTTGAGAAAGGCAATTCTAGACACGGTCTAAAGGCTGACTAGGAGGATGACAAAAGCAGAGGCCAGGAATAAATTTTGTTAAAGGGTTTCTGCTGGTGGGAGGCGGGAAAGAAATGATTTTAAAAGAAACCAGGTAATCAAAATTTAATCATCATTTCAAATGAGTCTATCACTATAACAAATGAGGATATATATTATACAGAAACCATTAGACAATAATTCAGAATGGTGACTCTGAGATTACCCTCACACATATACATGAATGTTATTTCAGCAGAATAACACAAACTGCTACTGTCACTTAACTAAGCACCTTGTTTTGTTCAGGTTATGTAACATCAAACATCTGTTTCACAACCAAACAGATCAGAAAGGTACTGGGCAAAAGAATAAATGGTTCTGTAAACTCTACTTCACAATGGCCTCATTTAATCTCTTTTATGGGAAAAGAAGAGCAGAAAGTAGTAACGATGTATTTCTAACAAGCCTTCTGAGTCCTGCACTGTGATCATTTTATAGCAAATGTTCAAGATCTATTCTGGCCCACAATACTTTTAGTTAGATGGATGGTCTCTAATAAATCATTTACAAGCCTGCAAATGGCGATGAGCACAAGTACAGCACAAAAATCTAAATAAAAACAGATTTTATATAATATCAAGATATATAAATAAAATTCAAAAGTTCATTATTATGAGATACAAGATATTAGAGGTCACTCTACTTATGGTATTTAGCTGGGCATTTAAAGTATGTGATATGGCTTGATTTCTACATCAAAGAGAACATATAAAAAATTTAGAAGGAACCCCAAAAGGACACAAAATAACTTAAAAAGTTATAAAACTACAGTAGAAAAGAAAAAAGGACAAGGAAAGAAACAAACATTAAGATGTCAGATCCATTAAGATGGTGAATGTGTTTGGAAATTTTTAAAACCTGTTTACTTATCTGTGAAAAGTAGAGTTACAAGATAAGATATAGTATTAAACAAGATTTTAGATGCATGTTACACTTAAGAGCTTGAAAAACTTAAATAATTTAAATCATGCCACTCTTCACTCCACTTAATAATTTTTTAGTTCTTCCCCTTCACTAATCAGATGCGTCAATGCAAAATCAGATTAACTATTAAATTTCTTAAGGAGGTTTGTATAAACAGAGTAGTTCTCTTTCAAGATAGCCTTTTTAAATTGTCTAAATCCTTAAAGGTGTAGCATTTGAGGATTTTATGAAAAAATTACATTTGAAAATTAATATCCATTTGCTCTTAAGATATGATAAAGAAGAAAAAGTTTAAAAGAATCCTTACCTGCAATCCAATTATAGTAATTATCAAGGAATGCCAGAATAGAAGATCAAGTCATAAAAGTAAAAAAAAACCTCAGTCATTTCCCATACTGTTTACCATGCCCATGGCTGAGTTATTTCACATGTTTATGCCTAGCTTACATTTTCATATCCAGGCATAAAGCCCTCATGCAGCCCTGTGGAGAGTTCCACATTGCTGGGAACTAAGGGGCTTCTTGCCAACAGCCAGCATCAAACTGCCAGCCTATGAATGAGTCATCCTGGAAGCAGAACCTTCAGCGCCAGTGTCAATCTTCAGATGACTTAACCCCATGAGAGACCCTGAGCCAGAACCATCTATCTAAGCCACTTTCAAATTCCTGACTCTAAGAAACTATGATATAATAAATAATAAATGCTTATTGTTCCAAGCTGCTAAATTTTAGGTAATTTGTTATACGGCAATAAAGAACTAATAAAACATATATTTCAAAAGGACATGCAAAAATAATAATAGTATTCAAGACTGACTGTAACAGAAGATTGGGAGTGATTTCTTGTACTACTTCCTAAACTTTCTATAAGGTTATGTCACTTTCATTGTTCCATATTTAAAAAGCATATTCAATTCACTCCCACTACCTTCTTTAGAGAAATTTACCTAAGTAATTCATTCATTGAATAAATATGCCTGCTAGGATGGCAAATCAGAACAGTCACTATCCCTGACCTTACGGAGCTTACAGTCTAGTGGGAAAGAGACCTTAATCAAGTAATGCCTCAAATTAGTTTAGGATTACAAAGAGTGACATACAGTCTTTTTTTGCTACAAAACATGTTTCTGGAAGGCCAATTAATTCCTTCTAGAAGGCAAATTAATTAATTAGTAAATGGGAAAAGGATGTCAGTATAACACAAAAGTTATATTCACAAAAGCAGCCAGTACAGTCAGTGAATTACAGCCTTTAGCAAGAAAGGAAACAACTCTCAGCCCGGCTGCCACAGCAGCAGCAGGAGTCCTTTCATTTGTATTTCACAAAACTTAAAAGCAAGCACTTCCCCAGGAGTCCCTACCAGCACTGTGCTGTTTTCAGCTTATGCCGGGTTACACTGCCTCTTGTACCCAACCTCACTGCAGCCCCTCTGGCTCAGATCTCCACTTCCTTCTGCGTTACCTCAGCACATGCCACCTCTGCTCTAATTAAAATGTTGCTGCCATTTCACTCTTTTTTGTGTATTTCTTATATCTACCGGTAGAGCTTGCATCGATACAGTACTAAGCTGGTATCAACTTGTTTTCTCAGTACTCTGGCTACAAGACTGTGTAAGTTTTGAGTGGTTGACCCCCACTTTGTTTTCACCATAACCTGCCTTATTTTTAACACACAATTCCGCGGAGAGGTTTTTAGGAACATGTACATCATGGTATAGAAGACATGCCTGCACTATTAAGGAAAACTTTCACAGTACTAGGACAGTATGTAACGGAGGACCTTGACCTAATATGGAAATAGCACGCATGAAGGTTGAAAGCAGAGACAGGAGTACAAGGAGTCTTCCAGGAAAAACTGAAGGCTTAATTAAGCAAGCTTTCTCTTTACCCCAAAGACCTTGCCAGACTAAGAAAGCTATATTCAATTCAGATGGCTGAAACATTTTTTGTCTACTGGGACTGAATGAAGGGAAAGGAAGTATGACAATGGTGAGACTAATTCATTGGTTACCAATCTTGGCTAAACTTCAAAATCATGTAGGAAGCTTTTCAAAAATACAGATGCTCAGGATCCACCCCTCAGAGATTCTGATGTGTGGGTCTGTTCCCCTGGTGATTTCAATGTGAAGCCAGGGCTACAAACCACTAGACCAGAGTAGGGCACCAGTAGCAATCAGAGGATTGGAGAATAGGTCTTAGGAAGAAATTTTTTTTTAAATGACAACAACAAAACCCATACCTGATATTACCTATGCATAAAAAAGCTCTGCAATTTTTATTAGTAAATAGGACTGTATATTTATTTTTCCTAACAAAGTTTACAAGGATATTTCTAAGGACTCGGGAAGGGCTGGAAATAAGCAGAGCTGGAGTGTGAGGGCCAAGACCCAAGGAGCATTGATCTAGGCTTCTGGATGAGGGAGGCAGCATGTAAGGCTCGCACAATCCACTGGGGAGGACAGAAGGTAGGAAAAGGTGGAGGGAGGTGGAAGCTTAGAGCTAGGGCCAGAGGGATTTAGGTAAGCTAGTCAATGTGACTTAGCACATTCAAACAATAGCATATACCATTTAAAAACATGGCCATCTTTGGCATGTCAAAGGATAAAAATGTGTACAGTGGTTTAAATACAGTCCTATTATTAATACTGGAGGTAGAAAAGTGGGCAGCAACAAAAGTTTTCAAACTTGGTAATTAGATTCCCAAGAGGGGACAGTTTTAAAATACAGATTCCTGAGCCCAATGTCAAACCTATGAATTAAAATCTCCAGAAGTAGGAAATAATAAATTAACAATAGCCATTACCATTTATTTAGCATTTACAATGTGCCAGGCCATTTTCTAAGCACTTTATATGTATCAGCTTACCTCGTAACAATCCTACTAGTCAACTGGGATGCAGAAAAGTTAAGTAACTTGCTCATGGTCAATGGATCCAGGTTTCAAACCTGCAGACCTACACAGTCTGTGCTCTTGACCATGACATTCTGCATTATTTAAGATACTCTCCACCCATGGCAAACCAAGTAATTTTGAGGCAGCTAGTATTCATCTAGTATTTGTGAACCAATACACGATCTCTCAAAGTCACTTTAGCCACATCATTCTAAGAAATCAGACTCAAAATCAACAGTGTCTTCCATTATTGGGCTTTAAATCAAGTAACATTATCTCTTATTATGAAGAATTTACAATATACTAAATGCATATAAAAAGTTTTCCTGTAGAAGACGGGCTTGGTTTTCTAAGATTTCTGTTTTTGACAAAAGTAGAAATTTTATATAACATACTGTTTTCTTAACCTCATTTAGCAAGTTGCTATGTCTTATCACTTCTGCCCTAATAATATCACAAATGCCTTTAAATTCTTTCTCTGTTCCCACTGCCACTACCCTAATCCAGATTCATGTCATAAAACTTCCAGATTATTGATAACCACATCTCCCCAACTGGTCAATCTGGCTTCAGTCTCTATCTAGCTGGATCCAAGCAAATCCATCCTGCTTCCAGGCTAATTTTCTTAGAACATTTCTTGCCCATCACCCATGCAATTACAAGTCCATTAATGATTATAGGGTACCTACAGGATAACTCCCCAATCTTTAGCCTGGCATTCAAGGTCTGTAACTAACTGCTTCCTATGTATCTCCAACTTTTCAAATAAATTCAACTACAATGCATTTTTAATCCAAAATTCCTTCATAAAAAAAGATTTAAATATATCTTAAGCCACATTTAAAATGAGAAAATATATAAATTGTAGGCTAATTCTTTAAATTCTTTTAATAAGACTCTAGCTATCTTGGAGTTAAATGTTCAAATTTCATACTACAAATAAGCTGCTTTTGCTAATAGTTCTTAACTTCTGGCAGAACATGTAGGAGGATGTTCTTAACATTAGCTGAGCTCTTGCATTGGATCTGTCTGGTAATCTCAAAGTTAAGAGTTAATTTCATTTCAGAGGGTACAACTACACAAAAACTTTGCCCCAAAGCGACAGGGAGCATTTAGGCTGTGTCTTAAAGCATTAATCTTAGATGATCCACTAAACTGGTTTGTCAATCTTGAATAGGATTATTTTTACCTATTTTTACCTTTGCCAGAAGGAAAATATATACATCCTACAAGTACAAGCTAGGGAAACTTGTCTATATATTTTAGTCATGAAAGTTCCACTTACTCATCTATTGTGAGGTTAAAAAAAGTTATACTACTTTTTTCTTTTTTTTAATTTTCTCAGGAGAACTGAGAAGAAAGAATCAAGTCTCTATGCTCTAACATCCATGTCAGGTGGAGCTAATTTATCAGTTATTACCTGTGGCTTCTCTGAAGCTCTTGACAAAAGCTCTGTATTACCGCAGGAAGGCTGAATGAAAGATGAAGGGGAAAAAAAAAACCCTCTGTAAGTTGATGATTTACATAACTATCATGCAATATCCAAGAGTAAAAGAGTGGCAGACAGACAGATGAATATTTTAGCGAGCCAGAGAAACACAGAAATGCTTTGGAAACCATGTCGTCTTCCTCTCCACTTAACCAGTAGAGCTCAATTATTGCTTTTTTAGTGCTTATGTGAGGTTAAATTGATTCACTCTGAAATTTGATCCAATGAATTCTATATACAATATCTTTTAAAAGATTGGAACAATAAGCAAATAATGAATGAAAGAAACAAAGAAGAAAACTTCTCTGAAGTCCAAACTTTCACAACAGACTAACAGAACAGCTCCAGACCTACAGTATGTGGGAGGGGAAAGAATGGCTCCGGCAAAAAGCAGCACCTATAAATGAACAAACCAAGAAGTGTAAGACACTGAAGATTTTACCCAATGTTTGTTGTATCACCAATAAAAGTGCAGACTGCCTTGGAATAGCTCTCCAATTACCAGAACAGGTAAACAGATTCAGCAGGGAAATAGATTCCTAGTTGGCCACATCCTTTATAATCAATATTATCACATTCATAAAAAGTATGTACAACTCAGAGTCTAAAAT
Organism: Varecia variegata; assembly: GCA_028533085.1. Taxonomy (NCBI): domain Eukaryota; kingdom Metazoa; phylum Chordata; class Mammalia; order Primates; family Lemuridae; genus Varecia; species Varecia variegata. Next base: position 20,139,954 of record CM052445.1, on the reverse strand, counting down.
ATTTTTGTAGGAAAGATTTCTTAAACTTGCTCCACAAGCAATTAGGCTAGTTCTAATAACCCTCATAACTACAGAATCCTATTCCTCATGGTCTGGTACCACCTTTACCAGAGTGGCCTTTGATGAAGAAACTTTAAGGCCGCATAGTTATTTTCCTTCCTTAAACACCCTGTATCACAAAACCCCCTGAGACAAGGCAATGCCTGCCTACATTTGCTATTTAATTTGCTGAAAGCAGCCACACCAGAGCCTTGCATTTGACATGATTCACTTCACTTTTAATAGGCAAAAAATGGAAATAAGCAAAAGGCAAGTTGACAACAGACACAGCTTTTAAGAGCAAAGGTCCAGAGTCTCCGGTGGGACTAGTCCTGATTCCCTCCATTCTACCATTATCTACCACTTCATCTTAATCACAATCAATAGCTGGTATTCAAATGGCTCATTGATAAGAGTTAAGCAGAAGTTATATTCTGCTGATTAAGAAATCAAGAAAGCACGAAATATAGTTTAGAAAGTTTTCTATCGGAAAAGTTAAAGTTTAAAAGTTCTGGCATATAAAATGCTTAACAGTTAACCACATGGAAAACTTAGATTTTAGATAACCAAGCGTTTGCGGTACATCAAAGCAAAAAGAATCTACAAAAATACAATCCTGCCACCTTGTGGTACCTATTCAAAAGTACTTCACTTCACACTTAATGAATTGTCAGATTTTTTAAATGTGCTTGTTTGGAAAAATATCAATCAAGATAACACAGTTATTTAAAATATTAAATACTGACACTGATATTCACTGAAATTCAATAAAATTTATTAAATTGTCAATGTTTGGCTTAATAATTTTAATTATTTCTGAGGTCAAAGCTAAAGTCTCTTCAGACATAAGATGTAGAAATGCAATTGTGCAGCACTTGGAACTCTCAATAAACTCTCACCATCATGTTTTCCTTTTATAATAGTTAAAAAGCCATAACGTTATACAAATTGAACTGTAAAGCTTTTACTGCCCACTAGATAGCATTGCTTGATCAATTTTAAACTATAAGTAGAACTAAACTAAGTGTGATAAATTTCTATAGTATCTTTACTAAACAAATTTTATAATTCTTAGATTGTTCAGACTCTCTAATGAACCTAAAGAATTATTAAGTTTCTTAACATCATACTGACATAAAAGAAATTAGTTCTAAAATAGTGGATATAAGCAGAACCACTGACATTTTTAGAACACCATCTATAATAATTACTTTTAGAAAATTATTAAATGATAGCAAAGTCTCTTTTAACATATAAAAGACTGGAAGTTTATCCTGTGAAAATATAAACTACCAATTACAGTAGTCTCCCCTTATCAGTGGTTTTGCTTTCCACAGTTTTACAGTTATCCACAGTCCAAAAATATTAAATGGAGAATTCCAGAAATAAAAGATTTATAAATTTGTAATTTTGCACTGGAATCCTCCCTTTGTCCAGAGAGAATCCATGCTATATTCACTACCTGCCCATTAGTTCTCAGTAGCCATCTGGTTAGCAGATTGACTATCAGGATATCATAGTGCTTGCATTCAAGTAACCCTTATTTTACTAAGAATAGCCTCAAAGCACAAGAGTAGTGATATTGACATATTGCTATAATTGTTCTATCAGTTACCGTTGTTAATCTCTTACTGTGCCCAATTTATAAATTAAACTGTAGCATAGGTATGTATGTATAGGAAAAAACACAGCATATATAGAGTTCAATACTATCCAGTTTCAGGTATACACTGGGGATCTCAGAACTTATCCTAAGGATAAGGAAGGACTACTGTACAGAAAAAATATGATGATGATAATATTAGGTTAAACCATATGAAACTTCTATTTATGTAGGTCAAAACGGTTGAAATGGCTCAATGTAATGGATAACATTTATCAAGAGCTTCCTATAAATCTATACTATGCATTTTACCCAATCTATCTTATTTAATAATCCTCATGTCAACTTTGTGGAGGAGGTACCATTATTATCCTTATGGTCATTGAGGCTTAGAGGTCAGAAACCTGCCCTAAGTGACAGAGCCTGTCTGCTTCCAGTTTCGATGGTCTTAACTACCAGATCCAATAAGATAGATATTTATACAGGTAAAAATGGAATATCTGTTTGAAATGTTTCTGAAAAGATAATTAAATCTTTTGGCTAAAATTTTTTGTCTTTCTGTTAATTACTCAAGAGTTTCCTTTTCGTTTCTTTTTGTGCTACAAAACTTTAAGGAGAGAGTAAAAAAAGACTGCTGCATTTTTCTTTTCTACAGCATCATTTGATTTACTTTTTCTATTTAACAAACACTGCTCATCTCTTTTATCTCACAACCTCAGAACTGTTCCTTCTCTTTTTTCATATGAGCCTGCAGTTTTTACCTTGCAGACTGGTATTAATCCCTCAGATACTCATAACCATTTGCATATCTGATTCTCTCTCCCCTCTCACCCATTCATCCACTCAACAAGTATTTGAGTACCTGCTATGTGTGCCAGGTCCTAAGAACAGAAACATGGAAAGGCATAGTCCTTACGCTCAAAACTTTAGTTTAGTAGGGGAGACACAAAGAGACAGTACAATGATAAATACTTCAAGACAAGTATGCAGGGAGTGTAATGGAATTGTGAAGGAAGGCAGCTAATTTTGTTTTGAGATATCTTTTCTTGTCCACATCTATCCCCCTAAATCATTCTCCAAATAAGCTCCACTTCTAATTATGCAACTCTGCTAAGTATTTATTTTTATAGCATAAAGTCTTGTACTACAAAGACTCAAGAATGACATTAATAGAAAAAAGTACAAAACAAAAAGATTTATCAGGGATAATGATTATGCAAATAATTTTTTTTCACAGTCTTTTATCTTTTCTGTCCATAAGTTAGAATGTCCAAATAATCTACTAAATGGCTACAGGAGAAACAAGGATATCAGCATTACCTGTAAATTCCATAAATAAACTCAGAAAAATAGAAGATTAAAGAAAATTCAAGAAACAAATATTTGCAAGTTGATTTCCTTTAAACTACATTGTTTTAATTAAGCAAAATGTTTGAAAGCTCCATCCAGCCCCTTCTTCTAAAGTTACTCCATTCCCCCTTTCAACTTTCTTGATAAAATAAACAGCTTTTCTTAGGTTTCTCCCTAAATGTCCCTGCAATTAGACATAAATTCCTCTAGAAAAGCTTCTTCACTTAGTTAAAAACACACATGTATACATATATACTTATCTATATATTATATGCTATGATTATATATTTTAAAGATACATATAGATGTAAAACATTTATATATTACAATCACCTACATCTGATATATATAATTTTTTTATCCTTCATCCAATGCCTTTGGTAGACAGATTTGTAGACTTTTCCCTTTTAATTTCGTGTATCTTCCAAATTTTTCATTAAAGAAATATCTAATTAAATCTTTAATGAGCATACAGATGCTCTTCAACTTACAATAGGGTTATGTCCTGATAAACCCATCGTAAATTGAAAACATCAAAGGATGAAAATTCATTTAATAAACCTAACTTCCCAAACATCATACCTTACTTAGCCTAGCCTACATTAAACATGCTCAGAACACATACATTAGCCTGCAGTTGGCCAAAATCATCTAACACAAAGTCTACTTTATAATAAAATGTTGAATATCTCACATAATTTATTGAATACTAAAAGTTAATGGTTGTATGGATACTCCAAGTATGGTTTCTACTGAATGCATATTGCTTTTGCAGCATTGTAAAGTGGAAACATTGTAAGTTGAACCACTGTATGTGAGATCATCATAAATTGGGAACTGTATATTGCTTTTGTGATGAAAAAATTATTCATGCTAATTCATTCAACAAATATTTATTCAACATACTTTATATGTACTATATATATATATGAAATACAAAATCAGGAGTTAAAAGACTGAGACCTAGTTTGACTGACCAGCTGTGATTCTACAAGTAACAATCTCTTCACTACAATTTCTGCATTTATATCATAAAATAAAGATAAAAATATTTGCCTTACCTCCCTCATAAGTTATTCCAAGGATCTAAACGAGACAATATGTGTAAAAGCACTTATAAGTATAGTCATCCCTCAGTATACAATGGGGAATGATTCCAGGATCCCTCAAGTATACCAAAATCTGCTCATATTCAAGTCCCTTAGTCCCCCTGCAGAATCTGAGTGTACAAAAATTAGTCCTTCAAATGCAAAACCACATCCCGAGAATATTGCATTTTTTATTGAGTTTGGTTGAAAAAAATTCACGTATAACTGGACTCATGCAGTTCAAACCTTTGTTATTCAACAGTCAAGTGTTTTAAGTTACTTCCAAAACCAATCATCAGAGAGGCAAGTGGTATTACAAAATAGCTGGGAAAATAAGATTAGTTAGGGCTACAACTTAGCTTAAATTTAATCTATATATCTAGAATATTTTCAACTAATTTCAGTGTGATATTTATTTGTGAATCATAAGTTCTGCTAGGTTTAACAAAAATGTCTTTTTAAAAATCATCAGAACCAGTTCTAAAAAAAATTACTCTAAACTCCTGATTGTCTATTAAAATCAACAACTAAAGTCTGAGTTATTTCAATGATCTCTTAAAAAACAATCTTTCCATCTTCGTGTATTAATATATTGTTATAAAAATAAATATCATTTGACCATTAGTAATCAAATATTAAATAATCTTTTAGTTCCCTTCTTGCTCTGAAATTGTGTGATTTTATTAAACAGTTTACAAACACTTCAGAAACTCACCAATCAAAAAGAAATTAGAATTTTTTAAATAATAGACTCGTTAGTTTTTCACTAAAAACAATTTGAAAATTTTGCCATCATATGCAAAGGTTAAATGTAGGCAAAAAAGTTACTTCTCCTTTAAGATTCAAGAATTCTCATTTATACTAAAGCAGAAAATTTCTCATTTGTAATTTCGGACCTAAAGTATATCTTTTATTCAAAGTGATTAATGCTTTTAAAATTCATATACCAATTACTCTGAAGTATTTTAAATTTATTTAGAACTATATAATTGCATCAGTACTTCTACCAGCATTCAAATCATTAACATTACAGAAACAGTATACAAACAGCATATATATATTTTAGTATATATGTATATATTTTTAAATTATTAAGCTAGAAGTAGCCAGCTCTATTAAGCATTCACAAATATTCTTAATATTTCAAAAGAAATATGAAACTGATGCTTTACATATAAATATAAGAACCTCTATTTCTAAGATATACTAAAGTACAGCTAACATCATCTTTCAAGTATGAATAAATTAAGCTAATATTTTTGATAGAAAGGCTCAATATGAAACTCTAAGTCATTTACAATATCAATAATGGCTTCAACTAACGAATCAAACAAATTAAAAAGCTAATACTGTTATGCCACTAAATTTTTAAACATCTTAAACTAAAAAAGGACTTTATACAACTCATCTCAGTTAACAACGGAAGGAAAAAATTCCTACCATTGTGATCTCCAAAAAAATCCTCAAAGTAATTTTAAAAATAGCTTTTAAATTTTTCCAACTAGGAAAACCGAAAACAAAGCAAAGAAAAAAAAATGGCTGAACTGAACCTAATTTCACCCTACAAAACAGGTATTTCGAAGGAAAAAAACTGTCTTCAAAGGTTAATAAGCAGTGCTTAGGACAACTGAGGGACAATTCCTTCCACAATTATTTGAATTACAGTTAAGTACTCACGGCTCTTATCACTAGACTACAGAAAAAGTTTCATGTTACAGACAGTCACAATGGTGGCTTTCTTGGACCTCTCTTCCCACCCAGGCCCAACCGACACTCCTGGAGGACGACAGGTGCTTCAGGAAGTAGACCAAAGTTCCATCAGTCCTTCAGGCAGTTTCTGTTTAAAGGGGCAGTGATCCAATTTATTTATGACGACTCATTGCTTCAAGGAGAACAAAAATACTATGAATACAGTGACTTGTTATGCTTCAAAGATTTAAAAAGGCATAGGAGATTTGCTTTAGGTTTGTTTAGAGTGTAACAAGTTAATGACACACAGCCTCTATCAATCATTTCTCCTTGATCCAAAAATCAAGAGGATCTAGTGGGGGTTTTCCCAACTTTTGAAACATGTTTGTATGGGGGTGGGGGGCAATAAGGATTCATGGATGGAAGGAAGAGAAAGGATGAAGAAAGGGATGGAGATAGGACTAGAGGGAGGAGGAAAGAGGGAAGGAGGTGGGGGGATAAGGAGGAAAAAGGGAGAGAGGGAAGGAAAGAAAAATAAAGCAGACAAGCAAAGCAAAGCCAAAGCAAGCAGGTATGAAGTCTCGGAGAGAAATGGAGGAACTAGATGTCGACAGCTTTTCTGTTTCCAGGAGGCCTCGTACTTCCTGCGATTTGTGTCCAAGATATTCTACCCTAGCCCTATAAATACACATTGTACTGGAGCAGAGATGAGTATGGGTGGGAAACAGAGAAATAGACAATTCTTCATTTGTTTTTCTCTTAAACAGTCTGCAGTGCTACTCCAGAAGATAAAAAGAGACTGATCAAATCAACCAAGGGAAACTGAAAGGTATTGACACAAATAAAGCAGCATGGCATAAATTACCAGATGGAAAATGTATATAATTACTAAGTAAATATATAAGTTGACTCTTTTAAAAAAAATAGATTAAACTTTAAAAAATTAAAGAAAATTCAAAGGGGCCAACATCACAGAAGCGGGAGATTTTTTTAAATTATAAGAATGAAATGAATAACAACAAACATAATATATATCAAAACTTGTAGGTTGCAACTATAGTAATACAAGGCAAATGTATAGTCTTGAATATTAGAATAAGACTAAAGATTAGTGGGATAAGGATTTACCAAGAAAACCGGGGAGTTGGGGGGGAGGAGGATAGATAGGCAAAATAAACTCAAAAAACGTCAAGAAAGGAGATAATAAAAACAACAGTAAAAACTATTAATAGAAAACAAATATGTATTAGAAGATCAACAAAGCCAAAAGTTGGCTCTGTGAAAAAGACCCTAAAATAGACTGGCAAACCTCTAGTCTGATTAATCAAGAAAAAAGAGAAGGCAAAAATAAGCAATATCAGGAATGAAAAAGGAATATAACCATAATTTAAAAGACATATAGATTAAATGGACAAGTGGTTAGAAAAAATATAATTTACTGAAACAGAATGACAAAGAGATATAAAATCTGAATAGTCCTATATTGCCATTATATAAAATGAAATCAATATAGTGAAAAAAATCTTTCTACAAATAAAACTCCCAGACTAGACAGCTCCACCAGCAAGTCCTACAAAGCACTGAGTGACCTGGCACAGCCAGTACCTGCCATGGCCAAAAGAAGGATAAACAACAAACCCAACATAATGGCAGTACCCAGTCAACATGACAGAACCTTAGTGCGAGGCCAGAACAGAAGAAACTAAATTAGTGCCATGTTGTTGACATCCAGACATCTGCACGAACCCATGTGAGATACTCCTTTGAGGATTCAAAAAAATATTTGGAAGAGGGACTGGTATCCCACATTAGTAGGTGGGGCTACTGCCACTGAAACATGGATCATACAATCATTAAAAACTAATATTCTAACAAAACATGTTCAGGTCACAAAGGATATACAGCTTTCAAATATTAGCTGAAATGTGATTGTTGACATAATACATAAACTAGATATTGCTATATTCAAACTGTAGAAAAACTTGAGTAATTTATTTCTGAGGACATCAATACTTAAGAAATATATTAGGTTTATTACAACAAAACAGAATTAGTGTTATTTCAGTCAACAAAAATATAAATTATTGTAATTTGAAATAAACTTAGAATAACTAATGAAGGGATATTCTTCTTTTTGATGATTATTATCTAATAATACGTGTCAATATACAAAAACAGGAATAATGGGCTCTATTTTTAAAAAAGAAAATGTATCAAAAGTATTCATAAATTGCATGATCTGACTGCTGAATTATCAAAAATAAATATCTTATGCTTGAAGTCAACCTTTAATTTTAAAATCATGAGTCAATGGAAAATTTTATGATATTTTTATATTTAATAATTACAATTTATATAAAAATCGTTTCTTTTTATATTTTCTTAAACACAAAGATTTTAAGAAACTATTAGACTACCCCATTATTGAGTAATTTAAAAGTTTTAAGACTATTAACATAGATCTTCCTAGATGTAACATATTAATATTTAACAAGAAAATTCAATCAAAAAATAAGAAACCATTATTTTTTCTTGAAATAATACACATTCTTAATATATAATAATGGCTCCCCCTTCCATCTCTGGGCATTTAAACATCCAACTCTGCCTGAGATGCATTCCTTGCCATGTCCACTTCCTTTCTATTTAGTAACTTAGATCATTCTTTGAATCTCAACTGAAGTTCCTTCCTGAAGTGAGCCTTTCATGAATGCTTTCCGTGATTGCATGAGACCAGGGGATGTCTCCCTGTCAAATGCACTCACAGAGCTAAATACCATTCTTTAGTATAACTTAACCACCTGCATGATTAAAGTAAGACAGTTTGACTCCCCTATTACACTCAAGGTATAGTGGGCAAGGAACATGTTTTCACTGTTGTATCTCCTAACACAGTGCCTGGAAGTCAGAGGTGTTTGAAGGAGAGAAAAGAGGAGACCATGGAGAATACAGAAGTATTAATATTATTCCTGTTTTAAAATAAAGTCCTTATGGAAAAGGTAAAATAATTTCACCAGATTCCTTGGGAAAACTAGGACAGAACTTAAAACCTGAACTATTTTTAAATCGCTTAAACAGTTATTAATAGATCACAACATTCTCCTGGAGATGTCAGGAAATTCTGGAAGACTTAAATTTGAAGAAATATTAAAATGTATTTATGTTTCAGATGTTTCCCACAGTAAACATAATAGATATAGAATAATATTACCAATACCGAACTCCACACACTTTTCTAAGTACTTTATACATATTAATATATTGTCTCATATAATCCTCACAATAACTCTATTTTACCATTTTATAGGCAGGAAAACTGAGCCACAGAAGGACTAAATAACATGCTCAAGTTCATGGGCATAAGTACATAACTTTCTGAGTCAGGCTTGGAACCTGGCAGTCCGATGGCAGAGTATACATGTTTTATTGCCTCTACAAAGAATTAAATAAATGTGAAGCTCAAAATTTGAAAAAAAAAATGGGGTATTGGAATTTTTTTCACATTTTTCATGCATAGCAATTCTTTCTATATTTAAAAGAAGCCAATGATAGTAAATTTACAACACATTCCAAAATATAAGCCAACATCCAACTGCTTATGGAAAACTCATGCTTAGCTTGTTTCCCACATTCTACCACAGTATCTAGTCTTTCCTACTATGCACCACCCAGCAAGACGGCCCAGAATGCACACACAGACACTACTAATACTCTTTATAAACAGCACTAGGCAGGGATGCTGGCAGTGAACTAACAGGAACAAGATTAATGAATATACGCTATGTGTGAAGATAAACACACATGTACTGTGTGTGTGTAGATTTTTAGTCAGGTTCTTTGTGTGTGTGTGCACGTGTAGATTTTCAGTAATGCTCTCTACCAAAGATTAAAGGTCTCTGACTATTACTGAATGAAAAAATAACTAAACCGTCTTAGTGGCCCCAGATGGTTCTCTGACTAGATGCAATGAAATAAACTACAGAAGACAGAATGATTCCAGAAAACACCAGAACTAGATGAACTACAAATGAATGGGAAATTCATCTATTAATATGTATCTAGAATCAGCAACCCTAACCTTCAGTACACAGTCTAGAAATTCAGAATGAAGACCAACATCTGAACAGTTGAAAAAGTTCTTATAAAGCCACTGCACCAAATCAATACACTCTGCTCCTGTTGTTTAAGAATTACTGACTCTTGTTTATCATATAATCTTTAAAACGTGATTATCTGGTTTCTTGGGCCTCCCGAGAGTAAAAACAACCAAACAAAAATGGTAAGCTGTTACCAGCCACACACACTAACAGTCACAAAAAGAGATAGCTTTTAACCTAGTAAGACAAAAAACAAGTGGCAGCCATCGTACAAGACAACTTATCACCCCCATGATGAACCTGAGTCATCATTAACCCATCATCTTCTCAGAAGGTTAAAGCTAGATATTTGAAAGTTTCAGCTTTCATTATCTGAATATATCTCTTATGTAAATATACAGTTTTGCATTTAATAAACATGAAAATGCTCTTACCATTTGAGAGAATTCAATAAAAAAAATACTGAGAAATATCAAATAAGAAAAATGAGATTAGTAGCATAAGACTAATAAGAAGCAAGTCATTTTTTAAAAATGGAAGGTATAAGAAGTGCATATATTCTAAAATATATTGATAGCACATAAAAACTTTCCTTTAAATTGAGCAACTGTAAAAGAAAGACTTTAAAGTATTTCACTTTAATATAACATTAACATTTTTAAAAATTAAGATTGGAAAACCTATTTTTTATAGTGTTTTGGCATTTTTTAAGACAATAGAGTAAGGCTATTAATTCCTTAGGAATTAGTGATTGCTGATAAATTCATTTCTACATATAAAGTATTAGTTGAACACTTAATATCATATAAAAATTGTGGTGCTTGGGACACAAAAACTCTAATGACAGAAATAGACATTAATCAAGTAAGTGTAATGAAATGCAGTGAATTCTCTCACAAATGAAAGATTAATTCAATAGTGATCCCAAGACCAGCTGTTGAGAATAAAGAAATAGAGTTTAGGACAATTCGAGGTTTGGGCTTAAGGTACAGAATACATCTTGGTACTATTAATTGTGACAGAATACTAGAGGGGCAAAGTGTATGAAAAGAGGGATAAATGAGGGGTCCAGTTTGGAGGAGACATCCAAGTAGGTATGTTCACAGTGAAATTGAGGACACTCGGGGAGAGCTCTGGAACTCCTACAGAGTATTTCAGTGGGAGGGGCTAGAAGATGCTTCTTGAGGCCAAGTTTGCTTTTATATAAGGTTTTGATTTTTTTGGTTGGTTGTTTCACACAGATTGTATGTACCTAGACTGTATGTTTCAATCTTCAGTGTGTAACAAGTAATGGGTATTATGAGGGGCTAAAGCCCACACCCTCTTCCCCGTGCGCTGTCAGTGGTTGAACTTGGTTCCACAGATAAATCTCAAGTGGAGGCATCCAATTACCAGCATGTGAGTAGGGTCCCTGGAGTGTAAAGAAAACCTGTAGAGTAAAAAGAAGGGAGGGCAAATGATAGAACCTAGGGAAACATCAACATGTAAGAGGGCTGGGGAGAAAAAACCCAAAGAAACAGTAAATGAGGCTGAAAGGAAGGCCAAGAGATAGGAGGAGAACCAAGAGAGATTGGAATGCTGGAGCCAAGAGAGAACTCCAGGAAGTAAGAAACAACAATGCCAAAGACACAGAGATCAAATGACATACGGAAGGAAAAGTGTTTCTTCAACTTGAGACTTAGCAGTTAGGAAATCGTTGGTGATATCTGGAGAAAAAGCTTGGGTTGTAGGGTGGTAAGAGGGAATAGCCACACCACAGCAGTAGAGATGACTAAGTAATGAGGAAGACAGGACTGGCAAGGGGTTGGGGAGTTACTGGTTCATACAAGTTGTAAAAAAAAAAGGGGGAAAAGATTAAAGATATTAATAATAAGAGATGATGTATCCTGATGAAGCAAAGTCCCAGAGGACACAGGAGGGAATTAGCTATTTATAATTCTACAAAGAAATTTAAATTAGTGTGCAATAAGGACACTAGCTTGTCAGTATAACAACTGTGATGCAGACACTTTCATTCATTCATTCAATTATTTATGAGCATCTACTGTGCTCAGGAACTATACCCAGTACTGATCATTTGCCACCAAACCCCACCCTACTCTGCCCACTTGAAGGCTGGATGGATCCACAGCCTTGGTACACGATCCCGGTAGATAACATGAAATCAACAAATATTACTAATAATCCATGAGTGGATTTTAACTTATGTCCTAGAATGCCAAATAGGCCATACTACCACAAAAAATTGTAACAATAAGGTCGGTGGGGGGCATGGAATCTGGGTCCAATATGAAAAGCATTCCTCCTTTGAACTCCCCGAAAACATTTCTGTGTAATTTAATTAGCAATTGCATACAAATATTACTGGTTGAACCATTACTAAAGTTTAAAAAAAATTTTCACATGTTTATATCCCATCTCAATTATACTCCTTGAGGATGTCACAATTTTGTTGTATCCTTCTGGAACTCCAGCAGTTTTTTTTAATATAAAGGGTACTTAATATCTTTTAATTTTAGTATGAGTAATATAAAGCAAAACTATAGAAATACATGCATGTTAGTAAATTTGTAGTATGTTACTAAATGAGAGAATTAACATTTATGCAGTTAGTCTACTAAGTGCCAAGAATGATGACTTTATATATATCTTATAGAATTTAATCCTCAACTCATTTTCAGATGAAGAAACTGAGCTTTAGAGAGGTTAAATAATTCACTGCAAGTTACACTACTAGCAACTGACAGAGCCAAGACTGAAGACCCAACTTTGTTCTTTCCACTCTACCACACAGAAACAAACAGTAAACCTTTTGAACATGTATATTCTTAAGTGACATATTTTATGTCAAGCATTATTTCATTATTTCATTGTCAAAAAAGTTATTAGTTATCAAGATAAAAATATATTTATTGAAGCATTCTATTTACTTTGAATATACAAACATTGATAACAATATTAACAATGATGGCAACTAACATTTGAGTGCTTATTAATATGCCAGACTTTATGCTCAGTACTTTAGAAAGGTCATTTTCTTTACGCTTCACAATAATCTCAAGAGGCAGGTACTATTATCATTACTCTCATTTTCAGATGAGAAAACAGGCTCAGAGAATTTAAGGTTGATGCCCTCAAGATCACAAATGCAACAAGTGGTAATGTCAGCATTTAAACTCAGGGAGTCTAACTTTAAAGCTTATGTTCCTAATCAGTACATTATATGAAACTATTTTTGCAATATCCTTTCCATTAAGAAAATGCAGGTTTTCCACTAAATTACCAATATATTTGACACTGTGCTATGCAGATTTAGACATTCAATTAATTAACAAGCAACACTGAGATACAGCCTTTCATGAAGTCTTTCAGTCATAAATTAGATATTCAATTTAAATCCCAATTTTAATCCACCAGTCTTTATAACAATGGTAAAATAGCAAATTTTAAAAAAATGATGCTGTATAGAAAGCTAGCATGATCAGCTAGCTCTATTTTAAAATGCTGAACTGTCAAGAAAATTGTAAGAAATTTGCCATTGCTATTTTGACAAGAATTATGAAACAAGATCTACAAAAATTGTCCAACCCTGAACATAGACAGGACATCATCTGAAGAGCCTAAAACACCCATATTATACAGAGTGGTCATCTCAATGAGAAGACCTGCAGTAACATGCTGGATTTGGAATAAGCCACTGGGAAAAATTCAAACGTACATCAAGAAGTGATTATTCTTACTTAACACTAGATGGCGCTAACACATTGTATCTTATTAAAAATAGTCCATAAATCCAGAATATTTTTACATAATGTAACCCAGGCTATCTTAAATTCAGTACAATTTTATTCATATAATATTCTATATAATTCAATTTCTAGCCTAATTTTTCTTAAGCTGAAAGAAAGATGCCTGTATTTGTGTATAAGCATCTCATACACAAATCTTGGTGTTTTTTAAAAAAAAAGTATTTAAATACAGAAAAATTTACAAAATTTGCTAACAAATACAACGCACATACCATCACAAAGTTTGAAATTGAAAAGAAAAAGGAATAGGGTAAAAAAAACCCTAAAAACAAATATTAATAGTATCTGAATGTTTTGAAGTTGGAGTAGCCTAAAAATTTGAAATTATTTCTATAGTCAACTATGGGAATGTTCAAACATCTCTTTAAAATCTCTAGTCTGTACAATAACAGGATTTCCATTTCTTACTGTGAAACACTTTAAGGTTAAGCAGAATATACTAATTTCCTGTCGATAAGCAAGGAAGCAAGGATTACCTCCCTATTGAGCTCATCTTATATACATTATAGGTAACAGTGCTTCCCAATCCAGAGGTAAATAATGTCTCTGAATGTGGGCACAAAAGTATAAGTTACTTTAATTAGTCTGGAAGAATAAAAACGCATAGCTATTTATTATTACTTATTATGTTAGTCTAGGATGCGAGTCAGAGTTGGGGAAGGCAGATAGAAATTGTTAAAAGTACAATATTCATGACAAACAAATTTAACAATTTGAGGCACAAGATAACTATCTCAAATCCTAGAAGTAAATCTACTTATAGGCCTTTGGAGCACCACAGAATAACAGCACAGCAATATTATTAGTTGAGGGGCTCTTTCCCACATCTAACATCAAGCCACATGGGTGGTTATGCCATCTGCTTGCTGGTCTGCATAGAGACGATTGATTACCATAGAATATTTTAATGCAAATAACACTAGAATTGTAAGAAACACATGAGCATCTGTGTTTTGACTCCTAGTCCCAACACTTACATACGATGGTATCTCAAGAAGTCACTTAACTTTCAAACTCCATTTCCTCATTTATAAAATAAAAGGTGGGATCGTATGTAGTAAGAACAACAGCAAAAAAAATAGATACACAGAGTATATGGCATGTGTGATATATAAAGATCCAATAAATCTTGGATTCCATCCTCTTCCTTTTACCATTATTATAGAAGAAATAAGGGATGGACATTAATAATAGTATAAATCCACTTAAGCTTACTTCAATAAAGGCAATAGTTAGAAAACAAGATTGTTAAAGAATGGAATGCAGGTTGCCGTCTTATCACCAGGAACTAATAAAGTACAAGTTTTCGAAAAATGAGTGCTTAATATGAGCAAATGAAAACTCAAAGCTATAAACAATAATAAGTCCTATAGATAGTGATTCTAGCTACAAATTTACGTATATGGAAAGTTCTTTTAGTCCTATTTTAGTCTTAAAATGTACAGCAATTCTTTCAGTAACCTAACACAAACTTTGTACAAGGTTAAGAGCCTCCTTAGTAAGATTTTTTAATTAAGCCTGCACATAATAAATATTAATATTAGACTTCTGATTACCTTTTTCATTAGGAAGATATTTCAAAAATGTATTTCAGAGAGAACATATGACTAAAATAACTGAGAACTGGGTGAAACCCAGATCTTTCAAAGAACTGGAGTAAAATGAAAACATTTTCAGATAAACGTAAAAGAAAAGTTTACCACCATTTGACATTCACTAAAGGTAAACTCCCAAAATCTATCTTTAGAAAGAAGAAAAATATTCCATTAGAAAAGTCTGAGTTACAAGAAAGAATTAAAAGAAAGAACAGTAAGTAAAGAAAGTAGTAAACATGTAGGTAAATCTAAACATCTCTCTAAAATAATAATGTCAAATTTGTAGAATTATTAAAAGTAAAGTGAAAATTATGGACAAGAATATCATGCAAATTATAGAGAGTAGGGAAAGGTAATGGTAATTAGTGCTAAAATGCTCTAAGGTTTTTGTGGGTTTTGAGGATGGGTTTTAAGATATTGATTAATTTTGGATTTTGTTAAGTTGATTATACAAAGGCCATAAACTAAAAGAACATTAATAGAATACATAGCTCCCAAACCAGAAAAGGGGAAGAAAACAAAAAAGGTAAACAAGCCCCAAAAAACTTAATCCAAAGAAATAGGGCAAGAATGGGAAGAGGGCAAAGCATGGAAAAACCAGGACAAATAGGAAGCACAGAATGGAAGAAAGAAATTCAGATCTATAATCACAATAAATATAAATAGACCAAATGCACCGAAGATTTAAAATGCCACCCCCCTAAAAAACAATCCACTATATGATATTTACAAGAGACATGCTAAAATATTAATATAAGTGCATGGAAATGCTAAAAAATAGGAAGTGGAAAAAAGATATCATTGGCAATACCAAACAAAGAAAGCTGGAATAACCCTGTTAAAATAAGACAAAATAAACCTCAGCAAAAAGCATCATTAGGATTAAAAAGAGTCATGACATAATAGCTCTGATGCACAAAGATATAAATCCTAAACTCATATGCATTGAATACACATAAACATATAAAGCAAAATTTGATAGAACTCTAAGGAAAAAGGTATCAAATCACCTCTACTACTGTTAGGTCAAGAAGACAAAATTAGTTAAGACATTAAAGATCTCATCAAAGCAATTAAAAAACTTGGCTTAATGGACATAGAGAATCCTCAACCTCAAAATTAAAGAATACACATCCTTTACAAGCATACATGGACCATCTATATAAACTGTTCATGGGCTAAACCATAAAGGAAGACTAAACACATTGAAAAGAATCAGTTCATACAAACCATGTTTGTAGATCACCATGCAATTAATTAATGTATAATTCACTAATAGAATGATAAAGGCATAAAAACACCTACACTTGATAATTTTAAAACACTTCTAAAAAATCTGTAGATCAAACATAAATCATAATTGAAATTTAAAACAGTTAAAATTAAAAGCAAATGTAGATTTGTAAGATAAGCTGTACAATAAATAACTGAGGGAATTTTATAGTCTTAAATGCTTGTAATATAACAGAGTACTATTAACTTTAAGGCAACTTAGAAAACTTGAAAAACAAGACCTAGAAGGTTTTATATGCAAAGTTCTACCAAACTGCCAAGTAACAAGATAACATTCTTTTATAAAAATTTTTCTAGAGATTATACATACATACATTTATATATATGTATATATATAAACTCTTTACTTTCTAGCTTATTTTAAGAGGCTAGTAAAACCTTGAAACCAAAAAGAGAAAGCACAGTTTTGAAAAAAGAAAATTACAGGCCATTTCCTTTTATGAACAGTGCAAAAATCCTTAAAAACAAACATAAAACAAATCTCATAGTGAATAAAAATATGTCAAAACCAAGTTGGGTTTATCCAAGCAATAGAAGAGTAGCTTACCATAGAAAATCTATAAATTTTATTTATCACCTTAGCAAATTAAAGAAAAAAGATCACTTAAAGAGATTTTAAAAATTTTTTGACAAAATTCAATATAAATTTTTTATTAAGAGTAAAATTTAGTAAATTAAAAATGTAAGGAAACTTCTTTAACCACCTAAAAGATATCTACCAAAACCTACAGAATACATCCTTCCTAATGGGCAAATGTCAGAAGGATTTATTTCAAAATTAGAAACAAGACAAGTATACTCACAATAACAGCAGCACCCTACTGGAAATTGTAGTCCTGCATTGTCTACTACCATAGCCACTAGCCACACATGGCTATGAGCACTTGAAATATAGCTAGTCCAAACTGAGATGTTGTATAAGTGCAAAATACATACCAGCTTTTGAAGATTTAGTGCCCCCCAAAATGTAAAATATGTCATTAATTTTATATTGATTACATGTTGAAATGACAATATTAAATTAAATAAATTATTAAAATTCACTTCATCTGTTTTTTCTTTTTTAATGTGACTACTGTAAAATTTTAAATTATACTTATGGCTCACACTATATTTCTAATGGACAGTACTGTTCTAGTCATTTCAGTAAAACAAGAAAAAAGAACAAATATTGGAAAAGAAGAAACAAAGTTGGTCATTATTCTCAGATGCTATGATTGTCTACACAGAAAAACAAAATAATAAACAGAGAATTTCTTAGAATCAATAAGAAGGTTTAACAAAGTAGCTAACTGCCTTCTGTATATACCAACACAAATAACATGTAATTTTCAAAAAGATATTTACAAAAGCAACAAAAATATAAAACATCTAGAATTTAACCAAAGATACCTAGAATTTTATTGACATATATTAAAGAGACTAAAATAAAGAAACTCAATATCACAAATCCCCATATTCATCTCTAGAGTCAGTGGTATTCCTAAATCCAGTGGTACTCATCAAAATCCCAAAATGGCTTTATGAGGAACTATAAAATTTATATGGAAGGGCAAGAACCTCATAATAACCAAGACATCTTAAAGAAGACAGTGAAGGGACTTCAACTTCCCAGGTGCTTTTTAACAAAGCAATATTACATTAGAAGAACAGAATACAGAAATGAACTCTATGTACATACACATATATATGGGTTTATGACAAAAGCAGCACTGCAAAAAAAAAAAGAAAGGACAGTCTTTTCAAATATTGGTGCTGAACCAATTAGCTTGTCCATATGGGGGAAGAATTACTTTTGATCCTCACCTCAAATCCTATAAAGAAGTCAAATCAGATGGTAGCTCTAAATGTGAAAGGTAAAACTGTTTCTAGAAGATAAAGAGGAGAATATTTTGGGAATAGACAAAGATTTCTTACAACAAGATACAAAAGCATTAACTGTAAAGAAAAAGATGAACTGAACTACATCAAAATTAGGAATTTGTTTATTAAAAGACATCAATAAGAAAATAAAAATGTAAGTCATCGTGAGAGAGGAGATATTTGTAACACATCAAAGAGCTCATTTCATGAATATTTAAAGAACTAAAATCAGTAAGAAAAAGACAAACAATCCAATAGAAAAATAGGCAAGAGAATTTAACAGGCATTTTAAAAAATAATATATCCAAATAGCCTGTGTATCTCTGCTCACTCTCATTAGCAATAAGAGAAATGCAATTTAACACCACAATGAGGTACCATTACACACTCACCAAGATGGCCAAAACTTGAAAGACCGACAAGTGGGTTTAAACATAAGAGATGAATGGAATATGGAGCGACTAGAACGCTTGTATACATAGCTGGTATGGGTGAAAATATTAACAGGTACAAAGACTTTGGAAACCTGGCAATATCTACAAAAGATGAACATATACAAACCAACCAGTTCTATTCCTAGGACAGATATGCAAATATTTTTAAACATTTAAACCAAAACACATGTACAAGAGTGTTCATAGCTGCATTATTCATAACAGTCCTCACATGGAAACAACCCAAATGTATATCAACAGAATGGAGAAATAAAATATGGTATATTCATAGAATCAAGTAGTATGTATCTATGAAAATGAACAAACTTCTATTAAACTCCATGACATGGATGTGTCTCACAAATATATTACTGGGCAAGAAAAATCAGAAACAAAATAATATGTAGCATATAATTTCATTTCTATAAAGTTCAAAATGGACAAAACTAACTGATAGTATTAGAAGCCTATAGAGTAGGTATCTTTGAGGAGAAGAATAAGGATAGTATTTAGGAGGTGGTTTGAGAGGGGATTCTAGAATGTTAATGTTCTATTATTTTTATCTGAATGGAGGTTACATACCCATTATTTTGTAATAATTCATCGAGTGATATGACTTGTACATTTTTCTCTATATGCTATACTTTAATTTTTTAAAATAATTCTGGATGGTTAAAGATGTAAATGCACAACACAAAACTTTAATATTTTAGGACAAATTATAGGCAATTGTCTTGATGACCATGAGATAAAAGATTTCCTTAAACCCCAAAATCACTTACTATAAAAAATATATTCATAAACTTGACTACATTAAAATTATGAACTTCTGTTCAAAGGACATCATAAAGAAAGTGAAAAGGTACACCATAAGCTAGGCAATAATATTGATAACACATGTAGCCAAAAACAATTAGTATCCAGAATACATAAAGAGCTTCACAAATAAGTATAATCCAATGGAAAATTGAGAAAAGTAATTTCACAGATGAGAAAATATGAATGGCTAATAAACACAGATATAATATGCTTAACCTCAAATTAAAACCACAATGAGCTAATATTTACATGCACTATATCAGCAAAACTGAAGCAGTCAGACGATACCAAATGTTGACAAAAATACCAATCTGTAATCTTTTATGTGCTGTTGGTGAGAGGGCAAATTGGAACAATCATCGTGGAAAACTATGAGACATCATCTTGTAAACGTGTAACTTCCATGATTCAATCATTCCACTTCAGTGGAAACACTATACATGTCTTATGTATACCTTGCCTACATTAACTGTGCTCAGAACACTTACACTAGCTTATAGTTGGACAAAATCATCTAATGCAATTCCTATTTTATAATGAAGTGTTGAATATTTCATGTAATTTATTGAATACTGTGCTGAAAGTGAAAAACAGAATGGTTGTATGGGTACTTGAAGTACAGATTCTACTGAATCTGTATTGCTTTTGCACCATCATAAAGCTGAAAAATCCTAAATTGAACCATGGTAAGTCAGGGACCATCTGCACAGCTATACAACATGGATACTCTTAAATCAATATTGAATGAAAAATGTAAAACATATAAGATTCCCTACAGAATTCCATTTTTATAAAGCTCAAAGACAAACAAAACTATGCAAAACATTGTTGAGGGATATGTACATACCAAGTTAAGCTGCTTTGGAGTCTGCTCAGTTTTAAAACATGGGAATGTAAGCTCCCCAACCCCAAAATCACTACAGTAGTTATTGTTGGAGGGAAGGTGGGGAGTGGAACTTGGAGGAATACAATATAGTTTCAAAGACACTAAAATGCTTTAGTTTTAAGTTGGGTAGCAGATTCACAGGGGTTTTGATAACTTATGTAAAAATTGTGTATTTCTTTTACATGAATCCCACAACCAATGACAAAAAACTTCTTAAAATATACAAGTTCTAATATTTGCCTTCAAAATGCTCAAGAGATACACCCTCCACATCAAATCCCTCTCTTTCTCTAGGTCAGATACTCTTCACCTCTCCCATCAAATTTATTCTTCAAAAAAACCACCTGTGGGAGTGACATCAGTGAAAATAGCAGAGTAGGTAGCACTAAGGGTAACCTCCTTCCAGAGTAACAGCAAGAAAATGAGCAAAAATTACCAAAATCAATGAACTCTGGAAAATAGTCAAAGGTTCACAGCAACTAAACAAACACTGATTCAAAGTAGAAACATGAAAACTCAGTGGCATTTTTACTTGCCTTCACCCCATCCCTTCCCTGTCTCAGTGGCAGTCTTGGACAATAGCAGCCCACATTCCCAGTGTGGGGCCCTGGTCCCCAGTTCTGTAGGGAGCAGAGCAGACCTTGTTTTCAAAGAACTGTGTTTGTCTGTTTTGACCTATCTGAGGACAACCTTAAAAGACACTTGCCTTAGTTTAACCTAACTCAGACTCTCTCAAGACAGAGAAGTGGCTATACAGAAGGCATTCTTTAAAAACACTGAAAAAAATAAGAACAACCCACTGTAACCTGAAGCAAAAGATTATAGTTAAGGCACACAAGAGATATGCTGAAGACTGAAGAGAAAGGTTCTTTGGAGATTTAGTGCATTAAAAAGCTACCATGTATTACTGGGGAATTTGGAAAGCCACATTCATGCCCAGGGCAGGATGCATGTTTAGAAAAGACCTGAGAAGACCCCATACTTTCACATCTTGATGATCTAAGCGCAGCTAGATGAGGCAGGCTACAAAAGGACTGTAAATAGGCTGGCTAAGCTTTGAAGGAGTACCCCAATACAGAGCCAATCTGCAAAGAGTGGGAGAGTTGAGGATTTTTGTTTTGTTTTTTTCCTCAAGTAGAAAGCAAAGGACACCAGACAATAACACATAGCCATTCAAAGAAGTAAAGATAACTATTAATATGTAGATAAATACAAGTCAGTATTATTGTATTTTTGGTTTGCAACTCTTCTGTTTTTTCAATAAGAACTAAAAGACATCTGCATAAAACAAAATAAATCTGTTAATGGACACACAATGTAAAAGATATCATTTGTGACACAACATAAAAAACAGGCCAGTGGAATAAAATTGAGAATCCAGAAATAAATACATAAACCTATGACCAAGCGGTTTTAGAAAAGGGTGCCAAGACCATCCAGTGCAAAAAGAATAATATTTACAACAAATGGTGTAAGCACAATTGGATATTCACATGCAAAAGAATAAAGGTAGACCCCTATCTCACAGCATATAAACTGAAAACAGACTCACAATCTAAATATTAGAGTTAAAACTATAAAATTCTTAGAGCAAAACGTAAGGAACATTTTCATGACCTTGGATTTAACAATGGATTCTTAGATATAACAACAAAAATATAAGCAATAAAAAATAATAAATTGAACTTCACCAAAATTAAACCTTTTGTGCATGAAAGGACACTATCAAGAAAGTGAAAAGATAACCTACATAATGGGAGAAAGTATTTGTGAATCATGTATCTGACAAGGGACTTGTACCGAGAACACATAAAGAACTCTTACAGCAACAAAAAAACAGCTCAATTAAAAAACAGGTGAAGTGTTTGAATAGAGCTTTCAGATATATACCTAGGAGTGGAATTAAGTATCTGAATATATATCTTTCATATTTATCCCTTGGATATATACAAATGGCTGACAAGCACACAAAAGATGCTCATCATTAGCTATTAGGGAAATGCAAGTCAAAACCACAAGATACCACTTCATACTCGACAGCATGACTATAATTTAAAACATGGAAAATAAAAAGCATTAGTGAGGATGTGGAGAAACTGGAACGCTCATACAATGGTGGGGGCAGAAAATGATATAGCTGCTATGGAAAATACTTCAGCAATTCTTTACAAAGTTAAACATAGAATTATTACACAACCCAGAAATTCCACTCTTAGGTATATCACCAAAAGAATTAAAAACAGGTAGTCAAATACTTATACACAAATGTTCACAGCAGCACTCATTATTCACAATAGCTAAAAGGTGGAAACAACTCAAATGTCCATCAACAGATGAAAAAAATGTGGTAAATACATACACAAAATATTCAGTAATTCAAATAAATGAAGTACTGCTTCATGCTGTAATGTGGATGACCCTCGCAATCATGCTAAGTGAAAGAAGCCAGACATAAGAGATCACATATTATATGATTCCATTCATATGAAATATTCAGAATAGGTAAATCCATAGAAACAGAAAGCAGGTTGGTGGTTGCCAAGGGCTGGGGGTTGGGGAAGGAGCAAATGGGAAATTGCTGTTTAACAGATATAGAACTTTCTTTTGGGGTGATGAAAATGTGTGGAACTTGATAAAGGTGATGGTCATACAACATTGTGAATGTACTAAATACCACTGAATTATACTTTAAAATGGAGAATTTTATGTTGTTTATAAATTGAATTTCACCTCAATTAAAAAAAAAACAAAAAACAAAAAACCTGTAGCCTGAAACAGAAAGCCATAAATTATCTTTAATTTCTTTTGCCCATTATCCCTCACGTACCATCTGGCACTGAACCAAAGTAGATTCTACTTCGCTTTAGAAGGTGATTCTCTTCTTCATTCTTTTCCTTGCAACTGGCCCTGCCTTAATTCAGAACCATCACTTCTCACCTACTAATTACAAGTTTCCTAGATAGTCCAGTTGCCAACAGTATTGTTCCCCACATTTAATCTCTTCCCCGAGTTGCCGCCAGATTCATCTTTCTAAAATGCAAATCTAATCACATAAGTTTTCTACTTAAAATCTTTCCATGTTTCCCGAGAGTTTTCAGAATAATATGCTGCTCCTTATTCTAGCACAAAAGGCCTTTCCTATTCTAGCCCCTTCCTACCCCTTTGGCCTCATTTCCTGTCATTCCTCCCTTTCCTCTGCTATGCATTGGGTATACTGCCTACTTGAGATCTATGTTAAGATCTCTGTACCCCCTCTGTTTGGGAGATCCTTCCCCAAGTGAGCAACTTCCCTAAAAATTCAACTAAATGTCTCATTCAACTTTCAAATCTGTTTTCACAGCATACCAATCATTTATCAGATAGAACACTTATCACAGTAAAGTATAACTGGCTTATTTTCCAATAGCCTAGATAATCCTTCAGTAGACTCAGAGCAGGGGCATGACTTTATCACATTTATATCACAAGTATCCATCTCAGCAAATGTCCATCATTCAGTCATTCAGTCAGTCAAGTATAAAATAATTCAGAGACCTGCTCATCCTTTGCTACTTGATCATTAGGTCTTCATGGCTGGCCAGTACCTAAAAGAATAATTAGCGACTTGTTTGTGTATGTTTCTGCTTAGTAGTCCATCTTAAAACTAATTAAAACAAGAGCTTTTGACTTGATTAACACATTTAATACATGAAAGAGTATTTTCTAATCCTTCTTATTAAAAAACTAAAAACTGGCCTAAGTCAATCTAAGGAAATATTTAAAAAACTAGCCCACTTTTATTAAATAAGACTACAGTCAAGGTAAAATCCCTTAATTAGTTTTGAGATGAAAAACCTAAATATAAAAATTTCCCCCCTTGCTGGAAATACACTTTAATTTCAGTCTTTAAAGTCAGACATACAGTTAGTAGCCATACACTCTTGTACTGGCTACCTACCAATCCCCTAAGGTACACTGCCCTGTGTTCTCAGGCTACCAAATCATTTGGTTGATATTAGATAATATGCTAGAAACTAGATTCTTTCAGAATATTTTTCAAAGAAAAAATTCTCTACTCTTTCCTTTTGTTTTAAACACACTTGATATCTGAGAATGTTCTGACAATCTGAATATGAGTATATCAAGGTGAGCCCAAAATAAGCTGGAATATATCTCTAGACTGCCTTGATGACTAAAGATAAATTGACATTTTGAAATAGCTAAAATTTATAAGTACTTTCTATAAATTGTACTTGTATGACAAACTATAGTAATATATTTTCATTGTTAATGGGGTTAGTCTTATTCTAATTGCTTGGATCCAATCTAATTCTGCCTATTTTACAACATCTACCTATTTCATTCAAACACCTGAAAGAATGAAGCACAGCTTACTTTCTTACACTCAAGACTGATTTTTCCTTAAGACTATTTCTGCTGGGTTCAAAGCATTTCTCCCATTTTCATTATTTTATAAATTCCCAGAAAAGACCTTGGGCAAATATTTTCTCAGTGCCATCAATTCTTATGATTTGCCTAAGGTATTCATTTGTTTTATATCTTACAAACTTGGAATCAGTTAATTATTATTTCCATCTTCGCAAATGGCTTCTAAAAAGCTTGCAGCCAATTTATGGCCCATTTCTAAACTTCCTCACGTGAAGTCTGGGTAATAGTCTCACTCTGAACTGCATCTTATTCTTTTTAACCTTTTTTTCTCCTTTGCCACAATACATACATAATTTTGTCATGCTGGATATACTTTTATAAACTGCCTTTAGTCCTTTCTGGAAAATAATCCTTTAAAAAAAAAAAAACTCATATATACACTTGGCTAATTATTAGCCAGTCTGCTTCTAGGCTTTCAAATGTTACAGGAGCCAGACAAAAACTTATTCCACAGCTATTGAACAATCCTTGTTTTTATTCTCGGTTGACTATATATTCATTCTCCATATAAGCTATTATAGACCTTTTTTCATTCTCTTTGAGCCATCACAATATAAACAGATAAGGTCTTTACCTATATTTCAGAGATGATAGAGCCAATCAGTTAAGTTCCCTCCCTTTCCTCCCCACACTCCATCTTAAAATTCCTAAATTATAATCTCAACCAAAAGAAAGAAAATGCCTCCATCTGGGTATTTTTTAAAGGCTAGTCAAAGTGAAGCAGTGGGAGTGGAGAAGGAACAAAGGAATCTGTAACTGGTTGTGATCAATTAGTCGTAAACACCACTGCACTAGGACCAGCCCTATCTGGGTTCATTAAGAAATTCATTTAGCCTTAAGCTAAAACTTTTTCAGTTTTTTCCTATGGCCTTACTTCATTTGATAATATTTAATGGCATTCATTCTGTTGCCTCCTTCCTGTGCCAGAGAAGTTTTATAAAGACGACTACATTCTCTGCTGTTGTCATTTTCCAGGCAGTGCCAGAGATTCCTGCAGTGGGACTGGAAGGGATAAGGATTTGGAACTATTATAGAAACTGTGAGGTGGTGAACTGACAGTAGGCAGTGAGGGAAAATTTAGTAAGCAGAAAATAGATAAAACTCTGACAGGCAACTCTTAATAATTAGGCAAGTAGTTGGTGTGCAGGAGTTTCAGCGTGAATTAGCAGATATCCCAACAGAGAGGACACTGCAAATGTCACATATCACAAAGAATCCATTCCAAAGACTTAGGGTTATCAAACTAAGGACTTTGAAAAGAGAAATTAAAGTAGCCCAGGTACCTGAATTGGAGTACAAGGTCTGGAACTGATCGTTGGAATAAAGCAGCATACTAATTATAAATAATGGAAGTTAAAGCATCAAACTAGCAACTACCCTTACTGCTAAATACTGCAGTATTGAACTGGAACTCCGAATCCTCCCTAAGGTCAGTCTTGGTCCCAGAAGCCAGGCTGGGGGGAGGAGGTGAGCATACTAGTGGGAGTCAAGTGGAGCAGATGAAAGAAAATGATCTCTCCCTCCATATGCAACCAAAAAGGGTGTGTCAACTTACATGCCTTATCCTGTATGGTTAATTTCCATTAGCTATCTCTTGCTCAGTAGAAATTTTATGGTGCTCTCTTTCAGTTTCAATGTGATATTTGTAAATTTAGATGATTTTGATACAGGTGATATGCTTAGCAAGAAGCATTTTATTCTATGTGTAAACCTCCTTTCAAATGTTGGATGCCTTTCTGATTGATGAGTAAATTGTTGATTTTCCTGGTCCCATTCACACAAAATAATTGGATACTTACTTAAGATGGAAAATACTTTCAGATAACCTTTATTTGACTTCTGTCAACCTGAAAGCTCCTTTACTACTGATTAATTAAATCCTCTTCATTTTTCAGAGTCCAACAGCAATAATAGTTTTAAAACTTTCAGGCCTTGTTCTATGTTATTTATTATATGTTAATACATTTAATCTTTAACTAGGGCTCCTCACTGGAACCACTGTACATAGAAATGATCTCTAGCTGTTTTCTCAAATCTCCCAAAGATGGTCCATGACTAGTGCCATTCCAGAGCCACAAAAAATCCACTGTATTCATTCATACAATATTAAATAGATGCCTTAATTTATTCAGGCTTAATCTTCTAACGAGCATCCAGTTAAGAAAGGCCACAAGTCACAACAGTTCCATTAGGTAGGTGATAACATTTTCTTCATTTGACAGATGAAGAAACTGTGGCAGAGGTTGAGATATTTGAAGAAGCTCACATAGCCAGTTAAGTGGTGAAACCAAGATTGAAATCCAGTCTAGCTTCAAAGGCCTTACTACTTCAGTAAGTCCAACCCTGTTACTCTGAATCCA
This sequence comes from Varecia variegata, assembly GCA_028533085.1. Taxonomy (NCBI): domain Eukaryota; kingdom Metazoa; phylum Chordata; class Mammalia; order Primates; family Lemuridae; genus Varecia; species Varecia variegata. Next base: position 20,112,601 of record CM052445.1, on the reverse strand, counting down.
CTGAGTTCTTCCTCCGTGTACAGGCTACACCTTATGACCTAATTGTTAATGATCTGCTGTTTTAAATTTTTTATAATCATTTTATATGCATAAATTTGTATGCACAATAAAACTGCAAACGATTGATATTTCAAATAAGGACCACAATAAACTTCTCTTATATTTCCACAATGCTAGGCTAACAAAAGGTATTTATAGTTGGCTTAATTGCTCATTGCAACTATTAATAGCCGTAAGAAGTCAAGGAACAAAGAAGAGTGAATTCAAATAGGTGTGATTAGCTTACTTGATACAAGCCTCACTTAAACCAAACTAGTCATCTATCGTTAGAGAAATACTAACATGTGCATATTAAACATTTTGAAATTTGGAGATAAAAATACAGACAAGAGTTACATAACATAAACATATCCACAATCAATTTTCAAGTTATCATATAATACTAATATGAAGGTTGCTATTTCAGCAATTTTACTTCCTTGTTCCTTCCGATAGTTTCTAATATTCCCACACAGATATCCTAAAGTACACAGCAAAAAACAGAGGACAGAGAGATGACATAGCTAAAGACAAACTCTCTAGGAATCTGTTGGGACTCTATTTTGGAATCTAGACTAAAGTTGACATGGCAAAAGAGAAAGGAAAAGAAATGATTTCCACCAAAACTACAGGATGCCATATATAAATACCTTTGAATTTTCATACTGTTGCCATTGCTAATAGATTTGTAAATCATCCAGTTGCCCCAAGAGTTTTCTTCAAATTTTTGGGGGGGTGGTGAGGGGAGGGAAGAAGGTATAATCTAGAATACAAAAGTCTTTCAGTATCTCCAAGTCTAAAGCAAACAGAAGTTTACAGTATAAACTTCTTAATGTTTCAACATGAAGTTCTTAATGACAAATGAAACAGAAACAGTAGTAAGACCTGGCAAGTTGATAAGTAGGTCATTTTACAACTGATAAATATTTTATTATAACTACTTGATACCTTTCCTCCTGTTACTTAAATACCAATCCATTTCAAAACCTAATTTTATAGATTCTTAAATATATCTACATTTTTATTTCAACTAGAAATACTTAGAATATTTTAATATTAAAATATATTATTTATATTTATAGAATATATTAAAATATTTGAAATAAATTCATGACAAATTAAAATATATTAATTAAATAATTAATTAATATACTTAAGAGTATATTAACATAAAAATATAGAAATCTAACATTTAACTCTGTGAAATATGCAAGATAATATACTTGGGCTATAAGAAATGATTTCTTAATGGGAATTTGAGCTATGGGTTAATTGTCAAAATAGAAACCTTAGAATGTTGCAAGTGGTTCTTTGTAAGAACCACCGGAAGGGATAAGGACCTATGGGGGAAAAAAACTACTTTACTTGATATTACCAAATGAAACAAAATATCTTAGGTCATTTAGTCAGGTTTTTGTTTTTGTTTACTGGTGAAAATTCAACTTTTCTCCTCGTGGAGCCAGAAAAATTAAGCCTATATTTAATAGATATTTCCTTTCTTTTTCCAATGGAAACCAAATATATTTCACCTGTATTCTAGTTTTGGAGACTTCTTAAATCTCTATCAAAGTCACAAGCAAATTGATAAAAGTAATGAAATGTCTACCCCAATGATAATGTTTACCATTTCTTTAAAATCATACAAAATAAAACCAATATCCAAAATGATGTCAGCTATTTAAGCTTAAAACATCATTACCACAATTTCCAATGTATAAAAGTTAATATATAAAGACCCATAGCAAATTTTAATCCTGTACATCTCTATTCAATTCTAAGAGTTACTAAAAAACTCTATTAAATATGTGTTTAAAAAGCCAAATGCAAACATAAGTTAAAAATTATGCTTCATTCTGAAGCTTAAAACTAATGTTCTTGAAAAAAAATTATACATCATAACTGAATAGTTGTACTCTGGGATGCATTCACTTAAAAAGTTTGTCTCTAGTGCATGCAAATTGTTGCCCAATATGATCCTTAGTGTTTTTTTTTTTAAATACCAAAGCTCTATCTTATGTTTCCTATTTCATCATCTTTGTGTGATTTTATTTAATATATATATATTTAAACTACAGTTTATTCAAACTATATAATTAAACAAAAGAACAATATACTCTGCTATTAAATTATTCCAGAAAAACTCTGACCTCTATGACTGCTGAAACCCCTCTGTACAAGATTAAACAATCTTATGTCAAAAACCAAAAATAGCTGTTATTAGACAACTGAACTTTTCAATAAATTTCAATCTCATTCAATAAGTACTTATTGAATGCTTACTATATATAAACAGCATGGTAGATCTCATGGGGACATCCAAAAAATAAGACATTCCCTACCTTGAAGGAGCTTATGGAACAGGAGAAATCTTTAACATATAGTAATAGCAAACATCTCTATAGTACTGGGCAATGTTTTCTGTATTTTAAACATATACCAACTCATTTTTTCCTCGTAACAGCCCTGCAAGATAGGTATTATTACTGCTCCCAATTTACAGACAAGGAAAATGAGACAGAACTTAAGTAACCAGCTCAAGGTCAAGAACAGTAAGAAGTGGAACTGGGATGTGAATGCAGGCAGGGCAGCTCCACAGTCCACACTTCTAAACACTCTGCCCTGCTGACTTGCAAGTAATGATGAAGGTACGGTGAAGTAACGATGATGGCAGTTTTTTTAAAGTACCAAAAAAAAAATGGAGTTTCCAAAATTATATTACATTCCATCAGGCAGAAACTGAAATATGGTCCCAGAGGTTAGATGAGTTTCAGGGGAATTCTAGGTAAAAGGGATGCACAAGGATAAGCAAGAAGCTGTGTTGAAGCAGTATATTTAAAGTATGTGTAAGAAGTCAGCTAGAGGGAAACAGTAAGGAGCCACTAAAGATTTCTGAGCTGGGTATGGAGAAGGTATGGGTATCCAGAAGGGAAGTCGTATGGCTGGGAAGGAGGGAGGTGGGCTCAGACATGGAGTGATCAGTAAGATGTCTCTACAAATAATCCAAAGACATTATATAGCCTGGACTATGGCCATAATGGGGATACAGGGGAGAAGAACAAAAAAGACAAAATTGGCAAGACACACTATAGAATCTGAGATTTCAGAACTGGGTGACTGTGTACACAGTGCCTGCTGTGTAACAGGGTTTGAGGACTCAAGAACAAGCATGCCAGAGGCATGAGAAAATGCGGTCAGAGGTGATTAGGCTTTTGAGCCTGGAGGACTGAAAAATCCAGGCAATTACCAATGGAAGTTCTAAACTTAGGAGAAAGAACACACAAAATATGAGGCAGTCATTCAGCTACTCAGGACAAGGCAATGGAAAAGAGGCCCAGGTGGAAGATAAGGATTTGCAGTCATCTGCAAGATGAGCGTTTAAGAACTGTGACAAATGAGTAAGTTGACAGAAAGGCACAGGATTGCATAGATAACCTTTTAGACCTACATGTAACTTGGGGAAGGAAGGGCAAATAGCCAAGAAAGCAGATAAAAATAGCAGCAGAAGAAAACTATAGTACTGCAGTGTCAGGATAAGGCAGGCTCAAAAAGGAGCAAAAGGCCAAGCTTAGAGGTCTGAGAGGGCAAAGGTGTCAGTAATATATTATGCTGAAGAAGTAAGGAGCTGAATTCTTTTCAAAATTTTACACTCAAAGTAAATATTTTATTAAATTATGTTTTTAAAATTACAAAGCCTAATCATGTAGGTGTTGATATTGTTCCCTGAAGCCAACACAGGAGACTAAAGTACACAAACTACTACAGAACTGTAACTCATACTGGAGAAGACAGCAGTATGCTGAAAACAGATGAAGCCACAATATAAACAGAATGTATAGCTCCCTGGTAATGTCAACTTTACTCAATATTAGGCAAAGTATTTCATATGAAAACAAAACTGCATTAAAGAATAAAAGAGATTCACCAAGACTTCAAAGAAATTTCACTCTTGCCTCAAGTCCCTTCAAGTTTGCTTTCCCAGATCCCCCTTTGCATTCATTCTCCCCAACCCTGAGCTCTGTCCTCAGGTGCCACATAATTCAGCACAATAAATGCTTAGCATAGGGGAAGGTATGAGGCACTATGACAGCACAAAGAGGGACGCTAGTCTTGGGGAATCAAGGGCAGCTTCCCAGAGGAATTATACAACCTTTAATTTGGGACACCAGTTAAATATATGAATGATTTAACTGGTGTCCCAAGAATAAGGCCGGGCGCGGTGGCTCACGCCTGTAATCCTAGCACTCTGGGAGGCAGAGGTGGGTGGATCGCTCAAGGTCAGGAGTTCGAGACCAAGAATAATACATGCTAGAATAATATACACAAAAAACGTTTATAAAACTCTCAAGTCTCATATATACACTGAAGTTATAATAGATTTGGAAAGAATTAAACTGAAAGCATGATGTTGATAAAATGGTACTTATAGGAGAAACAGGAGAAACTGACAAATATTTTGTTTTTAATTTCAGTACTTTAAATGACCAGACTTACTAATCCTCATATATAAAATAGGCATATGAACATCTTTCTGAATTCACTAAATCACTTCTAATTAAAGTTCAGTTAACCTTACAGGATATTCAAAGATAGTTGAGATTCACATGCAAACTATAGTTAGCCGAGGGTTAGATAGCTTAAAGTATGATACTAATGAACCCATGGTTCCGATGTTTATATGATCTGATAAGCTTAACTTTTCTGTGAAGTAAACCTGGCCAGTTATCTTCAGCTGTGCTGCAGCTATATGTTCACAATATGGATTTAGTAAAAAAAAAAAAAAAGGAAAGAAAAAGAAGAGAAAAAAGAAATCAGTATAACACTACCACCTGGATAACAGAAATCATTTTTTAACACACCTCCCATCTTCCACTCTTACTTCTCCATTTTTCCATCCAATAGCCATGGTAATTTTTAAGAAAACACATCATATTATGTTGTCCAACCCCCATCTCCAACTAAAATCCTTCAATAGAGTTCTATTCACAGTACAATAGGAACCTAACTCTTACAGGGCCCTATAGCATCTGGCCCCTGCTTACCTCTCCAACTTCTCACACCACTGTCCCTTTGCTCCCCTCATCCTCAGCCACACAGGCCTCTCTGCTGTTCCTTCAGCAAGTCAGGTTCCTTCCCTCAGCACAGCCTTTGTACCTCCTGTGCCCTCTGCCAGTACACAGAGACAGACAGACACACAGCCCCATCCTCATGGATAAGAACTTCCGAGGAGTGAACAATAAACCACATACAAAGCTCATGAGGTCCCATGTGATAAGCACTTAGTGGCAGATGAGCATCAATCTTGGCCAGACAAAATAAAAGGTTTAGGGAAAATTAAAATTAATGTCAATAAGCCATACTCATTGAATGAAGGACGCTAAATTATTAGCAACCACCCAAGACCCAATATAAACCAGAAATCCCAGGTTTTACACCCCAGTGTGCTTCCACACTCAGAAAAGCCGACAATATTATTAGAAACAAAAGAATATCCAAAAGATAATGGTTCACTAATACTAACTATGCTACAGGCAACACCAGTGAATTCTGAAGCCAACATTATTATGCTGGCAGAGTAATTAAAATAATCAAGAGGGCAGGATGGTGGTGATGGCTGCATGACAATGTGAATGTACTTAAGACCACTGAACTGTACATTTAAAAATGGTTAAGTATATAAATGGTTTTACAAACTTAAAAAAAGTTAAGATGGTAAATTTTATGTTATGAATATTTTACTAGTTTAAAAAAAGGTGGGGTAGGAAAGTTTTAACACATCCTTAAGACTAAAAAAACCTGGATCTCCTTGCCATGAGAAACATAAAACATAAGGATATCTTCTAAATCTATTAAATCATGAAAGATACAGTAAGAATATGTAATTGTTCACTAAAGGAAAAGAAAAAGGAGAGAGTTGGAAGAAGAAATATAATTATACTTCTAACATGTTTATTTTCATTAATAAAGAAATGCACATTATTAAAACAAGATACCACTTTCATCTGTCAAACTAGAAAATTAGCAAAATAAAAGTAAGAGATAATAATCTGGGCACGGGAAATGAGTATACTCATACATTCCTAGTGAAAGTATAGTCAGGGCCCTTCTGAAAAGGAATTTGTCAGTATATACTAACAGTCTTAAAAGTGTTCATACTCTTTTGCCCCATTTCACATCTGTGAATTAACTCCAAGGAAACAATCCTAAATGCATAAAAAGATTAATGTACAAACATGAATGTTCATTAAAGTGTTATAATGAAATAGTAGAAAATGAAATGAATGCCTGGCAATAAGAGAATAAAACTCTAGTACACCCAGGTTTTTATATGCAAGTAAAAACGTTTCTGAAGAACTTGTGATAACATGGAAAAATGTTAAGTTAAAAAATTATAAAAAGTTATATATGACAAGTATAATTTCAAACATGAACAAAAACTTTTGCATAGAATTTTTCTGCTTTTCTACAGCTGAGCTCATGTCACTATAATAGTGGCAAAGAATAAGATTCATTTAATAAATTCTAATTTACATTTGGGAGGAGAGTATAAGGGAAGCTATGCATGTCATAAAACAAACATTCACACAGCTGCCTATTTTCCCTATTAAGCTGTTGGTACTCTAAGATCAGGAGCTATACCTTACTCTTTATCTCTAACATCTAGCATATAACTGATTGACATATGGTAGTTGTCCAATATAACAATCTGAAAACATCTGCTCATTCAAATGCCAGCTTTCTCAACAAAAAAAAATGTACACACACTTATTTACCAATCAGGAACCAAGCCAAAAATCTGGGAATCTATGTAGTAGTATTTCATTATGATTAAAAACAAATGCAGCCACCAATAAATAAAAAAAATCTTTAGAGAAAGTTGTAGAAATGGATTCATGATGAAGACAGGTTTTAATTCAAACACTAAAGGACTGACTACATTTGGTTAGATGAAGGAGTTGGATTGCAATTTAGTAAAGAAGAACTGCCTAAGCGAGTCCATAACTAGAATCTTCCATCCCCCTTAAATGCTGATGTTCCCAAAAGTTCTATCTTCGGCCTCTGCTCTTCTCATTCTATACACACTTTCTGGGCAATCACATCTATTCTCATAGTTTTAATTATCAACTAATTAAGATGACAGCTCCCAAATGAACATCTTCATTTCAGAATTATACCCCAATCTTCAGTCTCCAAATGTGAATACCCATTGGCCATTTCTACTTGGATATTTGTTTTAAACTCAACATGCTTAAAACTGATTTAGTGTTCTCTCTGTAAACCTGTTCCCCTGCATTCCCCGTTTCTGTGAAGTAGAACCATTTCCCACCTAGAAAACCAAGTCACCCTTGGTTCATTCCTTTCCCTACCCTTCATTCCTTTCCCTTCATTCCTTTCCCTACACCGATACATACCAATTAACACGATTAGGAATTCCTAAGTAAAAATCAATCTCTTCACTCCTTATATTCTAAAGCCTCTGGCCTAATTCAGGTCCAGATTAGCTCCTTCCTAAATCCTGAAATTGCCTCGTAGTTGATTTTCTCACCTCCAGTCCTAACTCTCATTAATCCTCTTTCAGAGACAGGCTTAAATGTCGCCTCCTCAGGAAGATCTTCCCTGTTCACCAGACCAGGTTAGATTTCACTACAATAGGTCACACAGTACTCCTCTACCTCCCCTGTCCTAACACTTCAGAAATGTTCTTGCAATGGTTGTCTTTCCTCTTACATCAGCTTCTGCATGAGGGGATTGTCTCTCTCATACCACTTCGCTTTACTACATCTAAGGCTTGGTTAAAATGACTTAGTGTATAGGATCTAACATGTGACTGATAATATGAACATATTTACTTCTTCAAATGCATATAGATGTTTTTTGTGATCAATACTATACCAATTTAAATCTCACTGCTACAAAGGTTTTTGTCATATATTTTCTTAAGTCATCATATACAAAACACACAAAGGTCTGTGATGTTTTTTGATATCAGAAATAAGCCTTCATACTTGAAAATGTGGAAATAACTGGATTTGGAAGAAACTGGCCTAACAAAATGGAGTGAAATATTTAAGAATAGAAAGCCCTTCAGAAATAATGTGAATTGCCTAGAACAGAGATCAGCTTATAAGCCCCCTGGCTATGTTTTTTAATTTTGATTCAGAATTTGTGTAAACCACTGGAAATTCTAACAACTAGAGACAAATCCAACTACAGTCACCACAAGCAATATCAACCCGTGCAATGCTGAACCACAGAAGAGAATCTTATGTCTTCTACCTTCTCCTTCTTAACTTTGCACTTGAGTTAGCTAACTAAAGCCTTTCGGAGAAGAGAATTCAGATGGCAAGTTCTTTTGCTAGGTATGAACAACCCCAGATACCAATTAACACATTAACTGCCATGCGAGTTACATTTAACTCACACTAGTTTTGAGCCTGAGGCTTTGTGAAGCATATGAAGATTCAATTCTACAAAACAAATTCAGTAAGTATGTCGTGAGTCACATACAACTCAACTAGTGTGCAGTGTAAAAACTGATTCTAGCACCACATGAGTTGCATATAACTCACATACAGAAAACAATAATTTTCATTAAATTAGAAAGGATCATTTTGTTTTCAAAGTTTTTATTCTATTTTCATAATAAAACACCATGGACCCAGGGAAAAAAAATTTTTTTCTAGTATGGCAGTCAATGTGTTTAAACTGGTTTTGATGGATAAACATTGAAGATAACCTACACTAAACTCTTAACATTATGGTAGAAAAGTTTGGGAAAACTTCCTTTCAACTTGTGGGTAGCCATAGATAACTAATGTTTTGGTAATGCAACTATCAAGGAAATTAAGAGTAGAAAACGTTAACTTCTCCACTACTCATTTATTCTTTCTATCACCCTTATATTCAAAACATTTGAAGGGCATTCTAATTAAAACTCATTCTGAATATGATCTGATCATCTGGAAAAAACATAAATTATTCATTAAGTGTTATTAGAACAACTAGGAATCATCTACAAAAAAATAAAGTTGGATCCACTCAGTGCACAAAAATAAACTTCAAAGGAGTCGAAGACTTACACAGGAAAAATGGAATCAATAGTTGAAGTAAATGCAAGATAATTTCTTTACAGCCTTGGAGTAAATACTTTCTGACTCAAAATCCTATTCATAAAAGGAAATTGTGATGAATGTGACTACATAAAAAGCAAAAATCTATGTATGGCCAAAAAATAATAAAGAACACCAGAACAAAATTAAAAGATAAATGTCAAACTGGGAAAAATATTTACTATTCCTCATACCACCAATAAAGGGCTAAAAAAAAAAAAAGGATACAAATTGGCAGTACATGGAAACAAAAATACATTATGAAAAGACGTTTACAGTCACTCACAAAAAACATGCAAATTAAAACTACTAAGATATAAAATCCACCTACCCAGAAAAATCCAGACATTCGATAGCATACTCTAATGACAAGGCAGTAGGAAAAGAGGCACTTTATCCATTGCTAATAGGATTGGTACAACCCCCATGGAGGACAATTTGACAATATTCATTAAAATTACAAAATCATATCTTTTGGCCCAGCAATTCTACTTCTGGGAATTTAGCTTGTGAATACTAATATACAGATAAGAAATGACAAGGTTACTCACTACAGTATTATTTATAATAGCAAAAGATTATAAAATATGCATTAATTAGAGACTGGTTAAGTAAAGTATGGCATATCCACACAATGCAGTACTATACAACTATAAAAAAGAGAATGAGGAAGTCATCTATTTACTATAAGGAAAGACTGCTGAGAAATATTAAATGTATATGTATATGAATTGAATGATATGATATTTGTATATTAAATGAATATGTATATAGAGTATCTGAAAAAACACATTTAAAAAGCCTAGGGCTAAGATTAAGGAGGTGGACAGTATTCAGTGAATTTGAAACAGAGATAAGAGCAAAATTTAGCCCTATGTACCATTTTATGTACAACACAGCAGGCCCCTGTCTCTTGAAAAAAATAAACAAACAAGCAAAACCACCTCACTTCATGTAAGCAGTAACTTTACAGAGGGAAAAATAAGGATATTACTATGAACAAAATCCACAATTCTAGGATACTATTTCTGACAGTAGGTAAACATCTTGCATGTTGCCCCTCTATAATACTTTGAAATGGACGGTTGAAACAGAAAGTGAGGTTGATTTTAATAAAAATAGATCCCATTTCCAAATAGTAGTTTCTAAATGCTTTAGCTAGTATGTAATATCCCTGGAATAGTAAGTTACTTGATCTGCTACTAAAAAAAGTTTTTTGTTGAACACCATTAGTGAGCTTGGGAATCTTTGGAGACACCAGAAATTGATGCTGAATGATGTGGAAGCTTCCACTTCCCAGCTCCCTTCTACCACAGATAACCTCCCTCTAATTCTGATGACTCTATTTTTTTAAATTGTTTAATAGTCTTTTTAAAAATCTCTTAAAAAATAAAATTTCCTGAAGACTTAAATTCAGGCTCTCAAGGAGGACCTGGGTGTAATGGTTAATGGAAACTAGCCCCATAATAGAAAAGAAACCCAAGATACCCCAACACATCAAACACACCCAGGCCATCTTAAAATCACACCCAGTAACTGCATTATACCAGTAAAGAAATATGTTTCCTTTTCATGAAAAAATAAGCAAACTAACATTACAAGTGAAATACTACTCTTGATTTACTCTTGTTAAAAGCAGCAAAAGGTACAAAGAGACGCTAAAAAACACTCCATCAAAAATCCATTAAGTAGAAAAGATGAAGCCAAGACATTTAATTTTCTCCCCTCAAAGATAGGATTTTAAACTTTTCCCCAATTCCCATGATTTCCCCCTTGTAAAACAGCAACACTACTAACAACAGAAGCTTCTCAAATTAGAAAATAAAACATTTCAGCAAAAGCAGGTCAATTACCTGTGAGATGAAGGAATTAAAATATAGCAGTCTCTTCCCAAGTCCTACCCAGTTGTTAGTCACCCCCTCTTCCTGCCACCTCCTAAATCTAAAAAAGTAACCTGGAATTACAGCTGCCTGATCCACCATTCTCCTCTGGTCTGGGATCAATGAAGTGTTTATAAGTACATATACACGTGTGTGCATGTGTGTATACATGTATATGTATATAACATATATGCAATCTAAACTGTGTATATGTATAAAATACATGTTTATATCAGCAGTAACTAAAAAGGAGCTATTTTTTAAAACTTGTCTATTCATCCCCTGCTACAGCCTATTTTATAAACTATTTTTATATAAAGTATGTACTCATCTATGACCATTGTATCTAAAATATACAGTAACCATTACTACTGTAAAAAAAAAAATCTTTCTTCACTAAAGTACTGGTAAAAAATTTAAAAAATGAACAGTGAGCATAAATTAGAAAATTTCTCTGAAGAAATTATTATCCCTTAAAATTTGGAAGACATACCAATAGAAGACAATTATTAAATTTTCAAAGTGAAAATGTGCAAGAATACTATTCCTTTATTTATCTAAACCTGAGCATTTCAAAGTATTTTCCAGCCTAATGTGGTTATTTTAAATGTCTACAAATTAAATCTCAAAGACATGTCAAAACATTCAAAATAGTTTTGATGAAAAAAGAAGTTAAAAATCTCAGAATAAGCTGCTTCAAAGTAGAGATGAACAAATTTTATATTAACGCACAAAGGGTATTTCTAATTAGACAAATTGTGGCATCCTCCAAAAAATGGCAAAATTGAAAATAGGTTACTTTATGCATATAGACCTAATTATAGTATACATAGGTATCAAAGTATTATGTATATAGTATGTCATCAAATTTTTCTTTAATATTTATCTAAAATTGCCTAATTGTTTATTTAACTCAGTAAAAGTTCGATGAACTTGGAAAAGAAAAAATTATAGACTGAAATTTGTTTTAACTGACATGCAAATTATTTTAATTTTAAAGGAGTATGAGAAAACTCCATTTTTTTTATAACCATACTCTAAACCAGTAATTTCCACCATACAGTGTAAAAGATAATCTATTTGGTGCAGAAATATTAGAATTTCTATTTTTTTAATCTTAAAAGGGAAGACACTGAGCTTTGCTGGTATTTAATATGCTGATACCGACACACTTGGTCCGTCCCTTTGTCAGATGATCTCACATCAACTACAGTGTTGAAGTTGAGGTTTCTTAAATTCAAGCTATCACTAAATATCCCTTCTCAGAAATGAAAGTGATCAAACCGTCTACACTTAAAAGACAATTTAAGTTAATTAAAACTACCTTGAATATTTTATTTTTGAAGTTAGAAACAAATCTAACTTTTCAGTTGTGGAAAGCCTGAATAGTGGAAATCATTAAGTGCCAATTATTTTCTTAAGGTGTCAGAGTCTAGAAATAGGAAAGTCTGAATGTTTTTCTTCAATAACATTTCTTTTACCATCATAGAAAGGTAGGGGGCTGGGAGAGGATGTTATAGTTCAAGTTACTTCAGCTTTTATAGAAAATTCTTCCAACAATATTATTGTGATCTTATCTTTCTCCGATTCTAAGCAGTACATTTTACATCTCTCACATTAGGTTTCTTCTTTCATTGATTACTTTTCTTTCCTTTTTTCTTAAAAAAAAAAAAGGGGGGGGTGACATCTTAAAATTCTGTAACATGAAGTGTATAAGGCAGTTACTGTGTTAATAAGCATTCGCAAATGGTAAGCAAAAGCAAACAAGATCCTTGGTCTCTCAGAGGTTTTTAGCTAGAGGGAGAAATGACATCCAAAAATGTAAAACCATGACTATAAGGAATGACATGATATGCACAAGGCACAATGACAGCAGACAGAATGGTGATCTAACCTGTCAGTGAGAGACGGGGAGAGCAACAAACACCAAAAAGTGGTCAAAGGTGAGACTGGAGAGGTAAATAGGGACTTGGTCTCTCAGGGTTTCACAAATTATAGTAAGGATTTTTGTCTCTACCCTACCCATGTATCCTAAAAGCAATAGGAAGCCAACTGGATGTTTTAATTAAAGAATAACATTATTAAACTTGTGTCTTGAGACACATTACTCTGGCTGAACTATGAAGAATGAATTTGATTAGCACAAGAATGTATATAAGAAGATCAATGAAAACTGCTGTAGTTCAAATTAGGAAAGACATAATGGATTGAGCCAGGGCAATGACAACAGAAAAATGGATGTTATTATTGAGATATCTCAGATCAAAAGAAAAAACTCAATAGTACTGGAGAATGGATTAGGGTGTAAGGACTACAGAGATAATCAGGATGACACCCAGGTTTCCAGCACTGGATACATGAGGGTGACATTCACTAAGATGAGGAATGCCAAAGGAAACCCAGATTTGAGAGGGAAGAAAGATCATAAATTCACAAAACATGTTTGAGATGCTCTTGGGATATCCAAAAAGAGAAAATGATGTCAAGTAGGTAGTTAGAGCTATAAAGTTAGACCAGTGTTATAAACTTGAGTCATCTGTATAAAAGTATTTAATCTGCAGTATGGGTAGAAATGCCCAAGCAATTGATAGATAATGACCAAGGGCCCAGCCTGCAAAATCCCTATATATAAATTCTGGATAGTGAGAATAAGTCTGCAAATCAGACTAAAGACCACGAGAAGAATGTAATCTACTGTATGAATGCTGCTGTGAGTACACATATATGACTAGATAAGAAATGGTCTTTATTTGGTGATAAAGTCACTAATTAACCTCAATAGTATTATTTCAGTGAAGTAAGTTATCAGAGGTGGAAGCAAGATTCAAGTAGGCTGAGCAATGGGGGGGTGAGAAATGGAGATTATAGACAGTTTTTAAGTTTGGGTACACAGAGGAAGGTTGAGTAGTAGCTAGAGTTGTATATAAATCAATAAAAGTTTCTTTTAAATAGATTTTAACATACTTCTATGCATATGAGAGGGATCTAGTGGGAAGAAATAAATATAGAAAAGAAATAAGGAATAAAAAAATCTTAAGTCATCTAACACAGCAGACGTGATGAGAGATCCAGAGCATCAGTGGAGCTGAAGGGATGGGTGCAGAAGTCAGATTTATTTTGGTACCAGGAGAATGAAGGCAGTCCCACCTGACGACTTCTAATTTCTCTGTAAAGTTGGAATGAGGTATCGTTGCGAAAGCTGCATGTTATTCAATGTAGATGTACTATAATGTAATGAAATTTTGGTTAAAGAGAAGGCCTTTATACAGTAACAGAGAACACTGCCATGCTTATTGTAGTGCCTGGCACATAGTAAATACTTTATAAGTATTAGCCAATTACCCTCAAAACAACCCTAGGAGGTAGGTATGTTTATTAACCACTTCAAAGGTGAGCACACTGAGGCACACAGTTTCAATGACTTGCCCAAAGTGACTGGCACTGCTGGATATTCAAATCTAAATATGGACTCTAAAGAGCAAAAGCTCAATGTGCTACAGGACCTCTTAATGGGCTTGAGACTGCCCCTAGACCACCCACATTGTCACTACAGACTGATGGTTTCTTGGGACACTTGAAACCCTGAGTCTGGGAGGCTAGGATAAGAGTTATGTTAACAGCACATTACCAAATAGTAAAAAATACAAACTTACTCATAGCTAAGAAGCCTAGGCAATAAGACTTCATAAATTGACACCTATAGTCACTAGTTCACACTAGTGAGAAAGAATCCAAAAGCTTTGTTTTTTTCTTAATCTTTATTGTTTTCCAGGATGATGACTTTCCAATAGCACTGAAGTGGCACTGTAATTTACCTATGGCAAACTGCCTTTTTTTTTTTTTTTTTTTTGAGACAGCGCCTCACTCTGTCACCTAGGCTGGAGTGCAGTGGTATGATTATAGCTCACTGTAACCTTGAATTCCTAGACTCAAGCAAACCCCCCTCCTCAGCCTCCCAAGGACTATAGGTGGGCACCACTAGCCCAGCTAATTTTTTTTTTCTTTCTTTTTTGTAGAAACCAGGTCTCCCTATGTTGCCCAGGCTGGTCTCAAACCATCCTCCTGGCCTTGGCTTCCCAAAGTGCTAGGATTACAAGTGTGAGCCACCACACCTAGCCTAATTTAGTTATTTATATATGGATCTCCCTCACCACATTTTGGCATCTCAAAGGCTGCCCATGTCATCTTCAATAAATATCTGTTCAGTGCCAGTGTAGCAGCTGCTAAGAAACAACAGCAAACAAGACAGACATGATCCCTGGTCTCAAGAAGTCAGACAAGAGATCAATATATATGTTTGTAAATTGAGAAAAATACTAGGAAGGAATCAATGTAATGGTAGAGAATAAAAGTCAAGGAGTAGAACTGGATGTTTAGATATAGTGACCAGAGAAGGCATCCCTCAAGAGGAAACATTTAAGGTGAGTCCTAAAAGTGGAGAAAGGGGCATTCCAGTCATTAGGAATCCCCTAAGATAGAGGAAAGAAAGAAATTCAGAGACTAAATGAAATAAGCCCAAGGTGGCTAGAGAACAGAAGTGAGGGTAAAGTTGGAGGTAAAGATAGGGCCTCAAAGGCCATGATAAAGAATTTGGATCTTATTGTTTATACAAAGGAAAGCAATTGAGTATTAAGCAGGAAACATCTTACTTATTCTTTAAAATTATAATAAATCATATTCCATGAGAAAACAAGAGATCAAGAGATAAAGCAAGACCAGTAAGGGCTACTGCAATAGTTCAGGCAAGAGATGACAGTGGCTTGGAGAAGAGGTCAATAATGGAGATGAAGAGAAGTGAACAGGGTTGAGAGAGATTTAGGAGGTAAATCTCACCTTTGACAAAGGAGCAAAGACAATTCAGTGGAGAAAAAAATAGCCTTTTCAGCAAATGGTGCTGGAAGAACTGGACATCCATATGCAAAGAAGTCTATCTTAACACTGACTTTAAACCTTCTATAAAAGTTAACTCAAAATGCATCATAAAATAAATGCAAAACTCAAAAGTGTAAAACTTGTAGAAGACAACACAGGAGAAAACCTTGGGTTTGGCACTAAGTTTTTAGATAGACCACCAAAATCATGATCCATTAAAGAAAAAATTATGGTAGACTTCATTAAAATTAAAAATTTTCTTCTCTGCAAGACACTGTTAAAGAAAGACACTGTTAAAAGAAAGAAAAGATAAGCCACAGACTGGGAGAAAATACTTGTCAAACACATAGCTGATAAAGGACTGCTATCCAAAATAAACCAAGAATTCAACAAGATAGTAACTGATTTCAAAAATGGGAAAAAAATTTGAGCAGACACAATTAATATACATGGAAAATAAGTATATGAAAAGATATTTAACATCATATATTTAGTATCATTAGGGAATTCCAAATTAAAACAATGAGATACCACTACACATCTATTAGAGTGGCTACAATCAAACACTGACAACATCAAATGCTGATGAGAACATGGAACAAGAGAACTCACATGCATTGCTGGTGGGAAGTCAGTTTGGCAGTCTCTTACAGAGCTAAGCATAGGCTTACCATATGATCGAGCAATTACATGAATAGGTATTTTCCCAAATAGGTTGAAAACTTATGTCCACACAAAAACCTGCACAGGAATGTTTGCAGAGCTTTATTCATAACTGCCAAAAATTGGAAGCAACCAAAATGTCCCTTAGTAAGTGATGGATAAACAAACTGTGGTAGATACTGTACATGCAATGATAAAAAGAAATGAGCTCTGAAGTCACAAAAAAGACATGGAAAAACCTTAACTGCATATTGCTAAGTGAAAGAAGCCAGTTTGAAAAGGCCGTATCCCAAGAATGGAAAAATAAGCACCACATGTACTCACCAGAAAATTGGTTTCCCTGAACAACA